>CM019708.1:36119039-36261539 GCA_009760885.1 Achatina immaculata
TCAGCAATCTTATCGCTGGACCAGGAGAAGGCTTTCGACAGAGTTTCCCATTCTTTCCTCCAGAAAACCTTGTCCAAATGTAATCTTGGGAACTACATCAGAGACTGGATACAAATTCTATACAACAAACCAGAAAGCAGACTTTTAATAAACCATACCCTCAGTGAACCAATACGGTTAACCAGATCTGTACGTCAGGGCTGCCCACTCTCACCCCTGTTGTATGTGTTAACTCTAGAGCCACTCCTGGAGAGAATCAGGCAAGAGACAATAGTCAAAGGAATCTTTATTCCTGGAATGGGAGAGAGGAAGTCGTTGGCCTATGCTGACGACACAATCTTCTTTCCCTCCAATATATCCTCTATCAGGTTTATTCTAGACATATTTGCAGAGTTCGGACAGGGCAGCGGGGCTAAAATAAACATTCAAAAATCACATATAATGGGTTTAGGTAAATGGACCAACAAAACAGACTTCCCTTTCACATTAATACAAGTCAACAACATTAAAATATACGGGATTTTATTTACAGCTACGCCTTCAAATAACATCAAAGCAAGATGGCGAAATATAATTGAAAAAATTAAAAACAGACTGGAAATTTACAAATACAGAACCACCACCATATTCGGCAGAAGTGTCGCAGTCAACACTTGCATCATACCACAGCTTATATATACCGCAAACATATTCCCCCTGCCTAAACAGTCACTTAAGGAAATAAATTCAATGATTAGAGACTTTATTTTCCGACGCACAGTACGCAGCATCCAACAGAAAACCTTGATGCAAGACAAAAATAGAGGGGGCATCTCCCTACAAGACATAGCAACAAAGATCCAGGCACTCAGGATTAAATATATAGGACAAATCATCCAACAGCCACACAAACATACTCTAGCTCACTACTACGTTGGGCTGAGGCTTCTTAAACTGTGTAAATTAAACAATATACACCCCCATCACTTTGGCACTATACCGCTCTTCTACAGACAATGCATACAAAGTGTAACTGGGAATGAACGTTTAATACGCATGAAAACATCATGCATATACAAATATCTGGTCAGGAAACAGGAGCCACCATTACAGTGCAGAATAAAGAGAGGATACAAATACTTCATCACCGACTACACACAATCATTTCAAAACCTACACAAGAAAGGAATCACGCCAAGTGCACGAGAGATAACATACAGACTATTGTTCAACATGACACCGACCACACAAGGGATCGCCCACAGATTCCACAGACTGATCAGATGTAAACTATGTAGAATGAACACACAAGAAACGGAAGAACACATTTTCTTTCAGTGCAGAACCGTTTCTTTAGCCTTAGAATTTTTGACTCAAGAGATAGCAACAAGAACAGCAGAGAAAGTAGACATATACAGAGCAATAATGTTAAACACCATTCCTCGAACAGAAACAAACAGCCATACGCAGTGTATCATCCTCCTAGCTGAGTTTAGGTATGTTGTTTGGTCATGTAGGAATAGGGCCACATTTGAAAATAGAATTTTTACAAAAGAACTTCTCCTGTACATTTTCAAACAAAAATTGTTACAGCTTTCAACCAGTTTCTAGCGCATATTTATTTCTGTGTACACCCCGTGGGTGAAAGAGAAGGCTTTAGCCGAATACAAGCACTGTCCATCACTAGAGAGAAAGTTAACGAAGAGAGTGAGAGAGAGTGAGAAAGGGTCCTGATAGTAGGTGAGAGGATGTGTGTGTGGTTATACTATTACTATACACCTTTGTTGTAACGTTTTATGTACAAAGCATTCGCGTTATCATACTCCATGCTGTCACCTCACGGTTTGTAAAGCCCACCATCTCATTATTTCATTCCACGGGCAATCATCCTCAACTCACGTAACATGTACATGCTTCGTTATTGTTTATTTGAAAGTTTGTTTTTTTTTCTTTGGAAAGATTTGGAAAGATTTGGAAAAAAAGGAAAAAAAAACAAAAAAAACACAAAAAAAAAAAAAAAAGAACGAAAAAAAAAAAAAAAATTTAAAAAAAGGAAAAAATGGAACAAAAAAAAAAAAATAAATTATAAAACAAAAAATAAAAAACAAAAAAAATATATAAAACACAAAAAAGGAAAAATAAAAATGACCTGGCTCGGTTGACTCGCCCTTGGTGGTTTTGGTGCTTGCTGAATTTGCATATAAAATATTACAAAAAAAAAAAAAAAAAAAAAAAAGTCTGTAATCAGGGGAAGTCCGATGAACATTTCATTGCATTATTTAATTCTGACAAATATGATATTCAACTTAGAATTCAAAACATCAGTTGTACTAAGATGCAATATGGCATCATCTTCGTTAGTTTCGTCGTTGAACAACAACAATATCAAACTATCATACTTTACATGCAGCACTTCTCAATGTTCTCCTGTCGCTATTCGATCTTACTATTTCCTTTACTGTATTATTTTCATAATCATATTCATCAATAATAATAATAATAACTACAATGATCATTACTTACAAGGCTGTGGTACAATTAGAGGTTTTGTCCAAGAAATCTGCTTCTGCGGGTTTGTCTACTTAAAGGTAGAAAAGTGGAAATTAGTGGGAAAATGAGAATAGTCTGGTTTGTATAGTTGTGAGATCTCAGTGATGATGTAGCAAGTAATACTCTGACAGAGAATATAGTATTAAATTCAGCATCATTCTCTGACAGAGCATAATAGTATGAAGTTTAACACATACACTGACACAAAATAATAGTATGAAGTTTATCATATACTCTGACACAACATAATAGTATGACGTTTAACACATACTCTGACACAACATAATAGTATGAAGTTTAACACATACTCTGACACAACATAATAGTATGAAGTTTAACACATACTCTGACACAGCATAATAGTATAAAGTTTAATAAATACTCTAACACAACATAATAGTATGAAGTTAAACACATACTCTGAAAGAACATAATAGTATGAAGTTTAACACATACTCTGACAGAACATAATAGTATGAAGTTTAATACATACTCTGACAGAGCATAATAGTATGAAGTTTAACACATACTCTGACAGAGCATAATAATATGAAGTTAAACACATACTCTGAAAGAACATAATAGTATGAAGTTTAACACATACTCTGACACAACATAATAGTATGAAGTTTAATACATACTCTGACAGAGCATAATAGTATGAAGTTTAACACATACTCTGACAGAGCATAATTGTATGAAGTTTAACACATACTCTGACAGAGCATAATTGTATGACGTTTAACACATACTCTGACAGAGCATAATAGTATGAAGTTTAACACATACTCTGACACAGCATAATAGTATGACGTTTAACACATACTCTGACACAGCATAATAGTATGAAGTTTAACACATAATCTGACAGAGCATAATAGTATGAGGTTTAATACATACTCAGAGAGAGCATAATAATATGAAGTTTAGCACATACTCTGAACAACATAATAATATGAGGTTTAGCACATTCTCTGACACAACATAATAGTATGACGTTTAGCACATTCTCTGACACAACATAATAGTATGAAGTTTAGCACAGTCTGTGACACAACATTATAGTATGACGTTTAGCACATTCTCTGACACAACATAATAGTATGAAGTTTAGCACAGTCTCTGACACAACATAACAGTATGAAGTTTAGCACATTCTCTGACACAACATAATAGTATGAGGTTTAGCACATTCTCTGACACAACATAATAGTGTGAAGTTTAGCACATTCTCTGACACAACATAATAGTATGACGTTTAGCACATTCTCTGACACAACATAATAGTTTGAAGTTTAGCACATTCTCTGACACAACATAATAGTATGAAGTTTAGCACATTCTCTGACACAACATAAAAGTATGAAGTTTAACACATTCTCTGACACAACATAATAGTATGAAGTTTAGCACATTCTCTGACACAACATAATAGTATGAAGTTTAGCACATTCTCTGACACAACATAATAGTATGAAGTTTAGCTCAGTCTTTGACACAACATAATATTATGAAGTTTAACACATTCTCTGACACAACATAATAGTATGAAGTTTAGCTCAGTCGTTGACACAACATAATAGTATGAAGTTTAGCACATTCTCTGACACAACATAAGGGGGGGGGGTATGTAGGTAAATAGGTAGGCAGGTAGGCATGTAATCTGGCATGCAGGTAGAAAATATATGGATCTTTATTTTCAAAGAATAAATAATTAAGCTTTGAGACTTGTCTGACATTCTGCCCTTCATCTTTCAACTCCAAACAATTTAGTACAAAAAGTTATAAATAATACAAGCGTATTGGAAGAAATTAATATAACAGAATTATTATACTCAAACCACGCCTTCTATAATATGTTTTTAAATGTTGAATACATATTGTCTCGTTATTAGGACAAGCACACATACAACATAACTATATCGATGCACAAATTAATATATATTAATAGAATTAATGCATATGTTGAATGCAAACAACATAGGACTAAAGATCAACGTAGGAAAGACAAAGTTAATGAAGCAAAATGTGAACAACAGAAATGTACTCAGAGTAGATAACAAGTTAGTGGAGGAGGTCAACGAATTTGTATACCTTGGCAGCAGAGTAGTAGAAAATGGAGACAGCACAGAGGACATCAACAGCAGACTTACTAGAGCAAACCAGGCTTTTGCAATGCTGCAGAATATATGGAAATCAAAAAAACTAAGCATAAATATGAAAATCAAGATATTTAAGAGTAATGTTCTAAGTGTACTACTCTATGGAAGTGAATGCTGGAAAATCACCAAAACCATAGAAAACAAGTTGAATTCTTTCCAGACTAAATGTTTACGTAGAATTAGAAAAATATTTTGGCCAAACACTATAAGAAATAACATCTTATTAGCAGAAATGCAGATGAAACCACTGACAACAATTATTGAGGAAAGACGCTGGCGATGGTTGGGACATGTGCTCCGAATGACTGACAACTCACTACCAAAAATAGCACTAAGATGGACACCACAGGGGAGCAGAAGTAAGGGTAGACCAAAAGAGACATGGAGAAGAACAACAGAAAGGATGTTGAGCAATAGAGGGCTCACCTGGGCAAGAGCAGAAAAAAAGGCGAAGGACAGGCATTTGTGGAAAACCCTTGCGGAAGCCCCATGTGCCCTGGGCACTTAAGGTTCAGAGAGAGAATAGAATTAAAGCAGAAAACCTATAAACATATTCTGATTAATTATTAAACAGTTCTAAAGCTTTGGAGAAATAAATCACTAAAGAAGAAGGTTTTAGTATGCACGATCCGTTAACAGACAGACTTTTTAACTTGATCTGTTCTTTTAATGAACTTATAATCAAATTTAAACAGATACTGCAACAATTCCAAACCGAAAAAATGAATACTAGTTTCAGGTTTTAGATGAGATAGAAGGATATCCCAAAAGTGATCGGCAGAGCAGCCAAGTCTTATCTTGTAGACGTTAAGCGGGTAGACAGGCAGTTAGGAAATTGGTGAATGTTTCTGGAGAAGATGATGGCTATAATTTGGATCAGATTTAAACATCGACCACAAATTGGTCGGAATTCTACGACATGACATAATTTTATAAACTGATTAACGGTTGTTAAAAGTGAATCTAGTTTTGAGAGGTAGAATTCTGAGTTACTTTCTGACTAGCAAACTCTTTCATGCTATCAACAGTCCTTTCTGGATTATGTTTAAAAGACAGACAGACAGATGGAGGGATGTATAAGTAGGCAAGTAGGCAGGTATGTATGTAGATAGGTAGGTAGACAGGTAGGTAGTTGGGTGGGTGGATAAACAGGTAGGTAGGTAGGTAGGTGGATGTGTGGATAAGCAGGTAGGTAGTTAGGTAGGTGGGTGGGTGGGTGAGTGGGTAGGTAGGTATGTCGGTGTATGTGGATAAGCAGGTTGGTAAGTAGGTAGGTGAGTAAGTGGGAAGGTAGGTAGGTAGGTGGGTGGGTGAGTATTTAGGTAGGTAGGTGGGTGAGTGGGTGGGTAGGTAGGTAGGTAAGTAGGTGGGTGGAAGGTAGGTAGGTAGGTGGGTGAGTGGGTAGATAGGTAAGTGGGTGGGTGGGTGGGTAGGTAGGTAGATGAGTGGGTAGGTAGGTAGGTAGTTAGGTGGGTGGGTGGGTAGGTAGGTAGGTGTGTGAGTGGGTAGGTAGGTAGGTGGGTGATTGGGTAGGTAGGTATGTAGGTGGATGGGTGAGTGGATAGGTAGGTAGGTAGGTGGGTGAGTGGGTAGGTAGATAGGTAGGTGGGTGGGTGAGTGGGTAGGAAGGTAGGTAGGTGTGTGAGTGGGTAGGTAAGAAGGTAGGTGTGTGGGTGGGTAGTTAGGTAGGTAGGTGGTTGATTGGGTAGGTGGGTAGGTGGGTGGGTGCGTGGGTGAGTGGGTAGGTAGGTGGGTATGTAGGTGGGTGAGTGGGTAGGTAGGTGGGTGGGTGGGTGGGTGAATGGGTAGGTAGGTAGGTCGGTGTGTGAATATGCAGGTAAATAGGTAGGTGGGTGGGTAGGTGGGTAGTTAGGTAGATGGGTGTGTGTGTGAATAAGCAGGTAGGTAGATATGTAGGTGGGTGGGTAAGTGGGTAGGTAGGTATTTAGAAAGGTAGGTAGGTGGTTGGGTAGGTGAGTGGGTAGGTAGGTAGGTAGGTAGGTGGTTGGGTGGGTGGGTGCGTGGGTAGGTAGGTAGGTAGTTATCAGATACAGACAGATGGATGGATGAATGGATGGATGGATGGATGGATGGATGGATGGATGGATGGCTGGCTGGATGGATGGGCGGATGGATGGGTGGATGGATAGACGGATGGATGAAAATAAAATATGTAACTATACCTGAATTACTATCCACCCTCCACCATCAGTCACTGTGTCACACATCGCCATCTTCATCCCTAAGAGGATTAATTTTCTATCTCCATCAATGGATGTCTCTCCTTTTCTACATGTAGCCTGTTGTGACAGAGTTCAGATTAAAATTATGTAGAATCAACTAGAATTATAATAAACAACAAATGATAATTCTTATTTAAAGAATAATGAATAAAACATATACTAGTAATTCGAAATAACAGGATATATGTGTTAAGTATATAAGAATATATACGATGCCATAACAACTTCTTATCTTATATCTTATATCCTTCCCGTGCCGTTAAACGTCACATAGGGCTCGCAAGGTAGTTCGCCAATTTTTCCTGTCTTCGGCGAGTCTTTCAACCTCATCAAAGGATTTTATGCCTGTTAACTTGTTGTTTTCCAGCTTTCACATGCATAAATGAGGGTGGATATTACATTTGAATTGAATAGTCTTAACTTGGTTTTTGTGCTTGTAACTTTTGAATTCCATATGTTCTCAAGATTCTTGAAGATTGATGCTGCTTTTGCAATTCTGATCCTAACTTCCTTTCTAGTGTCACCATCCTGGTCTATGTAGCTGCCAAGGTATGCAAATTGATTGACTTCTTCAATATCTGTCCCTTCTATGTGTATTTTTCCATTTTGAGTGATGGGAATTTTCATTATTTATGTTTTGTCCTTGTTAATTTCAAGTCCTATTTTGCTAGCCAGTGAAGACAGGCTATCTGTTTTTTCTTGCATGGAATTCACATTATTACTGATAAGAGTTATGTCATCAGCAAAATCAAGATCTTCTAGTTGGGTCCCATGTACCCAGTCAATACCTGTGTTACCTATGCAGCATTTTTTCATTATGAAGTCTATTGTAATCCCAAAAAGTAAAGGAGACAGTATACATCCTTGTTTCACGCCTGTTTCAATCTGGAACCATTCACTCATCCCTTCTTCTGTCTTGACTGCACAACCATATCCATTGTATAAGTCCTTAATGATGTTGACAATTTTAGATGGTATTCCATATAGACATAAAATTCTCCATAATGAATCTCTGTGTATGCTATCAAATGCCTTTTTAAAATCTATGAAGTTCAGTATTAATGGTTTCTGCTTTTCAATATGTTCTTCAAGTATTATTCTGAGAGTAAAGATCTGGTCGAGACAGCTTCTCTCTTTTCGAAATCCTGCTTGTTCTTCTCTCATTGCAGTATCCACTATATCTTTGAGTCTATTCAAAATGACCTTTCAAAATACTTTTGACACAACTGATATTAAGGTTACTCCTCTCCAGTTGTTACAGTCACTAAGGTTGCCCTTTTTTGGTACTTTAACAATGATTCCTTTCTTCTAATTAGAAGGGACCTTTTCTTCTTTCCAAATCTTGTTAAACATTCTCTGTAGTTCTCTCATGTTGTCACTATTGATAGCTTTTAGCATCTCGGCTGTTATTTCATCATCACCTTCAGCTTTGTTGTTAGCCATTAAATTCACTGCTGTTTCAATTTCATGCAATTTAATTTCCTCTAGGTTGACATTTAGCTGTGGGGCTGGTAAGTCAGTTTCAAGGAGGTTATGAAATACCAGAGATTAGATATGTTGATGACACAGTATTACTGTCCACAACACAAAAAGGAATGGAACAACTAATTATGTCAGTCTGTAAGAATAGTGAAGAGCAGAATCTCTTTCTTAATGCAAAGAAAACTAAATTGATGACAACTGACAAAACAAACAAGGCAGCTGATATATGTATCAATGAGGAAAACATGGAAGAAGTGGAGAGTTTTGAATATCTTGGATCACTGCTAACTAATGATGGAGATACAATGAGGGAAATTAAAAGAAGGACATCTATCACTCTTCAGAAAGTAAAACAACCAAAGAATCTGTGGAGAGGAACAGACAGAACTACAAAAATACGATTTTTAAGGGCATGCATCTTTCCCATCGCAACATATGCCTGTGAGACCTGGACACTTAACAAAACAGCTGAGAAACATATAAATGCCTTTGAATGTAAAAGCTACAGAAGAATTCTTTAAATATCATGGATACAAAAAAGAACAAATATATCCATCTTACAAGAACGTAATATTGAATAAGGCTGGCTAGTAAAGAGGATTAAAGAGAGAAAACTTAAATATTTTGGACACATTAAACGTCATGATAATCTAGAGAAGACGGCCTTGGAAGGTTACAAAATGGGAAAAATGAAAGAGAGGAAAACCAAGGCGAAGATGGCTGCAAGACATCGTTGATGATCTGCAAATGGATGCATCAGCAGCAGGCCATCTTGCTCACAACCGAGAGGCCTACAGGAGTGCTGTTAGAGAGGCAAAGTTCGGCAAGGGATATGCAAATGAGTGAATGAATTTGTAAAGTAACATGATTATAAATAATATAATAAAAATATAATACAATATAATATACAATATAATAAAATAATTAGAATATAGTATGTAACGTTGTGTGAAATTCTACTGAGACTGAAAATCTCAGAAGTTATGGTGAATTAGTTAAAGTTACACTGACTGGATTAATAAATATGAAGAATAAGATAAGAAACATGAAACTTGGGTCAATAAAAATAAAGAAAAGGATAACAAAAACGTGAAACTTGGATTAATAGGCTAGAAGATTAAGATACTGTATGTTAAAAACTGTAAATGAATGGATTAAAAAATCTGAAGATTGGGTTAACGAACGCGAAGACTAGATTAATAATTCTGAAGAATTAAGTAAATCAAAAACAGAAAATGGCGTCAGTGAAATATTGTTACAAAGTTTTTAAAAAGTATTGTACTACAAATATTTATTAGTAAAGAGAGAGAAAGTTGTGATAATCCACCACATTTTATGTGTGCATGTCGTATAACATACATGTGAAGTCAGATCATCTTCAATGCTTTCCAGCTTTTGACTGAAATTGTTCATTTGTGTCTCCAGCACAGAAATCTGCTGTAACATATCTGTCAGTTTCTCTTCCAGCTTTCTGATTTTGTGTTTTTCTGCAGTGAGTTCCACCTTCAGTCCAGTTAGTTCCTCTATCTTGGCTGTATTATTATGTACAAGTACAGTTAGTTCCTCTATCTTGGCTGTATTATTATGTGCCAGTACAGTTATTTCTTTTTTCATATCTTCATTTGTTCGCTTCATTTCAGCTAGTTCTTTTACCGTTGCTGTATTATTATGTAGCAGTACAGTTAGTTTCTTGTTCATATCTTCATTTGTTCGCTTCAGTTCAGCTAGTTCCTCTGTCTTGGCTGTATTATTGTGTACCAGTACAGTTAGTTCCTCTTTCATACCTTCATTTCTGCGTCTCATAATAATTAAATCTCCTTTCATTATTATATTCTCGTTTTGTAAAATTTTGAATTTTTTCCCAAAAACTGAAAGTTCTCCCTCGATGATGGTAATGTTATCTCTCTGCTCTGATAACTCTCCTCCTATGACTGTACTGTTATACCCGAGCTCTGTCAGTTCTTTCTCCAGCTTATCATGGCTCGTCGTTATCCTCGTCAACTGGCTCATCACTGATACTGTAGAGATAAGATAAAACTTCATATGGTGAACATATGGTGATATATTGTTTTAAAATATGTACTTACGAAGATGTGTAAAGGTTACATAAACAACTGAATTCATTCATTGAAATGTGCAAGTCTGTAAGGCAGAATACTGATACCAGGACATCAGTAGAAGACATGTTACAGAACTCTAGTACCAGGACATCAGTACAAGATATGTTACAGAACTATGTACCAGGATATCAGTACAAGACATGTTACAGAACTCTAGTACCAGGACATCAGTACAAGACATGTTACAGAACTCTAGTACCAGGACATCAGTACAAGATATGTTACAGAATACTGGTACCAGGACATCAGTACAAGACATGTTACAGAACTCTAATACCAGGACATCAGTACAAGATATGTTACAGAACTCTAGTACCAGGACATCAGTACAAGATATGTTACAGAACTCTAGTACCAAGACATCAGTACAAGATATGTTACAGAACTCTAGTACCAGGACATCAGTACAAGATATGTTACAGAACTCTAGTACCAGGACATCAGTACAAGATATGTTACAGAACTCTAGTACCAGGACATCAGTACAAGATATGTTACAGAACTCTAGTACCAGGACATCAGTACAAGATATGTTACAGAATTCTGGTACCAGGACATCAGTACAAGACATGTTACAGAACTCTAGTACCAATACATCAGTACAAGATATGTTACAGAATACTAGTACCAGAACATCAGTACAAGACATGTTACAGAACTCTAGTACCAGGACATCAGTACAAGACATGTTACAGAATTCTAGTACCAGGACATCAGTACAAGATATGTTACAGAATTCTAGTACCAGGACATCAGTACAAGACATGTTACAGAAATCTAGTACCAGGACATCAGTACAAGACATGTTAAATAATTCTAGTATCAGTACATCAGTACAAGATATGTTACAGAATTCTAGTACCAGGACATCAGTACAAGACATGTTACAGAACTCTAGTACCAGGATATCAGTACAAGACATGTTACAGAATTCTAGTACCAGGACATCAGTACAAGATATGTTATAGAATGCTGGTACCAGGACATGAGTACAAGATATGTTACAGAATGCTGGTACAAGGACATCAGTACAAGATATGTTACCGAATTCTAGTACCAGGACATCAGTACAAGACATGTTACAGAACTCTAGTACCAGGACATCAGTACAAGACATGTTACAGAATTCTAGTTCCAGGACATCAGTACAAGATATGTTACAGAATACTAGTACCAGGATATCAGTACAAGACATGTTACAAAACTCTAGTACCAGGACATCAGTACAAGACATGTTACAGAATTCTAGTACCAGGACATCAGTACAAGATATGTTACAGAATTCTGGTACCAGGACATCAGTACAAGACATGTTACAGAACTCTAGTACCAGGACATCAGTACAAGACATGTTACAGAATTCTAGTACCAGGACATCAGTACAAGATATGTTACAGAATTCTAGTACCAGGATATCAGTACAAGATATGTTACAGAATGCTGGTACCAGGACATCAGTACAAGATATGTTACAGAATGCTGGTACCAGGACATCAGTACAAGATATGTTACAGAATTCTGATACCAGGACATCAGTACAAGATATGTTACAGAATTCTGGTACCAGGATATAAGTACAATATATGTTACAGAATTCTGGTACCAGGATATCAGTACAAGATATGTTACAGAATGCCTATTGAAGAACGTTTTAGGTGAACTGGCCAGCTGTATGTTGTATGCCAAGTTTGCACAACTGAATTTGAAAATGTACAAGACTGAGTGCTTCCTTTATAGCACGGCTACTACAATATACCGTGGCTGTACTACTCGGTTATTCATACATTTAACCCAGTAACAAACAACTCTTTAGAATAACATCAGTGGCCAGCTTTCCTAACATGCAGACTATCAACCAAACTACGACACTAACATGCAGACTATCAACCAAACTACGACACTAACATGCAGACTATCAACCAAACTACGACACTGACATGCAGGATATCAACCACCCTACGACAATGACAGAAATCACGATCATTTTTCATGAGTCAGAATCGATATTTAATTGTTTTACAAAAGAACATCATCTTTAATGATCTAAAGATTCCGATGATGCGAAGAGCTGAGGTATGAATTTATTCCACAAAAAAACCCCACTGAAATGGAACAAATAAAAACAGTTCGCGAAGGAGACAATTTTCAACATAGGGAAGCAAGATTCAAATAAAAATAAAACTCAGCTTACAACAGCAAAATCATTCTCAGAAAACACAAACATCATCACTGAAAAACTCAGTCTGTCCTACGAGGACCACGGCTCTAACTAACTTACATCCTACAAAAAATGCTGGGCTCTTCCTAACCGAGGAAAATAAAACCGTTGAACAATGGACACTAAGCTCCGTCCTAATCATTTCTCTAAATTAAGACCAAGTGAACCAACTTGTTCATATTAACTCTAACACAAGACCAAGTGAACCAACTTGTCCATATTAACTCTAACACAAGACCAAGTGAACTAACTTGTCCATCCTAACTCTAACACAAGACCAAGTAAACCAACTTGTCAATCCTAACTCTAACACAAGACCAAGTGAACTAACTTGTCCATCCTAACTCTAACACAAGAACACGTGGACTAACGTGTCAATATTAACTCTAACACAAGACAATATTGACCAACTTGTCCATATTAACTCTAACACAAGACCAAGTTGACCAACTTGTCCATATTAATTCTAACACAAGACCAATTGGACCAGCGTGTCTATATTAACTGTAACACAAAACCAAGTGGACCAACTTGTCCATATTAACTCTAACACAAAACCAAGTGGATCAACTTGTCCATATTAACTCTAACACAAAACTAAGTGGACCAACTTGTCCATATTAACTCTAACACAAAACCAAGTGGACCAACTTGTCCATATTAACTCTAACACAAAACCAAGTGGACCAACTTGTCCATATTAACTCTAACACAAGACCAAGTGGACCAACTTGTCCATATTAACTCTAACACAAGACCAAGTGGACCAACTTGTCCATATTAACTCTAACACAAGACCAAGTGGACCAACTTGTCCATATTAACTCTAACACAAGACCAAGTGGACCAACTTGTCCATATTAACTCTAACACAAAACCAAGTGGACCAACTTGTCCATATTAACTCTAACACAAGACCAAGTGGACCAACTTGTCCATATTAACTCTAACACAAAACTAAGTGGACCATCTTGTCCATCCTAACTCTAACGTTCTTCCATGTCTCTCCTTTGCTCTTCTTGCCTTCTCTTCTCCTTGAAATCTGAGTGTTTTTATACCACAACTTCTCCCACTCGCTTCTCATGTTGCAAGCGTATTTCGCGTCTCTTGTCCAGTCCGTTCAAGGCAAAGATACCCTTTTAACTACCTCAACAAGAGCACTACTCTGTCAGTCAAAGTGACACTGTTCTAAATTTCTTATGTCCCGTAAATTAGGATATACTTTCAAATCTATTAAATGAACAGTGTAAAAGGAAATAATAAGTTTAAAACATAATACTTACAGATAATGACTTTAGACAGATTTCATGGCACATGATGATGTTTAACAACTCCCAAAACAACGGAAAGTTAAAATAGAAATAAACAGAAGAAGCACAGATAAATATCAGGAGCAGATATTAAACACTGGATGGATCTAGATGTCCAAATCTTTTACATGTGGAAGGCTATTTCGTCATATTTTAACCTTTCTTGACTGACTTCAGCACCTTTCTTTGCTAAGGCAGACTGTGGTCTTGCTCAGACTGTAATGAAGACAGGGTGTAGGCTGGCCTGTCCAAAACTTTGTTTTTCAGCCTCTGGTGGCTGTACTTAAGCTCTTTCTCCACATCAGGTCACTCCGACTTGGGGATGAGGAATCCGATGAGTGCTTCAACGATATCCATTCCCAGCCACCTATAGTCTGCTGACTCTGTTTTGTTTACTTAATTCTGATAGCCATCATTGTTGTAGAGACACATATTCCTATCACGTCCTGAATTCAGTTGTTTCACATCAGACTACACAAAAATGGGGTTTCTACAGACATAACTTTAATCATCCCCATACAAAGATCGGATTTCTAAAGACATAACTTTAATCATATCAACACAAAGATCGGATTTCTACAGACATCACTTTAATCATTCCCACTCAAAGACTGGATTTCTACAGACATAACTTTAATCAATTCCACACAAAGATAGGGTTTCTACAGACATAACTTTAACATTCCGAAACAAAGATCGGGTTTCTACAGTATTAACTTTAATCATTCCCACACAAAGATCGGGCTTCTATAGACATAACTTTAATCATTCCCACAGAAAGATCGAGTTTGTACAGACGTAACTTTAATCATTCCCACACAAAGATATGGAATCTACATATATAACTTTAATCATTCCCACAAAAAGATCGGATTTCTACAGACATAACTTTAATAATCACGACACAAAGATCGGGTTTCTACAGACACAACTTTAATAATCCCGACACAAATATCAGGTTTCTACAGACATAACTTTAATCGTTTACTCAACAAGACTTGCTTTTGACAGAGATAGTAATCGTTAATTCTTTCCGTCTGGAAGCATGAAACTCCGCGGTCAGCAAGATCACTGTTACTATTAAACTCGTGGAGGCCGGATAGTTCAATGTTAACTCGTAGACTGCACCACTTGTGGAGGGTGGCTAGTTCAGTGTTACTATTAAAATCGTAGATTCCATCACATTTGGTACCCAGCTAGGCTAGTTTTAATATTAAACACGTAGAATCCATCACTTCTTGTTCAGTGTTACTATTAAACACGTAGAATCCATCACTTCTTGTTCAGTGTTACTATTAAACACGTAGAATCCATCACTTCTTGTTCAGTGTTACTATTAAAATCGTAGAATCCATCACTTATGAAAGCCTTCTAGTTCAATGTTACTATTAAATTTATAGACTTTACCACCACATCGAAGATACTTCGAGACGGGAAGTTTTCTTTTCTTTTCTTTAAAAATCATGTTCAAATGCTATAATATACCGTCTTAAATTTGATCGTGAATCTGGTCTTAACTCTGGTCTTAAATCTGGTCTTAACTCTGATCTTAAATCTGGTCTTAAATCAGTAACTGCTTTCATTTTGTCTCGGTATTTATTTTTTATGAACGTTTACGGTGAGAAAGTCCTCTCCAGGATGTGTTTGTCAGTGTGTGTGTGTGTGTGTGTGTGTTGTTTTTTTTTAAGTACAAATGAACTGAAGATCTTTGTCAGAAAGTTGTGTATATTCCTTGTTGATGTCTGCCCAAAAAATAATGAGATTTTTATTTTTGATGTTTGTGTGAACAACCATTCGAAGCCCATTGGTTTACTGGATAACTTGTCGTCGTTCACGTGGTTCCGGAAGTACGGGACTTATTTATACCCAGGAATGCGTGGCGGGAAGGTAGAGCAGAAAACCAGAGAAATGGCAGGGAGCTAAAATCGGCTCGTCCGTGTTGGCCCTGCCGCCTCACAATGTTTGATTCTATGTACCATGGATTATATGGTGTGTCGTGAAATCATCATGTGCTGTTGGAGTATCCTCACCTTCGTCGTATGTGAAGATTCGCTGATTCCGTTGAACCCTGTCGTATTTACATGGACAAACCAAAGTCCATCGTGTTTTGTATTCGGTGCACTGGCACAAATGGAAATATGGTATGCAGTGCATTAGCACAATGGAAATTGTGTGTAGTAGGAAGAGGTGTATTGGAGATAGTTCATGTATGCAGTGCATCGGAACAATGGAAATAGTTTATTCGGTGCATAAGCACAATCTAACTGTGCGTAGTATGTAGAGGTGGATGGAGATATTTCATGTATGCAGTGCGTTGGCACAGCGAGCTTATGTGAGATAACGGGATTAGAATTTCATGGCAGCAGCGGCTGAATGTGTTAACCAGTGCATTGGCAATATATATATATATATATATATATATATATATATATATATATTTGAGATAAATGTATAATTGCTTAGTGGGCCAGTCTGGTCCACCGATTTAGTTGTCACTTATTTATAGATAATACATTGTATTATTTCCTGCCTATTATCATATGATATATGTTGATGTCCTGTGTATGTCATATCTGTGGTGGTGTCACTCTGACATATGTAGAAAGTGTTAATAAATGGATGTACTTTGATTTGATGATTGGTAATGTATATTTCATGTTTTATGTGATGTATGGATGTATGTGATGTGATGCATGACTGGCATACAGTATCTTGGAAGGATAATCCTGGGTTCTAGAGTTGGTTTTAGTCATGGCTACCCCAGTACGGTAGTAACTTAGCCCACTGTCTTCTGAGTTTCAGCTGGATTTGCTTTATGTCCGTCCCAGATTGTCCCAGTTGTGAACGTAGCACCCGCTTAGTTTATATCCGACCAAAAGTCAATAACGTATTTTCCTTTTTTGATGTCTGCCCAAAAGCCAATAAGGGATATTCTTTTGTGATGTTTGTATTCAACTCTGATATATGAAAACCAGTATTTCACGTATTTGTTTTGTTTTTCCTTTTTTAAAAAACCTGTTGGAAGAACTGAAGATGATTTTTCACGGTTTTGCATGAAAACACCACAAGAGTTCAACAGTTTATATAAAACTTAAATAAATATATGTTGAACAACACAAGAGTTCAACAGCTTATATAAAACTTAAATAAATATATGTTGATCAACACAAGAGTTCAACAGTTTATATGGAACTTAAATAATTCTATGTTGAACAACACAAGAGTTCAAAAGTTTATATAAAACTTAAATAAATATATGTTGAACAACACAAGAGTTCAATAGTTTATATAAAACTTAAATAAATATATGTTGAACTACACAAGAGTTCACCAGTTTATATAAAACTTAAATAAATATATGTTGAACAACACAAGAGTTCAACAGTTTATATAAAACGTAAACAAATCTATGTTGAACAACACAAGAGTTCAACAGTTTATATAAAACTTAAACAAATCTATGTTGAACAACACAAGAGTTCAACAGTTTATATAAAACTTAAACAAATCTATGTTGAACAACATAAGAGTTCACCAGTTTATATAAAACTTAAACAAATCTATGTTGAACAACACAAGAGTTCAACAGTTTATATAAAACTTAAACAAATCTATGTTGAACAACATAAGAGTTCACCAGTTTATATAAAACTTAAACAAATCTATGTTGAACAACACAAGAGTTCAACAGTTTATATAAAACTTAAATGAATATATGTTGAACAACACAAGAATTCAATAGTTTATAAAACTTAAATAAATCTATGTTGAACAACACAAGAGTTCAATAATTTATATAAAACTTAAATAAATCTATGTTGAACAACACAAGAGTTCAATAGTTTATATAAACTTAAATAAATATATGTTGAACAACACAAGAGTTCAATAGTTTATATAAAACTTAAACAGATCTATGTTGAACAACTCTATGATCGATGGCTGAAAACTGGCAGAGTAAAAAGAAACTTCAACATTCTGTGGAAAGTAATCAGTCTCGAATTTCTCAAGACGCTTCTAATACTTTCCTGCAAAACCGTGAAAAATCATCTTCAGTTCTTCCAACAGGTTTTAAAAAAAAGAAAATACAGAATAAATACGTGAAATACAGGTTTTCATATATCAGAGGTGAATACCAACATCACAAAAGAATATCCCTTATTGACATTTGGGCAGACATCAAAAAAGGAAAATACGTTATTGACTTTTGGTCAGATATAAACTCAGCGGGTGCTACGTTCACAACTGGGACAATCTGGGACGGACATGAACCAAACCCAGCTGAAACTCACAGGACAATGGGCCAAGTTACTACCGTACTGGGGTGGCCATGACTAAAACCAACTCTAGAACCCAGGATTCCCCTTCCAAGATACTGTATGCCAGTCATGCATAATATCACATACATCCATACATCACATAAAACATGAAATATACATTACCAAGTCATCAAATCAAATTACATCTAGTTGTGATTTGTGACCTCTGGTTATGAATCCATTACCCAGTTTGTCACAATAGTTATAGAATCTGATAAGAAACTGTTCCAGGTGTCATAAAATGTTTGATCCACAAAATAATATGAGGGTATGTTCCGACGTCAAAAAAGAGATAATGTTCCAGAGGTATGAAAGAAAAAGTAGAAGAAAAAGAAGAAGAAAAAGAAGAAGAATAAGAAAAAAAAGAAAAAAGAAGAAGAAGAAGAAGAAAAAGAAGAGGAAGGACAAAGAAGAAAAAGAAGAAGAAGAAGGAGAAGAAGAAAAAGAGAAAAAGAAGAAGACGAAGACGAAGAAGAAGAAATGAGGAGGAGGATGAGGAGGAGATCAAGTTATTTAGACTATGAACATTAACATGGTTTAGTGTAAAGCATCACAAATTGTGACGGAATATAAAGTGATCTTTCATATTCAACATTACCTTCAAGCTAGACACTGATAATTTATATATTAGCTTCAAGCTAGAAAGTGATATTTTATATATTAGTTTCAAGCTAGACAGTGATATATTATACATTACTTTCAAGCTAGACAGTGATATTTTATACATTACTTTCGAGCTAGAAAGCGATATTTTATATATTAGCTTCAAGCTAGACAGTGATATTGTATATATTACCTTCAAGCTAGGCAGTGATAATTTATATAACTTCAAGCTAGGCAGTGGTATTTTATTTATTAACTTCAAGCTAGCCAGTGATATTTTATATATTAACTTCAAGCTAGACAGTGGTATTTTATTTATTAACTTCAAGCTAGACAGTGATATTATATTTATTAACTTCAAGACAGACAGTGATATTTTATATATTACCTTCCAGCAGACAGTGATATTTTATACATTACTTTCAAGCTAGACAGTGATATTTTATACATTATTTCGAGCTAGAAAGTGATATTTTATATATTATCTTCAAGCTAGGCAGTAATATTGAATATATTCACTTCAAGCAAGAGAGTGATATTTTATATATTAGCTTCAAGCTAGACAGTGATTGTGTATATATTACCTTCAGGCTAGACAGTGATATTTAATACATTGCCATCAAACTAGACAGTAATATTTTATATATTAGCTTTAAACTAGAAAGTGATATTTTATACATTACATTAAAGCTAGACAATGATACCTTATGTATTAGCTTCAAGCTAGACAGTAATATTTTATACATTAACTTCAAGCTAGGCAGTGATAGTTTATATAATAACTTCAAACTAGGTAGTTACATTTTATTTATTAACTTCAGGCTAGGCAGTGATATTTTATATATTAACTTCAAGCTAGGCGGTGATATTTTATATATTAACTTCAAAGTAGTTAATGATATTTTATATATCTCCTTCACGCTTTACAGTAATATTTTATATATTAACTTCAAGCTAGGCAGTGATATTTTATATATTAACTTCAAGCTAGGCGGTGATATTTTATATATTAACTTCAAGCTAGGCAATGATATTTTATATATTAACTTCAAGCTAGGTAGTGATATTTTATATATTAACTTCAAGCTAGGTAGTGATATTTTATATATTAACTTAAGCTAGCCAGTGATATTTTATATATTAACTTAAGCTAGCCAGTGATATTTTATATATTATACTGATTACAATTGAATAAATGAAGAGAATTACCACAGCTACATCCGTTGTTGAGATATTCTGATGTCAGAGTTTTACGTATCAAGTCCATGTGACCATTCACGTTGACAAAGTCTAGCTCACACTGGAAGCTTCTATACAGACAGTCTTTTTCTTTACCAAAGTCTAAAGTCAGCTCAGCCTGATACCTGGATATGTTACCTGTACCGTTCATATCATTACTTTTATCTTGTTCTACAAACAGACCCGCTCTAGTCAGTGAGACAGAGGCCAGTCCTAATTTGCTCTCTGAGTGAGTGACGTCATAGATAGTCATCCCAGTGATGCTAAAAATAGCGCTGTCCTTGATGACGTCATGTGAGCAGTGGAGACGTCTACAGAAGTTTTGTTCAAAGCTTCTCTCAATAGAAAGTTCTAGACCTTCAGAAATATAAATATAGACAGTTCTAGACCTACATAAAGTATAAGTATAAACATTTTATTTCCATAGACAGTTCTAGTACTGTAGAAAATATCAATTTAGACAGTTCTAGACTTGCAGAAATATAAATATAGACAGTTCCAGACCTGTAGAAAATATGAATATAGATATTTCTTTCTATAGACAGTTCTAGACCTGCAGAAATATAAATATAGACAGGTCAAAACCTGCACAAATATAAATATAGACAGTTCTAGACCTGTAGAAAATATCAATATAGATATTTCTTTCTATAGACAGTTCTAGACCTGTAGAAAATATCAATATCAATATTTCTTTCTATAGACAGTTCTAGACGTGTAGAAAGTATAAATATAGATATTTTATTCACATAAATAGTTATAGACATGCAGAAAGTGTACATATAGACACTGTCTTTCTATAGACAGTTTCTAGACCTATAGAAAGTATAAATAGACACATTTTCTTTCAATGCACTGTTCTAAAAGTAAAGAAATTATAAATAGAGACATTTTTTTTCTTTAGACAGTTTTACACATTTAGAAAGTATAAACATAAAAGACATTTTCTTTCTATGAACAGTTCTAGAGTGTAGAATGTTTAAATATAGACATTTTTCTATAGACAGTACTGTTCCTGCAGAACATATAAATAGTCATGTTCTTTCTACAGACAGTTCTAGATATGTAGAAAGTATAAATATAGGCATTTTCAATAAACAGTTCTAGACATGTATAAAATATAAATATAGTCATTGTCTTTTTAAGATAGTTATAGACCTGTAGAAATTATAAATATTCACATTTTCTTTCTATTGACAGTTTTATACCTATTGAAAGTATAAATATTTATGCTGTCTGTTTATAGACAGTTATAGACCTATAGAAAGTATAAATATAGACATTCTGCTTCTATAGACAGATTGTCAACATCATTAAGGACTTCTACAATGGATATATTTGTGCAGCCAGCATAGAAGAAGGAATGAGTAAATGGTTCCAGATTGAAGCAGGCATGAAACAAGGATGTATATTATCTCCCTTGCTTTTTGGAATTGACGTAGACTTCATTAAAAAATGCTGTACAGGTAAAACCAGCATTGATTGAATGCATGGGACTCAAATGGAAGGTCTTGATATTGCAGATGACATAACTCTTATCAGTGACACTGTGAAATCAATGCATGTAAAAACAGATACCCTTTCTTCAATGGTTACGAAAATACACAGAACTTGAAATTAACAAGTATAAAACAAACATATTGAAACTTCCCATTAACCACGAAGGACAAATAAACGTAGAAGAAACAGCTGTTGAAGAAGTAAAACATGTTGTATATCTGGGCAGCTACATAGACCAGGATGTTGACACCAGGAAGGAAGTTAGAATCAGAATTGCAAAAGCAGCATCGATCTTCACGAACCTTGAGAACATATGACATTCAAAAGTTATAAGCACAAAAACCAAGTTAGGATTATTCAATTCAAATGTAATATCCACCCTTATTTATGCATGTGAAAGCTGGAAAACAACTAAAGAAATAGACAAGAAACTAGACTCTTTCGAAAACAAATGCCTAAGAAAAATACTCGGTATAAAAAAGGTAAAAGTAAACTTCCCGTTTAAATGACATTAAGTCACATTGGGGAATACGGTGTTAGTCCCGTATTTTCCATGACCTTCGGCATATGAATGTGTGATATGGTCAGTATCACACTCGGTATAAAGTGAAATGAATTCAAGAACAACGCAGAGATAAGACAGACGAGCAAATAACATCGTGTGTTATGGGTGATCAGAAAAAGAAGACAGACATATGTCAATCATGTGATGAGAAGAACCAATCAGAGGATCCCCAAACAAGCTATCAAGTGGAACACAACAGGCCGAAGAAAAAGAGGTCTACCACGTGAAACTAAAAATAAGACATTGTTAAGAGAGGCCAGTTCAGTGGGCGTAACATCCTTTGATGAGATTGAAAAAACTTGCCGAAGTCAGAAAATCTCGGCGAACTACCATGTGGTAGTTGTGACGTTTATCAGCACGGGTTGGATGTAAGATGTAGATGTAGGATGTAAGATGTAGGATGTAAGATGTAAGATGTAGGATGTAAGATGTAAGATGTAGGATGTAAGATGTAGGCTGTAAGATGTAAGATGTAGGATGTAAGATGTAAGATGTAGGATGTAAGATGTAAGATACAAATTTATAAGAACAAAAAAAAACCAGTTCCTCGTCTGCTATTGTCTATAACTAGATAGTGCAAATAAACAAGAAACAAAACCTCATATAGAACACTTTAATACAAATTATCCCCCTTTATGTTGAATGTACTGTTTCTTATAGTAAAGGTACACATCTTATAGTAAAGGTAGACAGAAGTGTAATATTAACAACCTTCGGTATGCTGACGACACAGTACTGATAGCTGAGAACCAACAAGACCTGCAAAATCTCTTGGATAAAATCGCTAAAGAAAGTGAACAGAAATGCCTTACTCTTAACATCAAAAAGACAGAAACTATGGTTATATTAAAGAAAAAGAATCCACCAGCATACAGTATAGAATGTTTCTAATCCCCTGGACAGAAAAAATAACTAATGAAGAATGTATGAGAAGAACTGGAGAGACAAAAAAATTTTCTCAAAAAGATAAGAGAGAGAGACAATATACTTTCATAGAACATGCAATGAGAAGAGAGGGCATTGAAAATATTATAACACCAGGAAAAATAGAAGGAGAAGATCAAGAGGAAAAACAAGAGAAATAATACTGGACAGTCTGACGGGATGGTGTGAGAGGAGATCACCAACTGAGCTGATGGCCTGCATGAAGGATCGTGTACTCCGGAGAAGCATAATAGCCAACTACAGTAGGTACCGCACATGATGATGATGATGATGATGATGAGACAGAGGTGTATGGTCCAGCTCTAAAAAACAGACAGAAAGAGTGAGAACAGTGAACAGAGACAAGAATGGCAGAAAGCATGATGAGCACATATAAAGAAAAACATATAACAATCCAATATTTCGACAAAAGCCCTTTACAAAGATCACATTAAAAAGACAACACAACACATAAAAGCACGAAAAATATGTGAAAAATTAAACATTTAATAATATGCTAATAACGCACATTTTCCTATGAAATAATGAAGCTTACAGAACTTTAGCGCCATCAAACATGACGAAGATAACAAAGAACATCAGAAGTCGTTTCTTGACTGACATGATTTGTAGACTCTTCTGTTGAGATTATACTGCCATGAAAGATAATGAAAATATAATCGTACAAAAGTCTGGTCTGCTTTACAACAAAATTATGTCTACTTTACAGCTACAACACAAACTACATTGAGAAAAATGATGACAGAAACCTGCAGAATTATGTTTTATTTCAAACAGAAAAGTCTAAACACTTACAAGAGATGGGGGAGATAGCAAACACTTACAAGAGATGGGGGAGATAGCAAACACTTACAAGAGATGGGGGAGATAGCAAACACTTACAAGAGATGGGGGAGATAGCAAACACTTACAAGAGATGGGGGAGATAGCAAACACTTACAAGAGATGGTACAGACAGTTACAGGAAAGTGGTATGTGTTTATGTGGTTGTAGATAACAAAGTGAGCACATAGAAATAAAAAACAGACAGCAGTAATATAAAATTTGGACAAAATATCTATGTCAGGGTCAACATATATGACAAAACAACAGATAATAAGTTGAAAAAAAAACTAACCTATTAGAAATCAACGCTGTGTGAAAGTTGGGCAGAAAATTTACCCAGGAAGAGCCTGGAAAGATCGAACTAAAAGAAAGTGAACATTTAATAGCAAATTAAGTTATTTCACCATGTTCAGTTGATTCTCTATAACGATCACAGACAGGACATTCTCTATAAACACACCATACAGGACATTCTCTATAAACACACCATACAGGACATTCTCTATAAACACATCAGACAGGACTTGAGACTCGCATGCAATGGTAAAGCCTCTGATATAGAAAAATTATACATTCCAACCAACAAATTTTTTGTTATTTGTTGCATATTCCTGGGGTTATTTGCGACCCTGATTTAGAAAATTGCATTGGATAGACCTCATCAGCTCTAGTTTCTTAGATATGGTTGTCATCAGCTCTAGTTTCTTAGATATGGTTGGCATCAGCTCTAGTTTCTTAGATATGTTTGGCATCAGCTCTAGTTTCTTAGATATGGTTGGCATCACTTCTAGTTTCTTAGATATGGTTGTCATCAGCTCTAGTTTCTTAGATATGGTTGTCATCAGCTCTAGTTTCTTAGATATGGTTGTCATCAGCTCTAGTTTCTTAGATATGGTTGGCATCAGCTCTAATTTCTTAGATATGGTTGGCATCAGCTCTAGTTTCTTAGATATGGTTGGTATCAGCTCTAGTTTCTTAGATATGGTTGGCATCAGCTCTAGTTTCTTAGATATGGTTGGCATCAGCTCTAGTTTCTTAGATATGGTTGGCATCAGCTCTAGTTTCTTAGATATGGTTGGCATCAGCTCTAGTTTCTTAGATATGGTTAGTATCAGCTCTAGTTTCTTAGATATGGTTGGCATCAGCTCTAGTTTCTTAGATATGGTTGGCATCAGCTCTAGTTTCTTAGATATGGTTGGCATCAGCTCTAGTTTCTTAGATATGGTTGGTATCAGCTCTAGTTTCTTAGATATGGTTGGCATCAGCTCTAGTTTCTTTGATATGGTTAGTATCAGCTCTAGTTTCTTAGATATGGTTGGCATCAGCTCTAGTTTCTTAGATATGGTTGAATTTATAAAATTGTAATCCTCTCTTTAACAAATCTCTTCTGCAGGATTGGGATGTCATAACAAACTGTCTTATTTGAACGGGGAATTTATGTATTTTATTTGTCCACATTTTTTGTGTATAATGATCTTTGTTTCACAACTATTCATATATTTCCTTTCCTATAATGCACACTAGAATAAAAAATGTATAGCACAAATGACAAAATCGAATTTGTTCTGTTTTATTACATAATTATGTGCAACAATTACGATGGTAAATCATGGTTTTCGTGGACTACATAAATTTGTATTTCAAAGGTTTCTCAACCTAACCTATTTAAAACAGTTGCACTGTATACTAGTTATGATCGTAAACGAGGTGTGTGTATATTCCCAGTCTTATCATTTCATTTTTTCCAAATTGAACACCGTAGAGGTTATTTCTACTTCAAAACGGAGCTGGTCGATTGATCTGTACAAGAAAAGCCTTGCATACTCTGCAGTACAGCTCTGGAACAAGAAGGCAGGCAACTACACACAATTACTCGAGGATATGATCTTTCATTTCAACAAGCTTGGCTGTGACATGAGTGTTAAAATCCATTATCTGCAGTCATTTAGATCGCTTTCTAGAGAACCTTGAAGACTTAAGCTAAGAGCAAGATGAACGACTTCAGCAAGACATAAAAACTGGAAGCCAGATACCAAGGAAGATGAGAGACTATTGTTGGAATCTTATGTGGGATTATCCTGGTAGATCCTACTCTCAGAAATCTTATAAAAGGAGCTTCTTGTGTGTCGAATGAGTGGAAAGAATGTATCATAAACTTGTCCCTTTGGTAGTAAATCATTAGATTTTCATGTAGTACACTTTTCGTTTAATTTTTAATATCTTTACCTCATGATTATCTTATATCTTATATCCTTCCCGTGCCGTTACACGTCACATAGGGCTCGCAAAGTAGTTCGCCAATTTTTCCTGTCTTCGGCAAGTCTTTCAACCTCATCAAAGGATTTTATGCCAGTTAATTTGGCCTCTCTTAATAATGTCCTCTTCAGAGTTTCACGCGGTCTGCCTCTTTTTCTTCGGCCTGTTGTGTTCCACTTGATAGCTTGTTTTGGGATTCTCTGATCATTTCTTCTCATCAAGTGACCAACATATGTCCATCTCCTTTTCCTGATCACCCATGAAACTGGTTGTTGTTCAGTCATCTGTCTTATCTTTGCATTGTTCTTGAATTCATTCCACTTGATGCCGAGTATTTTCCTTATGCATTTGTTTTCAAAAGAGTCTAATTTCTTTCACAACTATTCATATATTTCCTTTCCTATAATGCACACTAGAATAAAAAATGTATAGCACAAATGACAAAATCGAATTTGTTCTGTTTTATTACATAATTATGTGCAACAATTACGATGGTAAATCATGGTTTTCGTGGACTACATAAATTTGTATTTCAAAGGTTTCTCAACCTAACCTATTTAAAACAGTTGCACTGTATACTAGTTATGATCGTAAACGAGGTGTGTGTATATTCCCAGTCTTATCATTTCATTTTTTCCAAATTGAACACCGTAGAGGTTATTTCTACTTCAAAACGGAGCTGGTCGATTGATCTGTACAAGAAAAGCCTTGCATACTCTGCAGTACAGCTCTGGAACAAGAAGGCAGGCAACTACACACAATTACTCGAGGATATGATCTTTCATTTCAACAAGCTTGGCTGTGACATGAGTGTTAAAATCCATTATCTGCAGTCATTTAGATCGCTTTCTAGAGAACCTTGAAGACTTAAGCTAAGAGCAAGATGAACGACTTCAGCAAGACATAAAAACTGGAAGCCAGATACCAAGGAAGATGAGAGACTATTGTTGGAATCTTATGTGGGATTATCCTGGTAGATCCTACTCTCAGAAATCTTATAAAAGGAGCTTCTTGTGTGTCGAATGAGTGGAAAGAATGTATCATAAACTTGTCCCTTTGGTAGTAAATCATTAGATTTTCATGTAGTACACTTTTCGTTTAATTTTTAATATCTTTACCTCATGATTATCTTATATCTTATATCCTTCCCGTGCCGTTACACGTCACATAGGGCTCGCAAAGTAGTTCGCCAATTTTTCCTGTCTTCGGCAAGTCTTTCAACCTCATCAAAGGATTTTATGCCAGTTAATTTGGCCTCTCTTAATAATGTCCTCTTCAGAGTTTCACGCGGTCTGCCTCTTTTTCTTCGGCCTGTTGTGTTCCACTTGATAGCTTGTTTTGGGATTCTCTGATCATTTCTTCTCATCAAGTGACCAACATATGTCCATCTCCTTTTCCTGATCACCCATGAAACTGGTTGTTGTTCAGTCATCTGTCTTATCTTTGCATTGTTCTTGAATTCATTCCACTTGATGCCGAGTATTTTCCTTATGCATTTGTTTTCAAAAGAGTCTAATTTCTTTCCTATTTCTTTAGTTGTTTTCCAGCTTTCGCATGCATAAATGAGGGTGGATATTACATTTGAATTGAATAGTCTTAACTTGGTTTTTGTGCTTATAACTTTTGAATTCCATATGTTCTCAAGATTCTTGAAGATTGATGCTGCTTTTGCAATTCTGATCCTAACTTCCTTTCTAGTGTCACCATCCTGGTCTATGTAGCTGCCAAGGTATGCAAATTGAGTGACTTCTTCAATATCTGTCACTTCTATGTGTATTTTTCCAATTTGATTGATGGGAATTTTCATTATTTTTGTTTTGTCCTTGTTAATTTCAAGTCCTATTTTACTAGCCAGTGAAGACAGCATGATTAAAGAATATTAATTTGAAACAATATATTAACATTTATGGGCGAGTAGAATGAAGAGTGGTATATGGCATATGTTCTGTATCTCAAAAATTAGAGCTGATAAGGGGAAACTTGTGCCATGTTTGGAGTCAGTAGGTCAAATTTACACAGAAACAGATCTAACATTTGAGTCACCAAAATGTGTGTTGGTCAATGTTATCTGCAGGTCAAATATACCCAGAAACAGATCTAACATTTGAGACACCAAAATGTGTGTTGCTCAATGTTATCTGAAGGTCAAATATACCCAGAAACAGATCTAACATTTGAGACACCAAAATGTTTGTCGCTCAATGTTATCTGAAGGTCAGATATACCCAGAAACAGATCTAACATTTGAGGCACTAAAATGTGTGTTGGTCAATGTTATATGAAGGTCAAATATACCCAGAAACAGATCTAACATTTGAGACACCAAAATGTGTGTTGCTCAATGTTATCTGAAGGTCAAATATACCCAGAAACAGATCTAACATTTGAGACACCAAAATGTGTGTTGATCAATGTTATCTGAAGGTCAAATATACACAGAAACAGATCTAACATCTGAGACACCAAAATGTGAGTTGCTCAATGTTATCTGAAAGTCAAATATACCCAGAACAGATCTAACATATGAGTCACCAAAATGTGTGATGGTCAATGTTATCTGAAAGTCAAATATACCCAGAAACAGGTGTAACATTTGAGTCACCAAAATGTGTGTTAGTCAATGTCGTCTGAAAGACAAATATACCCAGAAACAGATCTAACATTTGAGTCACCAAACTGTGTGTTGGTCAGTGTTATCTGGTCGGTGATCTGTGACAGAGTGGACTGAAGTGGCAGAGTTTAATCCTTGCCTGGAACGACATGCATTAAATTAAAGTTTATTTTTACCTTACTTTCAGCTTCCTGCAGTTATAATTTATCTTATCTTCAGCTTCTCCACAGTTATAATTTATCTTACCTTCAATTTCTCCACAGTTATAATTTATCTTACCTTCAACTTCTCCACAGTTATAATTTATCTTACCTTCAGTTTCTCCACAGTTATAATTTATCTTACCTTCAGTTTCTCCACAGTTATAATTTATCTTACCTTCAGGTTCTCCACAGTTATAATTTATCTTACCTTCAGTTTCTCCACAGTTATAATTTATCTTACCTTCAGTTTCTCCACAGTTATAATTTATCTTACCTTCAGTTTCTCCACAGTTATAATTTATCTTACCTTCAGTTTCTCCACAGTTATAATTTATCTTACCTTCAGTTTCTCCACAGTTATAATTTATCTTACCTTCAGCTTCTCCACAGTTATAATTTATCTTACCTTCAGTTTCTCCACAGTTATAATTTATCTTACCTTCAGTGTCTCCACAGTTATAATTTATCTTACCTTCAGCTTCTCCACAGTTATAATTTATCTTACCTTCAGTTTCTCCACAGTTATAATTTATCTTACCTTCAGCTTCTCCACAGTTATAATTTATCTTACTTTCAGCTTCTCCACAGTTATAATTTATCTTACTTTCAGTTTCTCCACAGTTATAATTTATCTTACTTTCAGTTTCTCCACAGTTATAATTTATCTTACTTTCAGTTTCTCCACAGTTATAATTTATCTTACTTTCAGTTTCTCCATAGTTATAATTTATCTTACTTTCAGTTTCTACATAGTTATAATTTATCTTACTTTCAGTTTCTACATAGTTATAATTTATCTTACTTTCAGTTTCTACATAGTTATAATTTATCTTACTTTCAGTTTCTCCACAGTTATAATTTATCTTACTTTCAGTTTCTCCACAGTTATAATTTATCTTACTTTCAGTTTCTCCACAGTTATAATTTATCTTACTTTCAGTTTCTCCACAGTTATAATTTATCTTACTTTCAGTTTCTCCATAGTTATAATTTATCTTACTTTCAGTTTCTACATAGTTATAATTTATCTTACTTTCAGTTTCTACATAGTTATAATTTATCTTACTTTCAGTTTCTCCACAGTTATAATTTATCTTACTTTCAGTTTCTCCACAGTTATAATTTATCTTACTTTCAGTTTCTCCACAGTTATAATTTATCTTACTTTCAGTTTCTCCATAGTTATAATTTATCTTACTTTCAGTTTCTCCACAGTTATAATTTATCTTACTTTCAGTTTCTCCACAGTTATAATTTATCTTACTTTCAGTTTCTCCACAGTTATAATTTATCTTTCTTTCAGTTTCTCCACAGTTATAATTTATCTTACTTTCAGTTTCTCCACAGTTATAATTTATCTTACTTTCAGTTTCTCCACAGTTATAATTTATCTTACTTTCAGTTTCTCCATAGTTATAATTTATCTTACTTTCAGTTTCTCCACAGTTATAATTTATCTTACTTTCAGTTTCTCCACAGTTATAATTTATCTTACTTTCAGTTTCTCCACAGTTATAATTTATCTTACTTTCAGTTTCTCCACAGTTATAATTTATCTTACTTTCAGTTTCTCCACAGTTATAATTTATCTTACTTTCAGTTTCTCCAGACTTATAATTTATCTTACTTTCAGTTTCTCCACAGTTATAATTTATCTTACTTTCAGTTTCTCCACAGTTATAATTTATCTTACTTTCAGTTTCTCCACAGTTATAATTTATCTTACTTTCAGTTTCTCCACAGTTATAATTTATCTTACTTTCAGCTTCTCCACAGTTATAATTTATTTTACCTTCAGCTTCTCCACAGTTATAATTTATTTTACCTTCAGCTTCTCCACAGTTATAATTTATTTTACCTTCAGCTTCTCCACAGTTATAATTTATTTTACCTTCAGCTTCTCCACAGTTATAATTTATTTTTACCTTCAGCTTCTCCACAGTTATATTTATCTTACTTTCAGTTTCTCCACAGTTATATTTATCTTACTTTCAGTTTCTCCACAGTTATAATTTATCTTACTTTCAGTTTCTCCACAGTTATAATTTATCTTACTTTCAGCTTCTCCACAGTTATAATTTATTTTTACCTTCAGCTTCTCCACAGTTATAATTTATTTTTACCTTCAGCTTCTCCACAGTTATAACGTTTAACGGCACGGGAAGGATGGAAGATATAAAAAGAAAAAGATTGTAAATCTCACGAAGTTAACACCGACATATATATATATATATATATATATATATATATATATATATATATATATATATATATATTACTGAAACATTTTACTGCTAGTATAAGAAATGAGAAAGTGAAATATGTAACTGGAGGTTATGACCTTTAAATGAGAAGTGACATATGTCATAAACTGAGAGCGACCAGAGATATACAGCAACATTATAGGAAGCACAAAGTTGAAACAAATAAGTGAGATACAAAGCTCTGTATCTAATGAATATGCTGGACTCTGTCTGTATATGGATAGACACGATGTCAGCTTTAACTCTTTCAGTCTTTTATGAACGTAATCACAGATTTTCTTTTGTGAAAGAGGAAGGTCATGTATCGGCCTAGGACGAAAGATTTTTTGCTTTGGGGCAGAATCTGGTTGACATGTGACACAGACTCTGATGATGGTGGATTTTGTTTGATCATTTTAAAACTACCCATCTATCCTCTAATCCATCTATCTTTTCATTTATGAATCACATATCTTTCCATACATCAATTCATCTGTCTATCCACTCATCTATATATCGTTTAATCCACTCATCACCCATCCTTCTATACATCAATCCATTCATCTATCAACTCATCCATCTATCCACTCATTTATATATCTTTTTAATTCACTCATCACCCATCCTTCTGTGCATCAATCCATTCATCTATCAACTCATCCATCTATCCACTCATGTATATATCTTTTAATCCACTCATCACCCATCCTTCTATACGTCAATCATTCATTTATCCATTCATCCATCTAGCCAAACTTTGGCTAATATTTCAATCTATTCCTCTATCCGTTCATCAATAAATCTGGTTATCGATTATAAGAACCATCCATCCATCCATCCATCCATCCATCCATCCATCCATCCATCTATCCATCCACAATAAAGAGCTCATGAAACAGTATAATCAAAAATGTTTGTCTTTTACCCGAAAGCTTTTGAAAGTTAGACGTGAAGATATAACAAATTTAGACATGAAGATATTACAACGTTATACATAAAGATATAGCAAAGTTAGACGTGACGATATAACAAAGATAGACGTGAAGATATAACAAAGTTAAACATGAAGATATAACAAAGTTAACCTTGAAGACATAACAAAGTTAGAAATGAAGACTGATACAAATGCTAGAAAAACTGAATACAGATGGTAAAGATATACAAAGTGTAAAGAATATGTAGTGGAAGCAAAGAACAGCAATGAGAACAATAACATGGTGAGTATCAGGATATAAAGTGAGATGTGAGACAAGGGTGAGTATCAGGATATACAGTGAGACGTAAGACAAGGGTGAGTATCAGGATATAAAGTGAGACGTAAGACAAGGGTGAGTATCAGGATATACAGTGAGACGTAAGACAAGGGTGAGTATCAGGATATAAAGTGAGACGTAAGACAAGGGTGAGTATCAGGATATAAAGTGAGACGTAGGACAAGGGTGACTATCAGGATATAAAGTGAGACGTAAGACAAGGGTGAGTATCAGGATATAAAGTGAGACGTAAGACAAGGGTGAGTATCAGGATATAAAGTGAGACGTAAGACAAGGGTGAGTATCAGGATATACAGTGAGACGTAAGACAAGGGTGAGTATCAGGATATAAAGTGAGACGTAAGACAAGGGTGAGTATCAGGATATAAAGTGAGACGTAGGACAAGGTTGACTATCAGGATATAAAGTGAGACGTAAGACAAGGGTGAGTATCAGGATATAAAGTGAGACGTAAGACAAGGGTGAGTATCAGGATATAAAGTGAGACGTAGGACAAGGGTGACTATCAGGATATAAAGTGAGACGTAAGACAAGGGTGAGTATCAGGATATAAAGTGAGACGTAAGACAAGGGTGAGTATCAGGATATACAGTGAAACGTAAGACAAGGGTGAGTATCAGGATATAAAGTGAGACGTAAGACAAGGGTGAGTATCAGGATATAAAGTGAGACGTAAGACAAGGGTGAGAATCAGGATTTAAAGTGAGACATAAGACTAGGGTGAGTATCAGGATATACAGTGAGACGTAAGACAAGGGTGAGTATCAGGATATAAAGTGAGACGTAAGACTAGGGTGAGTATCAGGATATAAGGTGAGACGTAAGACAAGGGTGAGTATCAGGATATAAAGTGAGACGTATGACAAGGGTGAGTATCAGGATATAAAGTGAGATGTAAGACTAGGGTGACTATCAGGATATAAAGTGAGACGTAAGACTAGGGTGAGTATCAGGATATACAGTGAGACGTAAGACAAAGGTCAGTACTGTCGCCTGATCTAATCTCATATACAGTGAGAACAATGACATAGTTGATTATCAGGATATAAAGTGAGACATAAGACAAGGGTGTGTACTGTCGCCTGATTTATTCTCATATGCAGTGAGAACAATGACATAGGTGAGTATGAGGATATAAAGTGAGAACAGTGACATAGGCGAGTATGAGGATATAAAGTGAGAACAATGACATAGGTGAGTATGAGGATATAAAGTGAGAACAATGATATAGGTGAGTGTCAGGATATAAAGTGAGAACAGTGACATAGGCGAGTATCAGGATATAAAGTGAGAACAATGACATAGGTGAGTATGAGGATATAAAGTGAGACAAAAGACAAGGGTGTGTACTGTCGCCTATATATTCTCATTATACAAGATACGGCAAAAAAGATGCATAGAATTAAACAGCAATAAAACAGAAACAATGGTAACAAGGAAACAAAAATACTTTCCAAAGTTCAACATTCTTTCAGATGGGAAGGAAACAAGTAAATAAATTCAGCTACCTTGGAACAACAATAACAGCTGATGGCAGTTAATAATCTCACCTGGCAGGTAAATGATAGATAAGCGTGTATCACCTGGCAGGTAAGTGATAGATAAGCGTGTATCACCTGACAGGTAAGTGATAGATAAGCGTGTATAACCTGACAGGTAAGTGATAGATAAGCGTGTATCACCTGACAGGTAAGTGATAGATAAGCGTTTATCACCTGACAGGTAAGTGATAGATAAGTGTGTATCACCTGGCAGGTAAGTGATAGATAAGCGTGTATCACCTGACATGTAAGTGATAGATAAGCGTGTATCACCTGACAGGTAAGTGATAGATAAGCGTGTATCACTTGACAGGTTAAATGTTCTGACAAATATGAAAAGACTTTGTTTTTTATTGTTTGTTTATTTGTTGTTGTTGTTGTTGTTGTGTGTGTTCGTTAATATAAATTATAATAAAAAAACAAACAAAGAATTAGTGATTTCAAGTGTAGAGATGTTGGATGGTTAGAAATGTTGTATGTTTAAACGTGTTGTATGTTTATGAGCCTTGTTCAAGGATTACATACAAGGACAGCACAACATAAAAAAGACTTCGCCTTTTGGACTTCTGCTATGAAAGACAAGCATGAAAGGTCAAGGTAAACGGAACTGTGGGGGTGGGAGGGGGAGGGGCTGGGCTTTCTTGCCTCTTTTATATATTAGTGAAAATGTCAAGTAAAATTTATATTAGTAGGAATGTCAAGTATTCGTACAATAGTAAAAACGACAAGTACTTATACATTAGTAAGAATGTCAAACTCTCTTATATTAGTAAGAGTGTCAAGTTCTCTTATATTAGTAAGAATATCAAATTCTCTTATATTAGTAAGAATGTCAAGTACTCTTATATTAGTAAGAATGTCAAATTCTCTTATAGTAGATAGAATGTCAAGTACTCTTATATTAGTAAGAATGTCAAGTACTCTCTTTATTTGTCTGTGATAAAACCCAATTAAATGTAAGGGAAATAACTAGTCACACGATCTCTTACTTCTGTAGGAAGAACTTGGCGAATGAGAAAATAAAATGTCGTTGTATTAATGACAACAAGTCATGATATGGAAACATGGCGTTTTCTTTCTTGTCCACTTCTTTATCAGCACTTGAAAGTATTTGTTTTTGGTGCCCCCTTTTATCTTCTACGACATTTCTCTCTCAAAGTTTTTCTTATTTTCATATTGTTGCTTTCCTCTTGTCAGTCAACTACACTTTTTTCTTGTGTTTGTAAGTCATATTCTCTCTTCTTAACAGAGAAACAATCTCCGTCTCAGAGGTTATAGAGGAAGCCTGACTCCACTCCAAAAATCTAGTGTTAACTGAGTATATGTACCAGAATCTAGTGTTAACTGATTATATGTACCAGAATCTAGTGTTAACTGATTATATGTGCCAGAATCTAGTGTTAACTGATTATATGTACCAGAATCTAGTGTTAACTGATTATATGTGACAGAATCTAGTGTTAACTGATTATATGTACCAGACTCTAGTGTTAACTGATTATATGTGCCAGAATCTAGTGTTAACTGAGTATATGTGCCAGAATCTAGTGTTAATTGATTATATGTGCCAGAATCTAGTGTTAACTGCCAGAATCTAATGTTAACTGATTATATGTGCCAGAATCTAGTGTTAACTGATTATATGTGCCAGAATCTATTGTTAATTGATTATATGTGCCAGAATCTAGTGTTAACTGATTATATGTGCCAGAATCTAATTTCAACTGATTATATGTGCCAGAATCTAATGTTAATTGATTATAAGTGCCAGATTCTAATATTAACTGATTATATGTGCCAGAATCTAGTTTTAACTGATTATATGTGCCAGAATCTAGTTTTAACTGATTATATGTGCCAGAATCTAGTTTAACTGATTATATGTGCCAGAATCTAATTTTAACTGATTATATGTGCCAGAATCTAATTTTAACTGATTATATGTGCCAGAATCTAGTTTTAACTGATTATATGTGCCAGAATCTAGTTTTAACTGATTATATGTGCCAGAATCTAGTGTTAACTGATTATATGTGCCAGAATCTAGTGTTAACTGATTATATGTGCCAGAATCTAGTGTTAACTGATTATATGTGCTCTTACTGCAGGAAGCAAAACATTTCAGTCCGACCTGGTATAATGTATAATTTATATACGTTTATAATTGCTTCCATATTTATCTACTTTAAAACCCTGATCTGGTATAATGTATAATTTATAATCGTTTATAATTGCCTTTATGTTTCTCTACCTCAAGATGACATTTCTAGAAGCAAATGAGATGATTTTATCGTTATCATATTTTCTTATAGTCTGTATTCCTTTTCGTGCCACAAGATTTATCAAATCTTCTACATATGTACATTATGACTGCATCATAACAGTGTCGCTGTTATCTTGTTATTTTGCTATCAAGAGATCTTTGTTTGAAAAGTCTTTTCAGTTTGAATCCGTTATGTTCCATAAATGAATCTTTTGTTTATACTGAAGTATGAGAACTACTTTTCTGTAGCCTTCATAAAAACTGATATAAGTAATTGTATTCATTCACTGCATTCTTCTCTTTATCTTGAACACGATAGATAACAGATGTAAGAGGTAGACATTACTTCTCTACCAGATAGATAACAGATGTAAGAGGTAAACATTACTTCTCTACCAGACAGATAACAGATGTAAGAGGTAAACATTACTTCTCTACCAGATAGAGAACAGATGTAAGAGGTAAACATTACTTCTCTACCAGATAGATAACAGATGTAAGAGGTAAACATTACTTCTCTCCCAGATAGATAACAGATGTACAAGGTAAACATTACTTCTCTCCCAGATAGATAACAGATGTACAAGGTAAACATTACTTCTCTACCAGACATGCGGTCACGTGACCTTTACTTTTAGCCAGGCCTGACGCTGACCATGATCTAGCTTGCTGGCAGGTCAGAGAAAATGCGAAGTAAACAACAGCTCAAGTAACAATGTGAAGTAAACAACAGCTCAAGTAACAATGTGAAGTAAACAACAGCTCAAGTAACAATGTCAAGTAAACAACAGCTCAAGTAACAATGTGAAATAAACAACAGCTCAAGTAACAATGTGAAGTAAACAACAGCTCAAGTAACAATGTGAAGTAAACAACAGCTCAAGTAACAATGTGAAGTGAAATATTTTGTAAATGATAACGTGAATTATATCTGCCATATGGTCAGCTGTTACAACAAGAGCTGAATTTTAAATGTAAGGGCAACATTTAATTGAAAGAAAATAATGCAAAATATTATCACAATATTGCAAAATCTTTCTCTGTGTTTCAGGGTCACAGTGAGCTCAGGGGTGACCTGGAACTTGAAGGACGCCCCAATATTTCGCTGACTACTCAAACTCTCTGGTTCATGGTCTGGGTCATCTTCACTGCACTCCAATGTCCACGGGTGCTCAGACACCCTCCTCAACATGTCCATCAGCGTCCTGCAGCTGATAGTGGCTGTCCTGTGTTGGTTGACAAGTTGTCTTACATATATCTCTAGTTCCTGGCCGTGCCGAGCTGTATTCCCAGATCTTTCATTCTGAGCAGTGATGTAGACTCCCTGCCCTCGAAGTTCTCCACTCTGTCTATCTCTCTGAGCGTGATAGCAATATCAGCCCGATCCAGTGGTTGTCCATCTGCGATGACGGCAGAGTCAGCCAGTCTATCAGCTCTCTCATTTCCCAGGATGCCCACATGCCCAGGGACAGAGATGAGGGTGACCTTGAGAATCGTTGATTTCTGCAATGACTGAAGCCACTGCCTGCGTACAGAACCTGCCTCGACCTTCAGGATCATGCTCATTGAATCACTTAGTCTGCAGGCCCGGGGGATATTCACGTGACTCCAGCCAGATGAATGGTTTCATTACCGCCGTCACCTCCACCATCATACTGCTTGTAGCCGCCCCTGGCTTCCTAGATTGTTCATCTCCAAGTACAAGCTCTCGGAGACTGGGTACAGCGGTACGGCAACTGATAGTACTTGATAATAGCATCATGTTCAGACGTTCCATGAGGACAACGACTTAAGCAAGACTACCAACTGTGTATATCTTATAACTTTGTGTTGAGTCTAGATTTGAATCCTGCTGTTGACCTTACAACTTTGTGTTGAACCTAGACGTGACCCCCGATGTAAACCTTATAAACTTGTATTGAGCCTAAACTTGAATCCCTGCTGTATACCTTATAAATTTGTGTTGATTCTAGACTTGACCCTTGCTGCATACCTTAAAACTTTGTGTTGAGTCTAGACCTGACCCCTGCTGTGTACCTTGTAACTTTGTGTTGAGTCTTGACTTGACCCATGCTGCATAACGTATAAATTTGTGTCGAGTCTAGACTTGACAGTCGATGCATAGCTTATAACTTTATGTTGGGTCTAGGCTTGACCTTTGCTGTATACCTTATAAATCTGTGTTGAGTCTAGACTTGACAGTCGATGCATAGCTTATAACTTTATATTGTGTCTAGACTTGACCCTTGATGCGTACCTTATAACTTTGTGTTGCGTCTTGTTGTGGTAATATTTTGTAGTCAAAGGGAACTAAACAAATAAAGTACGATTAGTCTTAGTTAGTCCCCTTGAAAGATCGTAGTCCATATCACTCTTGACATGTGACCAAATATTCAGTCAGTCAGGGTTAACAGATACTTCTCTGAGAATATTCCACACCTCGAGGAAAGTTGTGAGAACATTCGAGAAGACAGAGCAAGAAAGAGTGCGCTCAGTTAACCTCAGATGATATTTCGTTTATGATGATTTGTTCAGGACTTGATGGCAGGAGGATGGCCTAAGTTAGTCTCAGATGATGTTTCGTTTATGATGATTTGTTTAGGATTTAATTCACTTAAAGATTGGTTAGATTAGGTTGGAGATTACTTGTCAGAAGTGTTTTGTTCTAATTCAGTTGTTATTTTCCCAATTGGAAAAGTGTATGTCAAATTTTGTATTTCTGTTGCAATGTTCTTTTCTTTAACTCCCGATGGCGATGAATATTTCTAGCCAGGAATCTTGTTTGTATTGTTGTTCTGGTCTGATGGTCCTCACATTCATCCTCATTTGATTCACCCCTCATTTTCCATTAATAAATGTTATCATTGAGTGAGTATCGTAACAGAAGACTTGGTGGTTCTCTCTTGGAATGTTAATTATCAGTTATGTTGGATGACTGCAGGTTTCATCGTAGTTCAGTCTGTCACATTGGTGTCCTGCCGCAGAATTGTTAGAAAGCCTGGATGGTTGTTGTTGAGTTGCTGTGTGAGTAGTGTGGCAGCGGATTTTGCAAACTGTTTCAGCACCGAAGCAGTTGTTGTTGAAATGCTGTGTGAGTAGTGTGGCAGCGGATTTTGCAAACTGTTTCAGCACCGAAACAGTTGTTGTTGAAATGCTGTGTGAGTAGTGTGGCAGCGGATTTTGCAAACTGTTTCAGCACCGAAGCAGTTGTTGTTGAAATGCTGTGTGAGTAGTGTGGCAGCGGATTTTGCAAACTGTTTCAGCACCGAAGCAGTTGTTGTTGAAATGCTGTGTGAGTAGTGTGGCAGCGGATTTTGCAAACTGTTTCAGCACCGAAACAGTTGTGCAGCAACAACAAGAAGAGAAATAGATATAGGCAGCAGCCACCTTAACCAACATTCTTCTCTATAGTGATATCAATTGAGGGCAGCAAAAATCTGCTTTATAGACTTGACCTTTGCCATATACCTTACAACTTTGTGTTGAGTCTAGACTTGATTCCTGCTGTATACCTTACAACTTTGTGTTGAGTCTAGACTTGACCCTTGGTGCATACCTTATAACCTTCTGCTGAGTCTGGCCTTTTCCTTCTTCCTGTATGTTTTATAATGACTATAGACTAAAACTAAAAACTTCTTCTTTGTACGCTAAAACTAAACACTAAATCTAAACCATTACAATTAAACACTAACACTAAACACTAAAACTAAATGACTAAAACTAAACATGAAAACTAAATGACTAAACCTAAACACTAAAACTAACCATTAATACTAAACTTAAACCACTAAAACTAAACACTAAAACTAAACCACTAAAAGTAACCACTAAAACTAACCATTAAAACAAAACACTTTTTCTTTGTATGCTAAAACTAAAAACTAAGTCTAAAACACTAAAACTAACCACTAAAACTAAACACTTCTTCATACACTAAAACAACTAACAACAATCTACTAAAACTAAACAATAAAATTAACCACTAAAACTAATCACTAGAACTAAAAGTACTAAAAGTAAACACTAAAGCTAAATACTAAAACTAACCAATAAAACTAAATCACTAAAACTAACCAATAAAACTAAACCACTAAAACTAAACCCTAAAACAAAACCCTAAAACTAAACCACTAAAACTAAAATATGTGTTTCTTTAATAATTAAATTTGTTATTACTATTCCAAAATAAATCTAATTATTTGTTATCAAAGCTTTCCTGTTCTGGTTATGTTTATACACTTTTTTTGTGTGTGGATGTACACAGAAATACTGTTTAAAAGTTGTCAACTAACACCTGCTCACAGTCTAGAGATCACAGTTCCAGCAAAACAAAGTTTTAAAGTGACTAACATAGAGCACCTGCTCACAGTCTAGAGATCACAGTTCCAGCAAAACAAAGTTTTAAAGTGACTAACATAGAACACCTGCTCACAGTCTAGAGATCAAAGTTCCAGCAGAACAAAGTTTTAAAGTGACCAACATAGAACACCTGCTCACAGTCTAGAGATCACAGTTTCAGCAAAACAAAGATCAAGCACATATAGCCACATCAGAGAAAGACATGCAGCAGAACATGAATAACTTTAGCAAGGGCATATAAATGACACAACATGAAAATCAGTGCTGAAAAAAATGAAAGTCATGACCATAGCGATAGAAGATAACAAAGATCTTCATGGACAACCAACTTTTGAAACAAGTGAAGAATTTCAAATACCTAGGTACCATAGCAGTATCATTCTCTGGGAAAATTGACGCTGAGATTGAGAACAGATACAATACAGCAAATCAAGTTATTGGACCAATGACTCCTTTATTGAAAAACAAATACATAACAACTGAAACAGAAAAAGCATTGTACAGCACAATATCATCTCAACTCTATGCTATGAGTATCAAACATGGATATTAACAGTCGAAAACAAAAGGAAAATCATTACGACAGAAATTAGATGATGAATGAGATAATTAAATGTGACAAGAAGAGAGCAAATAAGAAATGACACCATTAGACAAAGACTGGAATAACACCAGTAATATACTAAATCCATAAAGGCAAAGACTGGAATAACACCAGTATTATACTACATCCAGAAAGACAAAGACTAGAATAACACCAGTATTATACTACATCCAGAAACAAGTCAAATGGTTTGGCCATGTTATACGACCACCACCAGATAAAATGTCACAGAAAACATTCACACTAAGATTTGTAGGTAACAGAGGAAGAGGCCGTCAATACAAGAGATGGAGGCAGGAAGTTACAGGATTATTAAACGTCCCATTCTACAAAGCACATCACCGAGTCCTATCAAGGACGTCTTTTTATCCCTTCAGCACCGATCTGGTGTATGAGGAAGGAGACAAGACAAGACAAGACTAAGCAAAGCAAGGCAAGGCAAAACAAGACAATACACGACAAGACAATACAAGACAAGACAAGATATGAAGAAACAAGACAAGACAAGACAAAACAAGACAAGACAAGGCAAGACAAAACAAGATAAGACAAGACAAAACAAGACAAGACAAGACAAGGAAAGCAAGACAAGACAAGACAAGGCAAGGCAAGACAAGACCAAGACAAGACTATGCAAAATAAGACAAGACAAGACAAGGCAAGACAAAACAAGACAAGACAAGGCAAGGCAAAGTAAGGCAAAGCAACTCAAGACAAGACAAGACAAGGCAAAACAGGCAAGGCAAGACAGGACAAGACAAGACAGAACAAGCAATTCAAGACAAGGCAAGACAAGACGACACAAGACAAGGGAAGACAATACTAGAGAAGACAAGAAAAGGTAAGTGAAAACTGGACAAGACAAGACAATACAAGACAAGGCAATACAAGAAAAGGCAAGAAAGACAAGACAATATAAGACAATGCAATACAATACAAGACACGACAAGACCAAGACAAGACAAGACAAAGTCGTGACAAAAAGTCTGTACAGAAAAGTCTATTCCTATGAATAGATTAACAACTTGAACAACCTTTTCTACAGACAAACTTTCAAAATGAAATAGACTGAGCCAGGTTGATCAGTTTCAGATAGAGACGTTTACTTTCAACAAGAGAACAATAATGAATTGCTCACAGAACAACGAAGTACATCATGAGAACATTGATAACTCCAGAGATTCAAGATCTTCCACTTCAAGATGCAACTATTACAGTTTCCAACGTTCAGTCACAACCATGCTTCTCGTATCAGAACTAAACTACAGTGTCCTTTTTATCTGTGTCCGTATCTACATCCTCAAGAGGTGCGACAGGGATGTGTACTATCTCCAGACCTTATTTCTCTGTACAGCCAGAGTATTCTAAGAACCATCATCAAAGAACCAGGTATAAAAGTAGGAGGATACAATATTAACAACCTTCGGTATGCTGACGACACAGTATTATGGTTATATCTAAGAAACAGAATCCACCAGCATGCAGTATAAAAATTAAACGGAACCATTCTAAAGCAGGTGCAGAAATTCAAATACCTTGGAGCAGTAATAACTTCAGATGTGAAATACAAATCAGAAGTTAAGAAAACAATAGGCCATGCAAAGACAGCATTTCAGAGAATGAGAAACATATTATCCAACACATCCTTATCAATGAATGTTAGAAAACGAGTCCTAAAATGCTATATTGAACCTATCTTCTTATATGGAATTGAAACATGGACAATTGGCAAGTCTGCACAAAAATCATTGGAAGCAGCAGAAATGTGGTTTATTAGAAGAATGCTGCGAATCCCCTGGACAGCAAAAATAAGTAATGGAGAATGTTTGAGAAGAGATGGAGATACAAAAATATCTTGTAAAAATGATAAAAGAGAGACAATGAACTTTCATAGGACATGCAATGAGAAGAGGGGGCATTGAAAATACTATAACAACAGGAAAAATAGAAGGAAGAAGATCAAGAGTAAGACCAAGAGAAATGATACTGGACAGTCTAACGGGATGGTGTGAGAGGAAATCACCAACTGAGCTGATGGCCTAGATGATCATGTACTCTGGAGCAGTATAATAGCTGACGTCAGTCGGCACTGCACCTGATGATGATATATCCCCATCCACACTTTCGTGAACTCTTTAGAAGCATAAAAGTTAACGTCAGTCGGCACTGCACCTGATGATGATATATCCCCATCCACACTTTCGTGAACTCTTTAGAAGCATAACAGTTAACGTCAGTCGGCACGGCACCTGATGATGATATATTCCCATCCACACATTCGTGAACTCTGACCTCTCAAGCCTTTGCCCTCTAGTGTTTGTTTACTAAGCCATGTAAACGTTACTGCTAAACTTCCCTCCATCTCATCACTCAGATTTGTTCTAGCAAGGGTTAAATCTACCAGACTGGAGGAGAAAGCCAAACAAAACAAAAATCAGATTCTAGGTTAAATCACAAAGTAAAAGTAAGAAAAACAAAACAAACATAATCTCCAAGGTTACATCACAAGGTGAACGAAAAAGAAAAACAAAGAGAAGTAAATATGAAACATAATAGCCGTGATTCCTCTAATCTGCATCAACAGCAACAATAAAAACAGAACAAAACAAAATAAGACTACTAATAATAAACATATTAGAAGAAAAGAAAACAACAGGTAATAAACAACGTATAAAATACAACTACCATGGCTACTACTACAATAACGTTCACATTAGACACAGTCTCAACTACGTAAGAAGCCACATTTCTGCCTTTGATTGTGACATGAATTAATCTAGTCACACATGTCAGACATTTATATTATCACTTTAGTCAACTCTAATCTTTGACATGAATTAATCTAGTCACACATGTCAGACATTTATATTATAACTTTAGTTAACTCTGACCTTTGATTGTGACATGAATTAATCTAGTCACACATGTCAGACATTTATATTATCACTTTAGTCAACTCTAATCTTTGACATGAATTAATCTAATCACACATGTCAGACATTTATATTATAACTTTAGTCAACTCTAACCTTTGATTGTGACATGAATTAATCTAGTCACACATGTCACACATTTATATTATCACTTTAGTTAACTCTAATCTTTGATTGTGACATGAATTAATCTAGTCACAGATGTCAGACATTTATATTATCACTTTAGTGAACTCTGACATTTGATTGTGACATGAAGAAATCTAGTCACAGATGTCAGACATTTATATTATCACTTTAATGAACTCTGACCTTTGATTGTGACATGAAGTAATCTAGTCACACATGTCACACATTTATATTATCACTTTAGTGAACTCTGACCTTGTGTTCTGTCCCGTCTTTTTCCTATGACAAGATTCTGAACGTCAACTTTAACCACTTAATCTCCTACACAAGAGAACGTTTCTGTACAAGTTTGGGAACTTCAATGACGCCGGTGTTGGAACTTACGTCAGAGTCATAAATTATATATAGTACACGAGTGTGTGCTCTGTCCTGATAGTTAAATTTCTTAATTTTATCTGCTTGGTAAACTTTCTTCTATCTTGATAGTTAAAGTTCTTAATTGTATCTGTTTGGTAAACTTTCTTCTATCTTGATAGTTAAAGTTCTTAATTTTATCTGCTTGATAAACTTTATTCTGTCTTGATAGTTAAAGTGTTTAATTTGATCTGGTTCTTAAACTTTCTTTTTCTTGATAGTTAAAGTTCTTAATTTTATCTTCTATGTAAAATTTCTTCTGTCTTGATAGTTAAAGTTCTTAATTTTATCTGTTAGGTAAATTTCTGTATTTGGAGTTGTTTGTCTGTATGTACTAGAATTATAAGTTATCATATTTGTCAAGAATATCTTTAATATAAAAGGACATACTTTCACGAGACACACAGGTGTATCATTTCATCTTTCACATGAATCATTCAAATTAATCCAATCGTAGGATTTAAGAAAAGAAAGTATAAATTTACATTACTATTTATTTAAGAAATAATAAGAGAAAGTCTAAATGTACATTAATTGTGTACACAAAATATGAAGAGAAAGTATAAATTTATATTAGTTATGTATAAGACTGTACTTAGACAAATATTAGAACAGGCAAATGAATGGCATAGCACAACATATGCATTATTCATAGATTTTGAGAAAGCCTTTGACAGTGTCAACAGAGATGCACTGTGGAAAATCCTAAGATGGCATGGCCTCCCCCATAAAATAGTTAATGTAATCAAAGCCCTATACGAGGGTTTTCAGTGCAAAGTTATCTGTGGAGAACATACCTCCAGCAGCTTTAGGGTACAAACAGGAGTGAAACAGGGATGTGTACTATCACCAACATTATTTATCTTGGCAGTAGACTGGTTAATGAAGGAGGCAACATCAGACAAACGCAGAGGATTACAATGGACCCTTAACACAGTGCTGGAGGACCTTGACTTTGCGGACGACATTTGTCTATTAGCAAGCAGTCACAAAGATATACAAGATAAAATAAACAAGTTAACCCAGAATGCAAACAACATAGGACTAAAGATCAACGTAGGAAAGACAAAGTTAATGAAGCAAAATGTGAACAACAGAAATGTACTCAGAGTAGATAACAAGTTAGTGGAGGAGGTCAACGAATTTGTATACCTTGGCAGCAGAGTAGTAGAAAATGGAGACAGCACAGAGGACATCAACAGCAGACTTACTAGAGCAAAACAGGCTTTTGCAATGCTACAGAATATATGGAAATCAAATAAACTAAGCATAAATATGAAAATCAGGATATTTAAGAGTAATGTTCTAAGTGTACTACTCTATGGAAGTGAATGCTGGAAAATCACCAAAACCATAGAAAACAAGTTGAATTCTTTCCAGACTAAATGTTTACGTAGAATTAAAAAAATATTTTGGCCAAACACCATAAGAAATAACATCTTATTGGCAGAAATGCAGATGAAACCACTGACAACAATTATTGAGGAAAGACGATGGCGATGGTTGGGACATGTGCTCCGAATGACTGACAACTCACTACCAAAAATAGCACTAAGATGGACACCACAGGGGAGCAGAAGTAAGGGTAGACCAAAAGAGACATGGAGAAGAACAACAGAAAGGATGTTGAGCAATAGAGGGCTCACCTGGGCAAGAGCAGAAAAAAAGGCGAAAGACAGGCATTTGTGGAAAACCCTTGCGGAAGCCCCATGTGCCATGGGCACTTAAGGTTCAGAGAGAGAGAGAGATGTATAAGACAGAAGTAGAAATGTCTAAATTTACATTATTTTATAAAAAAAATAGAAAGAGACAGTATAATTTACATTGATTTTGTATAAGACACAAGAAGATGAAGTATAAACTTACATTAATTTTGTTAAGAAATAAGAAGGAGAAGTTAAATTTAATTAAATTTTGTATAAGAAATAAGAAGAGAAATTCTAAATTTAACGTAACTTACTTTAAGAAGTAAAAAGAGAAAGTCTAAATTTACATTTATTTTGTATAAGAAATAAAATAAGGAAGTCTAAATGTACATTAATTTCTATAAAAATAAGAAGAGAAAGACTAAATTTACATTAATTCTGTATAAAAAACAAGAGGAGAAAGTCTCAATTTTCTTTAATTTTGTTTTGGAAATAAGAAGAGAAATTAAAATTTACGTGTATTTTGCATAAGAAATATGAAGAGAAGGTATAAAATTAAAGAAATTGTGTAAAAGAAATAAGAATTCACGAATATACACTGTTACTTATTGTGTTTTTGTCATATGATGTGTCTAGAAAAGTTGTAAATATATAAACGAAGAATTACTGGAGTGTTAAAACAGTCGAGTTTGTTCATATCAAAGACAGGCTGAAGAAAAAGATGAAAAGATTAGAGAGTGACATGTGTTGTGAAGTCGAGATGAAGGCTGCATAAAACATTACATGAATATAGAACCTAGAGTATGAGTTACAAGACAGAAAGAAGTAGATGAGAGTTCTTAGTAGATGGAAGTGTTGTATAGAGATTATAACTGTGGAGACGCTGAAAGTAAGATAAATTATAACTATGGAGAAGTTGATGGTAAGATAAATTATAACTATGGAGAAGCTGAAGGTAAGATAAATTATAACTATGGAGAAGTTGATGGTAAGATAAATTAGAACAGTGGAGAAGCTGAAGGTAAGATAAATTATAACTATGGAGAAGTTGATGATAAGATAAATTATAACTGTGGAGAAGTTGATGGTAAGATAAATTATAACTATGGAGAAGTTGATGGTAAGATAAATTATAACTATGGAGAAGCTGAAGGTAAGATAAATTATAACTATGGAGAAGATGAAGGTAAGATAAATTAAACTATGGAGAAGCTGAAGGTAAGATAAATTATAAATATGGAGAAGTTGATGGTAAGACAAATTAGAACTGTGGAGAAGCTGAAAGTAAGATAAATTATAACTATGGAGAAGTTGATGGTAAGATAAATTAGAACTGTGGAGAAGATGAAGGTAAGATAAATTATAACTATGGAGAAGTTGATGGTAAGATAAATTAGAACAGTGGAGAAGCTGAAGGTAAGATAAATTATAACTGTGGAGAAGTTGATGGTAAGATAAATTAGAACTGTGGAGAAGCTTAAGGTAAGATAAATTATAACTATGGAAAAGTTGATGGTAAGATAAATTAGAACTGTGGAGAATCTGAAGGTAAGATAAATTACAACTGTGAAGAAGCTGAAGGTAACATAAACTATAACTGTGGAGAAGCTGAAGGTAAGATAAACTATAACTATGGAGAAGCTGAAGGTAAGATAAATTATAACTGTGAAGAAGCTGAAGGTAAGATAAATTATAACTATGGAGAAGCTGAAGGTAAGATAAATTATAACTGTGAAGAAGATGAAGGTAAGATAAATTATAACTGTGAAGAAGCTGAAGGTAAGATAAACTATAACTATGGAGAAGCTGAAGGTAAGATAAATTATAACTATGGAGAAGCTGAAGGTAAGATAAATTATAACTGTGAAGAAGCTGAAGGTAAGATAAACTATAACTATGGAGAAACTGAAGGTAAGATAAATTACAACTGTGAAGAAGCTGAAGGTAACATAAACTATAACTGTGGAGAAGCTGAAGGTAAGATAAACTATAACTATGGAGAAGCTGAAGGTAAGATAAATTATAACTGTGGAGAAGCTGAAAGTAAGATAAATTACAACTGTGAAGAAGCTGAATGTAAGATAAATTGTAACTGTGAAGAAGCTTAAGTTAAGATACATTATAATTCTGGATATCTGAATGTAAGATAAATTAAACTGTGGAGAAGCTGAAGGTAAGATAAATTATAACTGTCGAGAAGCTGAATATGAGATAAATTATAACTGTGGAGAAGTTGAAGGTAAGATAAATTATAACTGTGGAGAAGCTGAATATAAGACAAATTATAATTATAGAAAAGTTAATAAGATAAATTATAACTGCAGTATGTTGAAAGTAAGATAAAAATAAATTTTAATTTAATCCGTGTTGTTCCAGACAAGGATTAAACTCTGTCACTTCAGTCCACTCTGTCACAGATCTCCGACCAGATAACACTGACCAACACACAGTTTGGTGACTCAAATGTTAGACCTGTTTCTGGGTATATTTGACCTTCAGATAACACTGACCAACACACATTTTGGTGACTCAAATGTTAGAATTGTTTCTGGGTATATTTGACCTTCAGATAACACTGACCAACACACAGTTTGGTGACTCAAATGTAAGACCTGTTTCTGGGTATATTTGAGCTTCAGATAACACTGACCAACACACAGTTCGGTGACTCAAATGTTAGACCTGTTTCTGGGTATATTTGACATTCAGATAACATTGACCAACACACATTTTGGTGACTCAAATGTTAAATCTGTTTCTGGGTATATTTGAGCTTCAGATAACATTGACCAACACACACTTTGGTGTCTCAAATGTTAGATCTGTTTCTGGGTATATTTGACCTTCAGATAACATTGACCAACACACATTTTGGTGCCTCAAATGTTAGATCTGTTTCTGGGTATATTTGACCTTCAGATAACATTGACCAACACACATTTTGGTGCCTCATATGTTAGATCTTTTTCTGGGTATATTTGACCTTCAGATAACATTGACCAACACATATTTTGGTGCCTCAAATGATAGATCTGTTTCTGGGTATATTTGACATTCAGATAACATTGACCAACACACATTTTGGTGCCTCAAATGTTAGATCTTTTTCTGGGTATATTTGACCTTCAGATAACATTGACCAACACACATTTTGGTGCCTCAAGTGTTAGATCTTTTTCTGGGTATATTTGACCTTCATATAACATTGACCAACACACAGTTTAGTGACTCAAATGTTAAATCTGTTTCTGTGTAAATTTGACCTACTGACTGAGAGAGAGAACTCTAGACCGTCGAAAATTCCTGCCTTCAGTTTTTCCATGGTAAGTCCAGGTAACTTATGCACTATGTATTCAATGCACGAACTGTCTTTATTCAAAGCCTTTACAAATTGTCTCATCAGACTTAGCTTTATATGTAGTGGTAGCAGTATGATTTTATCTCGGGCTACCAAAGGTTCATTGAGTACATTTTATCCTCCAACCACCATATATTCCTTCGGAGGCCAATTTTTTCTTGCAAAATATTTATGTGTGGCTCTACTATCCCTAAGGCTGAAAGAGCAGTTTCCTTCACAAGATTTCTAATATCATTGCAGAATACTAAGTTGTTGTCTTTGATAAAGAATGGCAGCAAATCCTTTTCTTTCCTTCGATAAAATGTCATTTTGGTTCCAGACTGAAGTACATTCTTTTCCTAAATCTGGAGGCAAGCAATTCAGAAGACTCCTTGGAAAGATTTAAGTCCCTGATCAGAACATTCAATTCATTCTGATGAAAACGATCACTATGTGAAGTTGTTTACAATTTACTGTCACTGCCCCCATTTTCTTTACCTTGTGTGATATCAGACATTCAGGACATCCTCTGAGACCTGTGGTAGTTCAAGGAAAGGTAGAACAGGTACAAGATCTGAGAGCTGTAGTAGTTCAAGGAAAGGTAGAACAGGTACAAGATCTGAGACCTGTGGTAGTTCAAGGAAAGGTAAAACAGGTACAAGATCTGAGACCTGTGGTAGTTCAAGGAAAGGTAGAACAGGTACAAGATCTGATAGCTGTGGTAGTTCAAGGAAAGGTAGAACAGGTACAAGATCTGAGACCTGTGGTAGTTCAAGGAAAGGTAGAACAGGTACAAGATCCGAGAACGGAACAGGTCTCCTGGCTGAAGGTAGATAAGGGTAAGATAACCTGTCACGATTATTTTGATTGAGGCTTATGACATTAACAATACAAAAATAACAGTCATCAAAGTAGTTTTTCAGTTCCCTCCACACCATTGGTGCTCCAAATTTCAGGCAACTTCTCTTTCCATTTGTCCACTGGCGCAAATGTTCGTACAAGTTTTGCATACAATATGAGGAGCACATGGCTTATCTTCATCTCCAAGCTTGACACAAAAATAACCTACATATGATCTTTTTTCACAAACTCAGAAATAGGTTTCCTACTTGCTTTCAGTGTGTACTCCCAACAAATATAACAAAATACGTCGGAATGATTCGACCAGCTCCGTTTTGAAGTAGAAATAACCTCTACGGTGTTCAATTTGGAAAAAAATGAAATGATATGACTGGGAACATACACACACCTCGTTAACGATCATAAATAGTATACAGCGCAACTGTTTTAAATAGATTAGGTTGAGAAACCTTTGAAGTACAAATTTATATAGTCCACGAAAACCATGATTTACCATCGTAATTTTGTGCACATAATTATGTAATAAAACAGAACAAAAGAGATTTTGTCATTTGTGCTGTACATTTTTTATTCCAGTGTGCATTATAGGAAAGGAAATAGACGAATACTTGTGAAACAAAGGTCATTATACACAGAAAATGTGGGTAAATAAAATACATAAATTCCCCGTTCAAATAAGACAGTTTGTTATGACATCCCAATCCTGCAGAAGAGATTTCTTAAAGAGCGGACTAAAATTTTATAAATTCAACCATATCTAAGAAACTAGAGCTGATGACAACCACATCTAAGAAACTAGAGCTGATGACAACCATATCTAAGAAACTAGAGCTGATGACAACCATATCTAAGAAACTAGAGCTAATACCATCCATATCTAAGAAACTAGAGTTGATGGCGGCCATATCTAAGAAATTAGAGCTGATGCCAACCATATCTAAGAAACTAGAGCTGATGCCAACCATACCTAAGAAACTAGAGCTAATACCATCCATATCTAAGAAACTAGAGTTGATGGCAGCCATATCTAAGAAATTATAGCTGATGCCAACCATATCTAAGAAACTACAGATGATGCCAACCATATCTAAGAAGCTAGAGCTGATGCCAACCATATCTAAGAAACTAGAGCTGATGCCAACCACATCTGAGAAACTGGAGCTGATGAGGTCTATCTAATGCAATTTTCTGAATCAGGGTCGCAAATAACCCCAGGAGCATAAAAACATGCAACGAATAACAAACAATTTTTTTGTTGGGATGTGTAATCTTTCTATATCAGAGGTTTTACCATTCCATGCGAGTCTCATGTCCTGTCTGATGTGTTTATAGAGAATGTTCTGTATGATGTGTTTATAGAGAATGTCCTGTCTGATGTGTTTATAGAGAATGCCCTGTCTCTGGTGTTTATAGAGAATGTCCTGTCTGTGATTGTTATAGAGAATCAACTGAACATGGTGAAATAACTTTGTTTTAATTTGCTTTAAATGCTCACTTTCTTTTATTTCGATCTTTCCAGGCTCTTCCTGGGTAAATTTTCTTCCCAACTTTCACACAGCCTTGATTTCTAACAGGTTAGTTTTTTTTTCAACTTATTATCTGTTGTTTTGTCATATCTGTTGACTTTGACATAGATATTTTGTCCAAATTTTATATTACTGCTGTCTGTTTTTCATTTCTAAGTGCTCACTTTGTTATCTACAACCACATAAACACATACCACTTTCCCGTAACTGTCTGTACCATCTCTTGTAAGTGTTTGCTATCTCCCCCATCTCTTGTAAGTGTTTGCTATCTCCCCCATCTCTTGTAAGTGTTTAGACTTTTCTGTTTGAAATAAAACATAATTCTGCAGTTTTCTGCCATCATTTGTCTCAATGTAGTTTGTGTTGTAGCTGTAAAGCAGACCAGACTTTTGTTGTAAAGCAGACTAGACTTTTGTACGATTATATTTTCATTCTCTTTCATGGCAGTATAATCTCAACAGAAGAGTCTACAAATCATGTCAGTCAAGAAACGCCTTCTGATCTTCTTTGGTATCTTCGTCATATTTGATGATGGTAAAGGTCTGTAAACTTCATTATTTCATAGGAAAATGTGCGTTATTAGCATATTATTAAATGTTTAATTTTTCACATATTTTTCGTGTTTTTATGTGTTTTGTTGTCTTTTTAATGTGATCTTTGAAAAAGGCTTTTGTCGAAATATTGGATTGTTATATGTTCTTCTTTATATGTGCTCATCTTACTTTCTGCCATTCTTGTCTCTGTTCACTGTTCTCACTCTTTCTGTCTGTTTTTTAGATCTGGATCATACACATCTGTCTCATCATCATCATCATCATCATCATCATCATCATCATCATCAGATGCCGTGCCGACTGGTATTGGCTGTTATGCTTCTCCAGAGTACACGATCCTTCATGCAAGCCATCAGCTCACTTGGTGATCTCCTCTCACACCATCCCGTCAGACTGTCCAGTATCATTTCTCTTGGTTTTCCTCTTGATCTTCTTCCTTATATTTTTCATGTTGTTATAATATTTTCAATGCCCTCTCTTTTCATTGCATATCCTATGAAAGTACATAGTCTCTCTCTCTCTTATCTTTTTAAGAAGATTTTTTGTCTCTCCAGTTCTTCTCATACATTCTTCATTAGTTATTTTTTCTGTCCAGGGGATTAGAAACATTCTATACTGTATGCTGGTGGATTCTTTTTCTTAAATAAAACCATAGTTTCTGTCTTTTTGATGTTCAAAGTGAGGCCTTTCTGTTCACTTTCTTTAGCGATTTTATCCAAGAGATTTTGCAGGTCTTGTTGGTTCTCAGCTATCAGTACTGTGTCGCAGCATGCCGAAGGTTGTTAATATTACACCTCTATCTATCTTTACTATAATATTTGTACCTATACTATAAGAAACAATACATTCAGCATAAAGGGGGATAATTTGTGTTAATGAGTTCTATATGAGGTTTTTTTTCTTGTTTATTTGCACTATCTAGTTACAGACAACAGCAGATGAACAACTGTTTTTTTTTGTTGTTGTTATAAATTTGTATCTTACATCTTACATCCTAGATCTTACATCTTACATCCCACATCCTACATCTTACATCCCACATCTTACATCTTACATCTTACAACTTACATGCTACATCCTACATCTTACATCCTACATATTACATCTTACATCCTACATCTTACATCTTACATCCTACATCTTACATCCTACATCTTACATCTTAAATCTTACATGTGCTGCTAAACGTCACAACTACCAGATGATGGTTCACCGAGATTTTCTGACTTGAGCAAGTTTTTCAATCTCATCAAGGGATGTTATGCCCACTGAACTGGCCTCTCTTAGCAATGTCTTATTTTTAGTTTCACGAGGTACACCTCTTTTTCTTCGGCCTGTTGTGTTCCACTTGATAGCTTGTTTGGGGATCCTCTGACTGGTTCTTCTCATCACATGACCGACATATGTCCATCTTCTTTTTCTGATCACCCATAACACAGGATGTTATTTGCTCGTTTGCGTTGTTCTTGAATTCATTCCACTTTATACCGAGTGTGATACTGACCATATCACACATTCATGTGTTGAAGGTCAAGGAAAATACGGGCCTAACAGCATATCCCCCAATATACCTTAGAGCATGGAAACGGTAAGTTTACTTTTACCTTTTTTATATCGAGTATTTTCCTTAGGTATTTATTTTCAAAAGAGTCTAATTTCTTGTTTATTTCTTTAGTTGTTTTCCAGCTTTCACATGCATAAATGAGGGTGGATATTACATTTGAATTGAAAAATCCTAACTTGGTTTTTGTGCTTATAACTTTTGAATGCCATATGTTCTCATGGTTCGTGAAGATCGATGCTGCTTTTGCAATTCGAATTCTAACTTCCTTTCTGGTGTCAACATCCTGGTCTATGTAGCTGCCCAGATATGCAACATGGTTTACTTCTTCAACAGCTGTTTCTTCTACGTATAATTGTCCTTCGTGGTTAATGGGAAGTTTCAATATGTTTGTTTTATACAAGTTAATTTCAAGTTCTGTGTATTTTCGCAACCATTGAAGAAAGGGTATCTGTTTTTACATGCATTGATTTCACATTGTCACTGATAAGAGTTATGTCATCTGCAATATCAAGACCTTTCATTTGAGTCTCATGTACTCAATCAATGCCGGTTTTACCTGTACAGACTTTTTTATGATGTCTACGTCAATTCCATAAAGCAAGGGAGATAATATACATCCTTGTTTCATGCCTGCTTCAATCTGGAACCATTTACTCATTCCTTCTTCTATGCTGGCTGCACAAACATATCCATTGTAGAAGTCCTTAATGATGTTGACAATCTGTCTATAGAGCAGAATGTCTATATTGATACTTTCTATAGGTCTATAACTGTCTATAGATAGACAGTGTAAATATATATACTTTCAATAGGTATAAAACTGTCTATAGAAAGAAAATGTGAATATTTATCATTTCTACAGGTCTATAACTATCTTTAGAAAGAAAATGACTATATTTATACTTTATACATGTCTAGAATTGTCTATTGAAAATGCCTATATTTATACTTTCTACATATCTAGAACTGTCTGTAGAAAGAACATGACTATTTATATGTTCTGCAGGACCAGTATTGTCTATAGAAAAAATGTCTGTATTTATATGTTATGCAGGTCTAGAACTGTCCATAGAAAAATGTCTATATTTAAACATTCTACATGTCTAGAACTGTGCACAGAAATAAAATGTCTATGTTTATACTTTATAAATGTGTAAGACTGTCTAAAGAAAGAAAATGTCCCTGTTTATAATTTCTTTATTTTTAGAACATTGCATTGAAAGAAAATGTGTCTATTTATACTTTCTATAGGTCTAGAAACTGTCTATCGAAAGAAAATGTCTTTATGTATACTTTCTGCATGTTTATAACTATTTATGTGAATAAAATATCTATATTTATACTTTCTACACGTATAGAACTGTCTATAGAAAGAAAATGTGAATATTTATCATTTCTACAGGTCTATAACTATCTTTAGAAAGAAAATGACTATATTTATACTTTATACATGTCTAGAATTGTCTATTGAAAATGCCTATATTTATACTTTCTACATATCTAGAACTGTCTGTAGAAAGAACATGACTATTTATATGTTCTGCAGGACCAGTATTGTCTATAGAAAAAATGTCTGTATTTATATGTTATGCAGGTCTAGAACTGTCCATAGAAAAATGTCTATATTTAAACATTCTACATGTCTAGAACTGTGCACAGAAATAAAATGTCTATGTTTATACTTTATAAATGTGTAAGACTGTCTAAAGAAAGAAAATGTCCCTGTTTATAATTTCTTTATTTTTAGAACATTGCATTGAAAGAAAATGTGTCTATTTATACTTTCTATAGGTCTAGAAACTGTCTATCGAAAGAAAATGTCTTTATGTATACTTTCTGCATGTTTATAACTATTTATGTGAATAAAATATCTATATTTATACTTTCTACACGTATAGAACTGTCTATAGAAAGAAATATGTATATTTATATTTTCTACAGGTCTAGAACTGTCTATAGAAAGAAATATCTGTATTGATATTTTCTACAGATCAAGAACTCTCTATATTTATATTTCTGCAGGTCTAGAACTGTCTATATTTATATTTCTGCAGGTCTAGAACTATCTATAGATATAAATATTGATATTGATATTTTCTACATGTCTAGAACTGTCTATATTTATATTTCTTCAGGTCTAGAACTGTCTATAGAAAGAAATACCTATATTGATATTTTCTACAGGTCTAGAATTTTCTATTGAGAGATTCTCGGAACAAAACTTCTGTGGACGTCTCCACTGCACACATGACGTCATCAAGGACAGGGATGTTTTTAGCATCACTGGGATGACTATCTATGACGTCACTCACTCAGAGAGCAAATTAGGACTGGCCTCTGTCTCACTGACTAGAGCGGGTCTGTTTGTAGAACAAGATAAAAGTAATGATATGAACGGTACAGGTAACATATCCAGGTATCAGGCTGAGCTGACTTTAGACTTTGGTAAAGAAAAAGACTGTCTGTATAGAAGCTTCCAGTGTGAGCTAGACTTTGTCAACGTGAATGGTCACATGGACTTGATACGTAAAACTCTGACATCAGAATACCTCAACAACGGATGTAGCTGTGGTAATTCTCTTCATTTATTCAATTGTAATCAGTATAATATATAAAATACCACTGTCTAGCTTGAAGGTAATTTATATAATATTGTTGTTTAGCTTGAAAGTAATATATAAAATATCACTGCCTAGCTTGAAGTTAATATATAAAATATCATTACCTAGCTTGAAGTTAATACTATAAAATATCACTACTTAGCTTGAAGTTAATATATAAAATATCACTGTCTAGCTTGAAGTTAATATATAAAATATCACTGACTACCTTGAAATTAATATATAAAATATCACTACTTAGCTTGAAGTTAATATATAAAATATCACTGCCTAGATTGAAGTTAATATATAAAATATCGCTTCCTAGCTTGAAGTTAATATATAAAATATCACTGACTACCTTGAAATTAATATATAAAATATCACTACCTAGCTTGAAGTTAATATATAAAATATCACTGCCTAGCTTGGTGTCAGTATATAAAATATCACCGCCTAGATTGAAGTTAATATATAAAATATCGCTCCCTAGCTTGAAGTTAATATATAAAATATTACTGCCCAGCTTGAAGTTAATATATAAAATATCACTGCCTAGCTTTGTGTCAATATATAAAATATCACCGCCTAGCTTGAAGTTAATATATACAATATCACTGCCTACCCTGAAGTTAATATATAAAATATCACTGCCTAGATTGAATTTAACATATAAAATATCACTGCCTAGCTTGAAAGTAATGTATAAAATATCACTGTCTAGATTGAAGCTAATATATAAAATATCAGTGTCTAGCTTGAAAGTAATGTATAAAATATCACTGCCTAGCTTGAAAGTAATGTATAAAATATTACTGTCTAGATTGAAGCTAATATATAAAATATCACTACCTAGCTTGAAAGTAATGTATAAAATATCATTGTCTAGCTTGAAGATAATGGTGAATATGAAAGCTAACGTTATGTTCAGTCACATTTTGTGATGCTTTACACTAAACCATGTTAATGTTCATGGTCTAAATAACTTGATCTCCTCCTCCTCCTCATCCTCCTCCTCTTTCTTCTTCTTCTTCGTCTTCTTCTTCCTTCTGCTTCTTCTTCTTCTTCCTTCCTCTTCTTCTTTTTTTTCTTCTACTTTTTCTTTCATACCTCTGGAACATTATCTCGTTTTTGATGTCGGAACATACGCTCATATTATTTTGTGGTTCAAACATTTTGTGACACCTACAACAGTTTCTTATCAGATTCTATAACTGTTGTGACAAACTGGGTAATGGATTCATAACCAGAGGTCACAAATCACAACTAGATGTAATTTGATTTGATGACTTGGTAATGTGTATTTCATGTTTTATGTGATGTATGGATGTATGTGATGTGATGCGTGACTGGCATACAGTATCTTGGAAGGGGAATCCTGGGTTCTAAAGTTGGTTTTAGTCATGGCCACACAAGTACGGTAGTAACTTGGCCAATTGTCTTGTGAGTTTCAGCTGGGTTTGGTTCATGTCCGTCCCAGATTGTCCCAGTTGTGAACTTTGCACCCGCTGAGTTTATATCTGACCAAAAGTCAATAACGTATTTTCCTTTTTTGATGTCTGCCCAAAAGTCAATAAGGGATATTCCTTTGTTATATTTGTATTCAACTCTGATTTATGAAAACCTGTATTTCACGTATTTATTCTGTATTTTCTTTTTTTTAAAACCTGTTGGAAGAACTGAAGATGATTTTTCACGGTTTTGCATGAAAGTATTAGAAGCGTCTTGAGAAATTCGAGACTGATTACTTTCCAGAGAATGTTGAAGTTTCTTGTTACTCTGTCAGTTTTCAGCCATGGATTTTTGCTGAACAACACAAGACTTCAACAGTTTATATAAAACTTAAATAAATCTATGTTGAACAACTCAAGAGTTAAACAGTTTATATAAAACTTAAATAAATCTATGTTGAACAACACAAGAGACAACAGTTTTTATAAAATTTATATAAATCTATGTTGAACAACATAAGATTTCAACAGTTCATATACAATTTAAATAAATCTATATTGAACAACACAAGAGTTCAGCAATTTATATAAAACCTATATAAATCTATGTTGAACAACACAAGATTTATACAGTTTATATAAAACTGAAAGAAATCTATGTTGAACAACACAAGAGTTCAACAGTTAAATAAAACTTAAATATATCTATGTTGAACAACACACGAGTTCAACAGTTTATAAAAAACTTAAATAAACTGACTTTGGTTACTAGAGTCACTATTAATGTGATGTTGGTGGATAGAATTTAGTCGAGGTTAGAGTTGAGGGGAAACAGCAGGTAATCCGTCGTTGCTTTGTGCCGCCATGACCAGTGTTTCCCAACATGTGGTACGTGTACCCATAAACTGGAATTAAAATAAACAACAAATAGTAAACAAGTTTAGGGGTAGACAGGAAGAAGTTGGATAATGAGAGAAAACAGATAAATATGTTGTTAAATTAATCCAATATTATGAGGAGTGTAGGTGCGGGTTTTCTTTGTTATTTAACCTCGAGAAAATACTTCTCTCCCACGCGTTATTTTGACGAAAGTAGGAAAGTCTCTCTCTAAATAGTGTTTGGCGAACACATGACGTCACTACGACGAGCATTTTTGCCGAAGCTCTAAGTCATGTCCTCAAATTTCATTCTCGATTTCTGTGTTGTCGTTAATTGTTGAAATTTTATGTTCTTCAACATAGATTTATTTCAGTTTTATTTAAACTGTTGAACGCTTTTGTTGTTCAACATAGATTTATATAAATTTTGTAGAAACTGTTGAACTCTTGTGTTGTTCAACATAGATTTATATGTTTTATATAAATTGCTGAACTCTTGTGTTGTTCAACATAGATTTATATGTTTTATATAAATTGTTGAACTCTTGTGTTGTTCAGCATAGATCGATGGCTGAAAACTGACAGAGTAACAAGAAACATCAACATTCTGTGGAAAGTAATCAGTCTCGAATTTCTCAAGACGCTTCTAATACTTTCATGCAAAACCGTGAAAAATCATATTCAGTTCTCCCAACAGGTTTTAAAAAAAAGAAAATGCCAAATTAATACGTGAAATACGGGTTTTCATATATCAGAGTTGAATACAAACATCACAAAAGAATATCCCTTATTGGCTTTTGGGCAGACATCAAAAAAGGAAAATACGTTATTGACTTTTGGTCAGATATAAACTCAGCGGGTGCTACGTTCACAACTGGGACAATCTGGGACGGACATAAAGCAAACCCAGCTAAAACTCACAAAACCATGGGCCAAGTTACTACCGTACTGGGGTGGCCATGACTAAAACCTACTCTAGAACCCAGGATTCCCCTTCCAAGATACTGTATGCCAGTCATGCATCACATCACATACATCCATACATCACATAAAACATGAAATACACATTACCAAGTCATCAAATCAAATTACATCCATTTATTAACAATTTCTACATATGTCAGAGTGACACCACCACAGATATGACATCAACATATATCATAGGATAATAGGCAGGAAATAATGCAATGTATTATCTATAAATAAGTGACAACTAAATCGGTTAACCAGACTGGCCCACTAAGAAATTATGCATTTATCTCATATATATATATATATATATATATATATATATATATATATATATATATATATGAGATAAATGTATAATTATATAATTTTATAACTGTATAATATGTGTTGCCAATGCACTGGTTAACACATTCAGCAGCTGCTGCCACGAAATTCTAATCCCCTTATCTCACATAAGCTCGCTGTGCCATCGCACTGCATACATGAAATATCTCCATCCACCTCTACATACTACACACAGTTCCATTGTGCTTATGCACCGAATAAACTATTTTCACTGTTCCGATGCACTTCTTACATGAAATATCTCCAATCCACCTCTTCCTACTAAACACAATTTCCGTTGTGCTAATGCACTGCATAACATATTTCCATTTGTGCCTGTGCACCGAATACAAAACACGATGGACTTTGGTTTGTCCATGTAAATACGACAGGGTTCAACGGAATCAGCGAATCTTCACATAAGATGACAGTGAGGATACTCAACAGTACATGATGATTTCACGACACATCATATAATCCATGGTACATAGAATCAAACATTGTGAGGCGGCAGGGCTAACACGGACGAGCCGACTTTAGCTCCCTGCCATTTCTCTGGTTTTCTGCTCTAACTTCCCGCCACGCATTCCTTGGTATTTATAGGTCCCGTACTTCCGGAACCACGTGAACGACGACATGTTATCCAGTAAACCAGTGGGCTTCGAATGATCGTTCACACAAACATCAAAAAGAAAAATCTCTTATTGTTTTTTGGGCAGACATCAACAAGGAATATACACAACTTTCTGACAAGGATCTTCAGTTCATTTGCACTTACAAACACACACACACACACACTGACACAAAGGTCCTGGAGAGGACTTTCTCACCGTAAACGTTCATAAAAAATAAATACCGAGACAAAATGAAAGCAATTACAGATTTAAGACCAGATTTAAGACCAGATTTAAGACAAGAGTTAAGACCATATTTAAACCCAGAGTTAAGACCAGATTTAAGACCAGAGTTAAGACCAGATTTAAGACCAGAGTTAAGACCAGATTTACGATCAGATTTAAGACGGTATCTTATATCATTTGAACATGATTTTAAAAAAAAAAGAAAAGAAAACTTCCCGTCTCGAAGTATCTTCGATGTGGTGGTAAAGTCTATAAATTTAATAGTAACATTGAACTAGAAGGCTTTCACAGGTGGTGGAGTCTATGACTTTACTAGTAACACTGATCTAGAAGGTCTCAACAAGTGATGGAGTCTACGAGTTTAATAGTAACATTGAACTAGAAGGTCTCAACAAGTGATGGAATCTACGTGTTTAATAGTAACATTGAACTAGAAGGTCTCAACAAGTGATGGAATCTATGTGTTTAATAGTAACATTGAACTAGAAGGTCTCAACAAGTGATGGAATCTACGTGTTTAATAGTAACATTGAACTAGAAGGTCTCAACAAGTGATGGAATCTACGTGTTTAATAGTAACATTGAACTAGAAGGTCTCAACAAGTGATGGAATCTATGTGTTTAATAGTAACACTGATCTAGTAGGCCTCCACAAGTGATGGAATCTACGTGATTAATAGTATCATTGAACTAGAAGGTCTCAACAAGTGATGGAATCTACGTGTTTAATAGTAACATTGAACTAGAAGGTCTCAACAAGTGATGGAATCTACGTGTTTAATAGTAACATTGAACTAGAAGGTCTCAACAAGTGATGGATTCTACGTGTTTAATAGTAACACTGATCTAATAGGCCTCCACAAGTGATGGAATCTACGTGATTAATAGTATCACTGATCTAGAAGTGATGCATTCTACGTGTTTAATAGTAACACTGATCTAAAGTGATGGAATCTACGTGTTTAATAGTATCACTGATCTAGAAGTGATGGAATCTACGTGATTAATAGTATCACTGATCTAGAATAGATGGATTCTACGGGTTTAACACTGATCTAGAAGTGATGGAATCTACGTGATTAATAGTATCACTGATCTAGAAGTGATGGAATCTACGTGTTTAATAGTAACACTGATCTAGAAGTGATGGATTCTATGTGTTTAATAGTAACACTGGTCTAGAAGGCATCCACAGGTGATGGATTCTACGTGTTTAGTAGCAACAATGATCTAGAATACCTCCACAGGTGATGGATTCTACGTGTTTAATAGTAACACTGATCTAGAATATCTCCACAGGTGATGGATTCTACGTGTTTAATAGCAACACTGATCTAGAATATCTCCACAGGTGATGGATTCTACGTGTTTAATAGCAACACTGATCTAGAAGTGATGGATTTTACGTTCTTAATAGTAAAACTGACCTAGCTGGCCACCAAATATGGTGGATTCTACGTATTTAATAATAACACTGATCTAGAAGGCCTCCACAGGTGAGGAATTTTAGTGTTTAATAGTAAAACTAGCCTAGCTGGACACCAAATGTGATGGAGTCTATGAAATTAATAGTAACATTGAACTAGCCTGCCTCCACAAGTGGTAGAGTCTACGAGTTTAATAGTAACATTGAACTAGCCGGCCTCCACGAGTTTAATAGTAATAGTGATCTTGCTGACCGAGGAGTTTCATGTTTATTGAGGAAAAGGATGAACGATTACTATCTCTGTCTAAAGCAAGTCTTGTTGAGTAAACGATTAAAGTTGTGTCTGTAGAAACCCGATCTTTGTGTGGGGATGATTAAAGTTATGTCTGTAGAAACCCGATCTTTGTGTGGGGATGATTAAAGTTATGTCTGTAGAAACTCGATCTTTGTGTCGGGATGACTAAATTTATGTCTGTAGAAACCCGATCTTTGTGTGGGGAGGATTAAAGTAATGTCTGTAGAAACCCGATCTTTGTGTGGGAATATGTAAAGTTATGTTAGTAGACACCCGATCTTTGTATGGGAATGATTAAAGATATGTCTGTAGAAACTCGATATTTGTGTGGGAATGATTAATGTTGTGTCTGTAGAAATCCGAACTTTGTGTGGGAATGATTAAAGTTATTTCTGTAGAAATCCGAACTTTGTGTGAGAATGAATAAAGTTATGTCTGTAGAAACCCGATTTTTGTGTGGGAATGATTAAGTTATGTCTGTAGAAACCCAATCTGTGTGTAATCGAATGAGAAACAACTGAATCCAGGACGTGACAAGTCTATGGGTCTCTACAACAATGATGGCTATCAGAATTAGTAAACAAAACAGATGCAGGAGACTATAGGTGGCTGGGAATGGATATCGTTGAAGCACTCATCGGATTTCTCATCCCCAAGTCGGAGTGACCTGAGGTGGATAAAGAGCTTAAGTACAGCCACCAGAGGGTAGAAAACAAAGTTTTGGCCAGGCCAGCCTACACCCTGTCTTCATTACAGTCTGAGCAAGACCACAGTCTGCCTTAGCAAAGAAAGGTGCTGAAGTCAGTCAAGAAAGGTTAAAATATGACGAATTAGCCTTCCACATGTAAAAGATTTGGACATCCAGATCCATCCACTGTTTAATATCTGCTTCTGGTATTTATCTGTGCTTCTTCTGTTTATTTCTATTTTAACATTCGCCTGTTTTGGGAGTTGTTAAACATCATCATGTGCCATGAAAACTGTCTAAAGTCATTATCTCTAAGTATTATGTTTTTATGATGCTTGAAGACATCAATGTAGACGGCAAAGACCTGAGGATTGTAAAACATCTATACTGGCAGCAAGAAGCAGCAGTTCGAGTTGAAAATAAAATTGGAAAATATCAACCGATAAAACAAGGGGGTGCGACAAGGATGTGTACAATCTCCAGACCTTTTTTCTCTGTATAGCGAGAATATTCTAAGAACAATCATCACAGAACCAGGCATAAAAATTGGAGGATACAATATTAACAACCTTCGGTATGCTGACGACACAGTACTGATAGCTGAGAACCAAAAAGACCTGCAAAATCTCTTGGATAAAGTCGCCAAAGAAAGTGAACAGAAAGGCCTTACTTTGAACATCAAAAAGACAGAGACTATGGTTATATCTAAGAAACAGAATCCACCAACATGCAGTATTAAATTAAACGGAACTATTCTAAAGCAGGTGCAGAAATTCAAATACCTTGGAGCAGTAATAACTTCAGATGGGAAATGCAGAACAGAAATTAGGAACAGAATAGGCCAAGTAAAGGCTGAATTTTAGAGAATGAGAAACATATTAATCAACACATCCTTATCAATGAATGTTAGAAAACGAGTCCTAAAATGCTATATTGAACCTATCTTGTTATATGGAAGTGAATCATGGACAATAGGCAAGTCTGCACAAAAATCATTGGAAGCAGCAGAAATGTGGTTTATTAGAAGAATGTTGCGAATCCCCTGGACTGCAAAAATAACTAATGAATAATGTATGAGAAGAGCTGGAGAGACAAAAAACCTTGTCAAAAAGATAAGAGAGAGACAATGTACTTTCATAGGAATGAATGAATGAATAATCTTTATTTTTCAAGGGTAAAGAATTGGGCACGCAGGCCCGTCTTACATTCTACCCTTCATCACTCCATCTTTCATTCTTCCCACACACTTGATTTAGTACAAAAATACAAATTAAATTAGTAAAAACGTATCAAAAGAGTGTAAGATTTAACTACTACATTCAAGGTAAAAGAGAAGAAGTAATTAACCTAATAAAATAGCACTCACACACACATACACCCGCAGACATATACATAAATAAAAATACATTGTAAATACAGATCTTCTAACATATTTTTTGTTAAACAAACATTAAAATAATTTCTAACAATATCTAACAAGTTGCTTTTCTAACTATGTCACTGAAGTACTTGATGGTTTACGAGCCATGTGTTGAGAGAGTGCTGGCTATTTTATGGAGGCATATGCAATGAGAAGAGGGGGCATTGAAAATATTATAACAACAGGAAAAATAGAAGGAAGAAGATCATGAGGAAGACCAAGAGAAATGATACTGGACAGTCTGACGGGATGGTGTGAGAGGAGATCACCAACTGAGCTGATGGCTTACATGATGGATCGGGTACTTTGGAGAAGCATAATAGCCAACGCCAGTCGGCACGGCACATGATGATGGTGATAATTATGTTTTAAACTTATTATTTCCTTTTACATTGTTCATTTATCAGATGTGAAAGTATATCCTAATTTACGGGACATAAGAAATTTAGAACAGTGTCAGTTTGACTGACAGAGTAGTTCTCTTGTTGAGGTAGTTAAAGGGTATCTTTGCCTTGAACGAACTGGACAAGAGACGCGAAATAAGCGTGCAACATGAGAAGCGAGTGGGAGAAGTTGTGGTATAAAAACACTCAGATTTCAAGGAGAAGAGAAGGCACGAAGAGCAAAGGAGAGCCATGGAAGAACGTTAGAGTTATGATTGACAAGTTGGTTCACTTGGTCTTGTGTTAGAGTTAAAATGGACAAGTTAGTCCACTTGGTTTTGTATTAGAGTTAGGATGGACAAGTTAGTTCACTTGGTCTTGTGTTAGAGTTATGATGGACAAGTTAGTTCACTTGGTCTTATGTTAGAGTTAGGATGGAAATGTTGGTCCACTTGGTCTTGTGTTAGAGTTAGGATGGACAAGTTAGTCCACTTGGTATTGTGTTAGAGTTAGGATGGACAAGTTAGTTCACTTGGTCTTGTGTTAGAGTTAGGATGGACAAGTCAGTTCACTTGGTCCTGTGTTAGAGTTCTGATGGACAAGTTAGTTCACTTGGTCTTGTGTTAGAGTTCTGATGGACAAGTTAGTTCACTTGGTCCTGTGTTAGAGTTAGGATGGACAAGTTAGTTCACTTGGTCCTGTGTTAGAATTATGATGGACAAGTTAGTTCACTTGGTCTTGTGTTAGAATTATGATGGACAAGTTAGTTCACTTGGTCCTGTGTTAGAATTATGATGGACAAGTTAGTTCACTTGGTCTTGTGTTAGAGTTCTGATGGACAAGTAAGTTCACTTGGTCCTGTGTTAGACTTAGGATGGACAAGTTAGTTCACTTGGTCCTGGGTTAGAATTATGATGGACAAGTTAGTTCACTTGGTCCTGTGTTAGAGTTATGATGGACAAGTTAGTTCAATTGGTCCTGTGTTAAAGTTATGATGGGCAAGTTAGTTCACTTGGTCCTGTGTTAGAGTTAGGATGGACAAGTTAGTTCACTTGGTCTTGTGCTAGAGTTATGATGCACAAGTTAGTTCACTTGGTCCTGTTTTAGAGTTAGGATGGACAAGTTAATTCACTTCGACCTGTGTTAGAATTATGATGGACAAGTTAGTTCACTTGGTCCTGTGTTAGAGTTATGATGGACAAGTTAGTTCACTTGGTCCTGTATTAGAGTTAGGATGGACAAGATAGTTCATTTGGTCCTGTGTTATAGTTATGATGGACAAATTAGTTCACTTGGTCTTATGTTAGAGTTAGAATGGACAAGTTAGTTCACTTGGTCTTAAGTTATAGTTATGATGGACAAGTTAGTTCACTTGGTCTTGTGTTAGAGTTAGGCGTACAAGTTAATTCACTTGGTCTTGTGTTAGAGTTAGGATGGACAAGTTAGTTCACTTGTTCCTGTGTTTGAGTTAGGATGGAAAAGTTAGTTCACTTGGTCCTGTGTTAGAGTTAGGATGGACAAGTTAGTTCACTTGGTCTTGTGTTACAGTTAGGATGGACAAGTCAGTTCACTTGGTCCTGTGTTAGAGTTCTGATGGTCAAGTTATTTCACTTGGTCTTGTGTTAGAGTTAGAATGGACATGTTAGTTCACTTGGTCCTGTGTTAGAGTTCTGATGGACAAGTTAGTTCACTTGGTCATGTGTTGGAGTTAGGATGGACAAGTTAGTTCACTTGGTCCGGTGTTAGTATTATGATGGACAAGTTAGTTGACTTGGTCCTGTGTTAGAGTTATGATGGACAAGTTAGTTCAATTGGTCCTGTGTTAAATTTATGAAGGGCAAGTTAGTTCACTTGGTCCTATGTTAGAGTTAGGATGGACAAGTTAGTTTACTTGCTCTTATGTTATAGTTAGGATTGACAAGTTGGTTCACTTTGTCTTGTGTTAAGGTTAGGATGGACAAGTTGGTTCACTTGGTCTTGTGTTAGAGTTAGGAGGACAAGTTAGTTCACTTGGTCCTGTGTTAGAGTTCTGATGGACAAGTTAGTTCACTTGGTCATGTGTTGGAGTTAGGATGGACAAGTTAGTTCACTTGGTCTTGTGTTAGAATTATGATGGACAAGTTAGTTGACTTGGTCCTGTGTTAGAGTTATGATGGACAAGTTAGTTCAATTGGTCCTGTGTTAAATTTATGAAGGGCAAGTTAGTTCACTTGGTCCTATGTTAGAGTTAGGATGGACAAGTTAGTTTACTTGCTCTTATGTTAGAGTTAGGATTGACAAGTTGGTTCACTTTGTCTTGTGTTAAGGTTAGGATGGACAAGTTAGTTCACTTGTTCCTGTGTTAGAGTTAGGATGGAAAAGTTAGTTCACTTGGTCTTGTGTTATAGCTATGATGCACAAGTTAGTTCACTTGGTCCTGTTTTAGAGTTAGGATGGATAAGTTAATTCACTTGGATCTGTGTTAGAATTATAATGGACAAGTTAGTTCACTTGGTCCAGTGTTAGAGTTATGATGAACAAGTTAGTTCACTTGGTCCTGTAGTAGAGTTAGGATGGACAAGATAGTTCATATGGTCTTGTGTTATAGTTATGATGGACAAATTAGTTCACTTGGTCTTATGTTAGAGTTAGACTGGCCAAGTTAGTTCACTTGGTCTTAAGTTATAGTTATGATGGATAATTTAGTTCACTTGGTCCTGTGTTAGAGTTATGATACACAAGTTAGCTCACTTGGTCCTGTGTTAGAATTAGAATGGACAAGTTAGTCCACTTGGTCTTGTGCTAGAGTTAGGATGGACAAGTTAGTTCACTTGGTCCTGTTTTAGAGTTAGGATGGACAAGTTAGTTCACTTGGACCTGTGTTAGTGTTATGATGGATAAGTTAGTTCAATTGGTCCTGTGTTAAAGTTATGATGGGCAAGTTAGTTCACTTTGTCCTGTGTTAGAGTTAGGATGGACAAGTTAGTTCACTTGGTCTTGTGTTAGAGTTATGATGCACACGTTAGTTCACTTGGTCCTGTGTTAGAGTTAGGATGGACAAGTTAATTCACTTCGACCTGTGTTAGAATTATGATGAACAAATTAGTTCACTTGGTCCTGTGTTATAGTTATGATGGACAAGTTAGTTCACTTGGTCCTGTATTAGAGTTAGGATGGACAAGATAGTTCATTTGGTCCTGTGTTATAGTTATGATGGACAAATTAGTTCACTTGGTCTTATGTTAGAGTTAGGATGGACCAGTTAGTTCACTTGGTCTTAAGTTATAGTTATGATGGACAAGTTAGTTCACTTGGTCCTGTGTTAGAGTTATGATACACAAGTTAGCTCACTTGGTCCTGTGTTAGAGTTAGAATGGACAAGTTAGTACACTTTGTCTTGTGTTAGAGTTAGGATGGACAAGTTAGTTCACTTGGTCCTGTGTTAGAGTTGGGAAGGACAATTTAGTTCACTTGGTCCTGTGTTAGAGTTAGGATGGACATGTTAGTTCACTTGGTCTTGTGTTAGAGTTAGGATGGCCAAGTTAGTTCACTTGGTCTTGTGTTATAGCTTGAATGCACAAGTTAGTTCACTTGGTCTTATGTTAGAGTTATGATGGACAAGTTAGTTCACTTGGTCTTAAGTGATAATTATGATGGACAAGTTAGTTCATTTGATCTCGTGTTAGATTTAGGATGGACAAGTTAGTTCACTTGGTCTTGTTTTAGAGTTAGGATGGACAATTTAGTTCACTTGGTCCTGTGTTAGAGTTAGGATGTACAAGTTAGTTCACTTGGTCCTGTGTTAGAGTTACGATGGACAAGTTAGTTCAATTGGTCTTGTGTTCGATTTAGGATGGACAAGTTAGTTCACTTGGTCCTGTGTTAGAGTTAGGATGGACAAGTTAGTTCATTTGTTCTTGTGTTAGAGTTAGGATGGACAAGTTAGTTCAATTGGTCTTGTATTAGAGTTAGGATGGACAAGTTAGTTCATTTGGTCTTGTGTTAGAGCTAGGATGGAGAAGTTAGTTCACCTGGTCTTATGTTAGAGTTAGGATGGACAAGTTAGTTTACTTTGTCTTATGTTAGAGTTAGGATGGACCAGTTAGTTCACTTGGTCTTGTGTTAGAGTTAGGTTTGACAAGTTGGTTCACTTGGTCTTGTGTTAGAGTTAGGATGGACAAGTTGGTTCACTTGGTCTTGTGTTAGAGTTAGGAGGACAAGTTAGTTCACTTGGTCTTGTGTTAGAGTTAGGATGGACATGTTAGTTCACTTAGTTCTGTGTTAGAGTTAGGATGGACAAGTTAGTTCACTTGGTCCTGTGTTAGAGTTAGGATGGACAAGTTAGTTCACTTTTTCTTGTTTTACAGTTAGAATGGACAAGTCAGTTCACTTGGTCCTGTGTTAGAGTTCTGATGGTCAAGTTAGTTCACTTGGTCTTGTGTTAGAGTTAGGATGGACACGTCAGTTTACTTGGTCCTGTGTTAGAGTTCTGATGGACACGTTAGTTCACTTGGTCTTGTGTTAGAGCTCGGATGCACAAGTTAGTTCACTTGGTCTTATGTTAGAGTTAGGATGGACAAGTTAGTTCACTTGGTCTTAAGTTATAGTTATGATGGAAAAGTTAGTTCACTTGGTCTCGTGTTAGATTTAGGATGGGCAGGTTAGTTCACTTGGTCTTGTTTTAGAGCTAGGATGGACAATTTAGTTCACTTGGTCCTGTGTTAGAGTTAGAAGGGACAAGTCAGTTCACTTGGTCCTGCGTTAGAGTTCTGATGGACAAGTTAGTTCACTTGGTCTTGTGTTGGATTTAGGATTGACAAGTCAGTTCACTTGGTTCTGTGTTAGAGTTCTGATGGACACGTTAGTTCACTTGGTCCTGTGTTGGATTTAGAATGGACAAGTTAGTTCACTTGGTCCTGTGTTAGAATTATGATGGACAAGTTAGTTCACTTGGTCATGTGTTAAAGTTATGATGGTCAAGTTAGTTCACTTGGTCCTGTATTAGAATTAGGATGGACAAGTTAGCTCACTTGGTCTTGTGTTAGAGTTATTATGCGCAAGTTAGTTCACTTCGTCCTGTATTAGAGTTAGGATGGACAAGTTAATTCACTTGGACCTGTGTTAGATATATGATGGACAAGTTAGTTCACTTGGTCCTGTGTTAGATTTATGATGGACAAGTTAGTTCACTTGGTCCTGTATTAAAGTTAGGATGGACAAGATAGGTCATTTGGTCCTGTGTTATAGTTGTGATGGACAAATTAGTTCACTTGGTCTTATGGTAGAGTTAGGATGGACAAGTTAGTTCATTTGGTCTTAAGTTATATTTATGATGGACAAGTTAGTTCACTTGGTCCTGTGTTAGAGTTATGATACACAAGTTAGCTCACTTGGTCCTGTGTTAGAGTTAGAATGGACAAGTTAGTCCACTTTGTCATGTGTTAGAGTTAGGATGGACAAGTTAGTTCACTTGGTCCTGTGTTAGAGTTGGGAAGGACAATTTAGTTCACTTGGTTTTGTGTTATAGCTAGAATGCACAAGTTAGTTCACTTGGTCTTGTGTTAGAGTTAGGATGGACAAGTTAGTTCACTTGGTCTTGTGTTAGAGTTAGGATGGACAAGTTAGTTCACTTGGTCTTGTGTTAGAGTTAGGATGGACAAGTTGTTTCACTTGGTCTTGTTTTAGAGTTAGGAGGACAAGTTAGTTCACTTGGTCTTGTGTTAGAGTTAGTATGGACAAGTTAGTTCACTTGGTCTTGTGTTAGAGTTAGGATGGACAAGTTAATTCACTTGGTCTTATGTTAGAGTTAGGATGGACAAGTTAGTTCACTTGGTCTTGTGTTAGAGTTAGGATGGACAAGTTAGTTCACTTGGTCTTGTGTTAGAGTTCTGATGGACAAGTTGTTTCACTTGGTCTTGTTTTAGAGTTAGGAGGACAAGTTAGTTCACTTGGTCTTGTGTTAGAGTTAGGATGGACATTTTAGTTCACTTTGTCCTGTGTTAGAGTTAGGATGGACAAGTTAGTTCACTTGGTCTTGTGTTAGAGTTAGGATGGACAAGTTAGTTCACTTTTTCTTATTTTAGAGACATGATTAGGACGTAGCTTAGTGTGCATTGTTCAACGGTTTTATATTTTCCTGGTTTAGGAAGAGCCCAGCATTTTTTGTAGGATGTAAGTTAGTTAGAGCCTTGCTCCTCTTAGGACAGACTGAGTTTTTCAGTGATGATGTTTGTGTTTTCTGAGAATGATTTTGCTGTTGTAAGTTCACTTTTTTTTAATCTGAATCTCGCTTCTCTATGCCGAAAATTGTCTCCGTCGTTAACTTTTGTTATTTGTTCCATTTCAGTGTTTCTTTTGTGGAATAACTTCATACCTCATCTCATCGGAGCATCAGAATCTTTATATCATTAAAGATGATGTTCTTTTGTGGAATAACTTCATACCTCATCTCATCGCATCATCGGAATCTTTCTATCATTAAAGATGATGTTCTTTTGTGGAATAACTTCATACCTCATCTCATCGCATCATCGGAATCTTTCTATCATTAAAGATGATGTTCTTTTGTGGAATAACTTCATACCTCATCTCTTCGCATCATCGGAATCTTTAGATCATTAAAGATGATGTTCTTTTGTAAAACAATTAAATATCAATTCTGACTCATGAAAAATCATCGTGAAATCTGTCATTGTCGTAGGGTGGTTGATATTCTGCCTGTCAGTGTCGTAGTTTGGTTGATAGTATGCATGTTAGTGTCGTAGTTTGGTTGATAGTATGCATGTCAGTGTCGTAGTTTGGTTGATAGTATGCATGTCAGTGTCGTAGTTTGGTTGATAGTATGCATGTTAGGAAAGATGGCCACTGATGTTATTCTAAAGAGTTGTTAGTTCCTGGGTTAAATGTATGAATAACCGACTAGTACAGTAACAGTATATTGTAGTAGCCGTGCTATAAAGAAGCACTCAGTCATGTGCATTTTTAAATTCATTAGTGCCAACTTGGCATACAACATACAGCTGGCCAGTTCAACTAAAACGTTCTTCAATAGGCATTCTGTAACATATCTTGTACTGATGTCCTGGTACCAGAATTTCGTAACATATCTTGTATTGATGTCCTGGTACCAGAATTCTGTAACATGTCTTGTACTGATGTCCTGGTACCAATATTCTGTAACATGTCTTGTACTGATGTGTTAGAGCTAGGATGGACAAGTTAGTTCATTTGGTCTTATGTTAGAGTTAGGATGGACAAGTTAGTTTACTTGGTCTTATGTTAGAGTTAGGATGGACAAGTTAGTTCACTTGGTCTTGTGTTGGAGTTAGAATTGACAAGTTGGTTCACTTGGTCTTGTGTTAGAGTTAGGATGGACAAGTTGGTTCACTTGGTATTGTGTTAGAGTTAGGAGGACAAGTTAGTTCACTTGGTCTTGTGTTAGAGTTAGGATGGACATGTTAGTTCACTTGGTCCTGTGTTAGAGTTAGGATGAACAAGTTAGTTCACTTGTTCCTGTGTTAGAGTTAGGATGGACAAGTTAGTTCACTTGGTCTTGTGTTACAGTTAGGATGGACAAGTCAGTTCACTTGGTCCTGAGTTAGAGTTCTGATGAACAAGTTAGTTCACTTGGTCTTGTGTTAGAGTTAGGATGAACAAGTTAGTTCACTTTTTCCTGTATTAGAGTTAGGATGGACAAGATAGTTCATTTGGTCCTGTGTTAAAGTTATGATGGACAAATTAGTTCACTTGGTTTTATGTTAGAGTTAGAATGGACAAGTTAATTCACTTGGTCTTAAGTTATAGTTATGATGGACAAGTTATTTCACTTGGTCCTGTGTTAGAGTTATGATACACAAGTTAGATCACTTGGTCCTGTGTTAGAGTTAGAATGGACAAGTTAGTCCACTTTGTCTTGTGTTAGAGTTAGGATGGACAAGTTAGTTCACTTGGTCCTGTGTTAGAGTTGGGAAGGACAATTTAGTTCACTTGGTCCTGTGTTAGAGTTAGGATGGATAAGTTAGTTCACTTGGTCTTGTGTTAGAGTTAGGATGGACAAGTTAGTTCACTTGGTCTTGTGTTATAGCTAGAATGCACAAGTTAGTTCACTTGGTCTTATGTTAGAGTTAGGATGGAGAAGTTAGTTCACTTGGTCTTGTTTTACAATTAGGATGGACAAGTCAGTTCACTTGGTCCTGTGTTAGAGATCTGATGGTCAAGTTAGTTCACTTGGTCTTGTGTTAGAGTTAGGATGGACAAGTCAGTTCACTTGGTCCTGTGTAAGAGTTCTGATGGACAAGTTAGTTCACTTGGTCTTGTGTTAGAGATAGGATGCACAAGTTAGTTCACTTGGTCTTATGTTAGAGTTAGGATGGACAAGTTAGTTCACTTGGCCTTAAGTTATAGTTATGATGGAAAAGTTAGTTCACTTGGTCTTGTTTTAGAGTTAGGATGGACAATTTAGTTTACTTGTTCCTGTGGTAGAGTTAGGATGGACAAGTCAGTTCACTTGGTTCTGTGTTTGAGTTCTGATGGACACGTTAGTTCACTTGGTCCTGTGTTGGAGTTAGGATGGACAAGTTAGTTCACTTGGTCCTGTGTTAGAATTATGATGGACAAGTTAGTTCACTTGGTCCTGTGTTAGTTTTATGATGGACAAGTTAGTTCAATTGGTCCTGTGTTAAAGTTATGATGGTCAAGTTAGTTCACTTGGTCCTGTGTTAGAGTTAGGATGGACAAGTTAGCTCACTTGGTCTTGTGTTAGAGTAATGATGCACAAGTTAGTTCACTTGGTCCTGTTTTAGGGTTAGGATGGACAAGTTAATTCACTTTAACCTGTGTTAGATATATGATGGACAAGTTATTTCACTTCGTCCTGTGTTAGAGTTATGATGGACAAGTTATTTCACTTGGTCCTGTATTAGAGTTAGGATGGACAAGATAGTTCATTTGGTCCTGTGTTATAGTTATGATGGACAAATTAGTTCACTTGGTCTTATGTTAGAGTTAGGATGGACAAGTTAGTTCACTTGATCTTAAGTTATAGTTATGATGGACAAGTTAGTTCACTTGGTCCTGTGTTAGAGTTGTGGTACACAAGTTAGCTCACTTGGTCCTGTGTTAGAGTTAGAATGGACAAGTTAGTCCACTTTGTCTTGTGTTAGAGTTAGAATGGACAAGTTAGTTCACTTGGTCTTGTGTTAGAGTTAGGATGGACAAGTTAGTTCACTTGGTCTTGTGTTATAGCTAGAATGCACATGTTAGTTCACTTGGTCTTATGTTAGAGTTATGATGGACAAGTTAGTTCACTTGGTCTCGTGTTAGATTTAAGATGGACAAGTTAGTTCACTTGGTCTTGTTTTAGAGTTGGGATGGACAATTTAGTTCACTTGGTCCTGTGTTAGAGTTAGGATGTACAAGTTAGTTCACTTGGTCTTGTGTTCGATTTAGGATGGACAAGTTAGTTCACTTAGTCTTGTGTTAGTGTTAGGATTGACAAGTTAGTTCACTTGGTCCTGTGTTAGAGTTAGGATGGACAAGTTAGTTCACTTGTTCTTGTGTTAAAGTTAGGATGGACAAGTTAGTTCACTTGGTCTTGTGTTAGAGCTAGAATGGACAAGTTAGTTCACTTGGTCTTATGTTAGAGTTAGGATGGACAAGTTAGTTCACTTGGTGTTATGTTAGAGTTAGGATGGACAAGTTAGTTCACTTGGTCTTGTGTTAGAGTTAGGATGGACAAGTTAGTTCACTTGGTCTTGTGTTAGAGTTAGGATGGATAAGTTGTTTCACTTGATCTTGTTTTAGAGTTAGGAGGACAAGTTAGTTCACTTGGTCTTGTGTTAGAGTTAGGATGGACATGTTAGTTCACTTGGTCCTGTGTTACAGTTATGATGGAAAAGTTAGTTCACTTGGTCTTGTGTTAGAGTTAGGATGGACAAGTTAGTTCACTTTTTCTTATTTTAGAGACATGATGGACAAGTTAGTTCACTTGGTCTCGTGTTAGATTTAAGATGGACAAGTTAGTTCACTTGGTCTCGTGTTAGATTTAGGATGGACAGGTTAGTTCACTTGGTCCTGTGTTAGAGTTAGGATGTACAAGATAGTTCTCTTGGTCTTGTGTTAGATTTAGGATGGACAAGTTAGTTGACTTAGTCTTGTGTTAGTGTTAGGATTGACAAGTTAGTTCACTTGGTCCTGTGTTAGAGTTAGGATGGACAAGTTAGTTCACTTGTTCTTGTGTTAAAGTTAGGATGGACAAGTTAGTTCACTTGGTCTTGTGTTAGAGCTAGAATGGACAAGTTAGTTCACTTGGTCTTATGTTAGAGTTAGGATGGACAAGTTAGTTCACTTGGTGTTATGTTAGAGTTAGGATGGACAAGTTAGTTCACTTGGTCTTGTGTTAGAGTTAGGATGGACAAGTTAGTTCACTTGGTCTTGTGTTAGAGTTAGGATGGATAAGTTGTTTCACTTGATCTTGTTTTAGAGTTAGGAGGACAAGTTAGTTCACTTGGTCTTGTGTTAGAGTTAGGATGGACATGTTAGTTCACTTGGTCCTGTGTTACAGTTATGATGGAAAAGTTAGTTCACTTGGTCTTGTGTTAGAGTTAGGATGGACAAGTTAGTTCACTTTTTCTTATTTTAGAGACATGATTAGGACTTAGCTTAGTGTGCATTGTTCAACGGTTTTATATTTTCCTGGTTTAGGAAGAGCCCAGCATTTTTTGTAGGATGTAAGTTAGTTAGAGCCTTGCTCCTCTTAGGACAGACTGAGTTTTTCAGTGATGATGTTTGTGTTTTCTGAGAATAATTTTGCTGTTGTAAGTTCACTTTTTTTTAATCTGAATCTTGCTTCTCTATGCCGAAAATTGTCTCCGTCGTTAACTTTTGTTATTTGTTCCATTTCAGTGTTTCTTTTGTGGAATAACTTCATACCTCATCTCATCGGAGCATCAGAATCTTTATATCATTAAAGATGATGTTCTTTTGTGGAATAACTTCATACCTCATCTCATCGCATCATCGGAATCTTTCTATCATTAAAGATGATGTTCTTTTGTGGAATAACTTCATACCTCATCTCTTCGCATCATCGGAATCTTTAGATCATTAAAGATGATGTTCTTTTGTAAAACAATTAAATATCGATTCTGACTCATGAAAAATCATCGTGAAATCTGTCATTGTCGTAGGGTGATTGATATTCTGCCTGTCAGTGTCGTAGTTTGGTTGATAGTATGCATGTCAGTGTCGTAGTTTGGTTGATAGTATGCATGTTAGTGTCGTAGTTTGGTTGATAGTATGCATGTCAGTGTCGTAGTTTGGTTGATAGTATGCATGTCAGTGTCGTAGTTTGGTTGATAGTATGCATGTTAGGAAAGATGGCCACTGATGTTATTCTAAAGAGTTGTTAGTTCCTGGGTTAAATGTATGAATAACCGACTAGTACAGTAACAGTATATTGTAGTAGCCGTGCTATAAAGAAGCACTCAGTCATGTGCATTTTTAAATTCATTAGTGCCAACTTGGCATACAACATACAGCTGGCCAGTTCAACTAAAACGTTCTTCAATAGGCATTCTGTAACATATCTTGTACTGATGTCCTGGTACCAGAATTTCGTAACATACCTTGTACTGATGTCCTGGTACCAGAATTCTGTAACATGTCTTGTACTGATGTCCTGGTACCAGTATTCTGTAACATGTCTTGTACTTATGTCCTTGTACCAGAATTCTGTAACATATCTTGTACTGATGTCCTTGTACCAGAATTCTGTAACATATCTTGTACTGATGTCCTTGTACCAGTATTCTGTAACATATCTTGTACTGATGTCCTGGTACCAGTATTCTGTAACATATCTTGTACTGATGTCTTGGTACCAGAATTCTGTAATATATCTTGTACTGATGTCCTGGTAACAGAATTCTGTACCATGTTTTGTACTGATATCAGTGTACTAGACGTCTGTAACATGTCTTGTACTGATGTCCTGGTACTAGAATTCTGTTACATGTCATGTACTGATATCATTGTACTTGAATTCTGTAACATGTCTTGTACTGATCTCCTGGTACCAGTATTCTGCCTTACAGACGTGTACATTTCAATGAATGAATTCAGTTGTTTATGTAAACTGTACACATATCTTCGTAAGTACACATTTTAAAACAATATATCACCATATGTTCACCATATGAAGTTTTATCTTATCTCTACAGTATCAGTGATGAGTCAGTTGACGAGGATAACGACGAGCCATGATAAGCTGGAGAAAGAACTGACAGAACTCGGGTATAACAGTACATTCATAGGAGGAGAGTTATCAGAGCAGAGAGATAACATTACCATCATCGAGAGAGAACTTTCAGTTTTTGGCAAAGAATTCAAAATTTTACAAAACCAGAATATAATAATGAAAGAAGATTTAATTATTATGAGACGCAGAAATGAAGATATGAAAAAGGAACTAACTGTACTGCTACATAATAATACAGCCAAGACAGAGGAACTAGCTGAACTGAAGCGAATAAATGAAGATATTAAAAAAGAAATAACTGTACTGGCACATAATAATACAGCCAAGATAGAGGAACTAACTGTACTGGTACACAATAATACAGCCAAGATAGAGAAACTAACTTGACTAAAGGTGGAACTGACTGTAGAAAAACACAAAATCAGAAAGCTGGAAGAGAAACTGACAGATATGTTACAGCAGATGTCTGTGCTGGAGACACAAATGAAGAATTCCAGTCAAAAGCTGGAAAGCATTGAAGATGATCTGACTTCACATGTAAGTTATACGACATGCACACATAAAATGTGGTGGATTATCGCAACTTTCTCTTTCTTTACTAATAAATATTTGTAGTAAAATAATTTTCAAAAACTTTGTAACAATATTTCACTGACGCCATTTTCTGTTTTAGATTTACTTAATTCTTCAGAATTATTAATCTAGTCTTCGCCTTTGTTAACCCAATTTTCAGATTTTTTAATCCATTCATTTACAGTTTTTCACATACAGTATCTTAATCTTCTAGCCTATTAATCCAAGTTTCACATTTTTGTTATCCTTTTCGTTATTTTTATTAACCCAAGTTTCACGTTTGTTAACTTATTCTTCATATTTATTAACCCAGTCAGAGTAACTTTAACTAATTCACCATAACTTAAGTGTTTTTCAGTGTCTGTAGAATTTCACACAACGTTACACATTATATTCTAATTATTTTATTATATTGTATATTATATTGTATTATATTTTTATTATATTATTTATAATCGTGTTACTTTACAAATTCATTCACTCATTTGCATATCCCTTGCGGAACTTTGCCTCTCTAACAGCACTCCTGTAGGCCTCTCGGTTGTGAGAAAGATGGCCTGCTGCTGATGCATCCATTTACAGATCATGAACGATGTCTTGCAGCCATCTTCGCCTTGGTCTTCCTCTCTTTCTTTTTCCCATTATGTATCCTTCCAATACGGTCTTCTCTAGATTATCATGTCGTTTAATGTGTCCAAAATATTTAAGTTTTCTCTCTTTTATCCTCTTTACTAGCCAGCCTTATTCAATATTATGTTCTTGTAAAATGGATATATTTGTTCTTTTTTGCGTCCATGATACTTAAAGAATTCTTCTGTAGCATTTACATTCAAAGGCATTTATGTGTTTCTCAGCTGTTTTGTTAAGTGTCCACGTCTCACAGGCATATGTTGCGATGGGAAAGATGCATGCCCTTAAAAATCGTATTTTTGTAGTTCTGTCTGCTCCTCTCCACAGATTCTTTGGTTGTTTTATTTTCTGATGAGCGATAGATGTCCTTCTTTTAATTTCCCTCATTGTATCTCCATTATTATTTAGTAGTGGTCCAAGATATTCAAAACTCTCCACTTCTTCTAGTTTTTCCTCATTAATGCATATATCAGCTGCCTTCTTTGTTTTGTCAATTGTCATCAATTTAGTTTTCTTTGCATTAAGAAAGAGATTCTGCTCTTCACTATTCTTACAGACTGACATAATTAGTTGTTCCATTCCTTTTTGTGTTGTGGACAGTAACACTGTGTCATCAGCATATCTAATCTCTGGTATTTCGTAACCTCCAGTTGTTATGGCATCGTATATATTCTTATATACTTAACACATATATCCTGTTATTTCGAATTACTAGTATATGTTTTATTCATTATTCTTTAAATAGGAATTATCATTTGTTGTTTATTATAATTCTAGTTGATTGTACATAATTTTAGTCTGAACTCTGTCACAACAGGCTACATGTAGAAGAGGAGAGACATCCATTGTTGGAGATAGAAAATTAATCCTCTTAGGGATGAAGATGGCGATGTGTGACACAGTGACTGATGGTGGAGGGTGGATAATAATTCAGGTAAAGTTACATATTTTTTCCATTCATCCGTCTATCCATCCACCCATCCATCCATCCATCCATCCATCCATCCATCCATCCATCCATTCATCCATCCATCCATCCATCTGTCTGTATCTACCTAACTACCTACCTACCTACCCACTCACCCACCCAACCACCTATCTACCTACCTACCTACCCAAACACTCACCCACCAAACCACCTACCTACCTTTCTAAATACCTACCTACCCACTTACCCACCCACCTACATATCTACCTACCTGCTTATTCACACACACACCCATCTGCCTACCTACCTACACACCTACCCACCCACATACCTAACTACCTGCTTATCCACACACCAACCGACCTACCTACCCACTCACACACCCACCCATCTAACTATCTACCAACTCACCCACCCACCCACCTACCTATCTAAATACCAACTCACCAACCTACCCACCTACCTACCTACTTACCCACTCACCCACCTACATATCTACCTATCTACGCACTCACTCACTCACCCACCTACCTACCTACCTACCCCCTTACCTACCTACAAACCAACCAACTCACCCACCTACTTACTTACCTACCCATCCACCCACCTACATACCCATCTACCTACCCACTCACCCACCTACCTACCTAACTACCCTCTTACCTACCTACCAACCAACCAACTCACCCACCTACCTACTTACCTACCCACTCACCACCTACCTACCTATCTAACTACCCACTCACCCACCTACCTAGCTATCCACTCACCCACCCACCTACCGACCTACTTACCTACCTAACCATTCACTCACCTACCTACCTACCTACCCATTCACCCACCCAGCTACATACCTACCTACCCACTCACCCACCTACCTTCCTACCTGTTTATCTACACATCAACCTACCTATTTACCTGCCCACTCACCCACCCAACTACCTATCCACTCACCCATCCACCCACCCAGCCACCCACCCACCTACCTACCTACCTACCCACTCACCCACCTACCTACCTACCTACCCACTCACCCACCTACCTCCCTAATTACCCACTCACCCACCCACCCACCTACCTACCTACCTACCCACTCACCCACCCACCTATCTACCTACGTACCCACTCACCCACCCACCTACCTACCTACCCACTCATCCACCTACCTTCCTACCTACTTGCTTATCTACACACCAACCTACCTACCTACCCACTCACCCTCCCACCTACCTACCTACCTACCCACTCACTCACCCACCTACTTACCTACCTGCTTATCCACATACACCGACATACCTACCTACCCACTCACCCACCCACCTACCTAACTACCTACCTACTTAACCACACCCCCACCTACTTACCTACCTACCTACCTGTTTATCCACCCACCCAACTACCTACCTGTCTACCTACCTACCTACCTACATACATACCTGCCTCCTTGCCTACTTATACATCCCTCCATCTGTCTGTCTGTCTTTTAAACATAATCCAGAAAGGACTGTTGATAGCATGAAAGAGTTTGCTAGTCAGAAAGTAACTCAGAATTCTACCTCTCAAAACTAGACCCACTTTTAACAAACGTAAATCAGTTTATAAAATTATGTCATGTCGTAGAATTCCGACCAATTTGTGGTCGATGTTTAAATCTGATCCAGATTATAGCCATCATCTTCTCTAGAAACATTCACCAATTTCCTAACTGCCTGTCTACCCGCTTAACGTCTACAAGATAAGCCTTGGTTGCTCTGCCGATCACTTTTGGGATATCCTTATATCTCATCTAAAACCTGAAACTAAAATTCATTTTTTCGGTTTGAAATTGTTGCAGAATCTGTTTACATTCGAATATATGTCCATTAAAAGAACAGATCAAGTTAAAAAGTCTGTCTCTCAACAGATCGTGCATACTAAAACATTCTTCTTTAGTGATTTATTTCTCCAAAGCTTTAGAACTGTTTAATAATTAATCAGAATATGATATAGGTTTTCTGCTTTAATTCTATTCTCTCTCTGAACCTTAAGTGCCCAGGGCACATGGGGCTTCCGCAAGGGTTTTCCACAAATGCCTGTCCTTCGCCTTTTTTTCTGCTCTTGCCCAGGTGAGCCCTCTATTGCTCAACATCCTTTCTGTTGTTCTTCTCCATGTCTCTTTTGGTCTACCCTTACTTCTGCTCCCCTGTGGTGTCCATCTTAGTGCTATTTTTGGTAGTGAGTTGTCAGTCATTCGGAGCACATGTCCCAACCATCGCCAGTGTCTTTCCTCAATAATTGTTGTCAGTGGTTTCATCTGCATTTCTGCCAATAAGATGTTATTTCTTATAGTGTTTGGCCAAAATATTTTTCTAATTCTTCGTAAACATTTAGTCTGGAAAGAATTCAACTTGTTTTCTATGGTTTTGGTGATTTTCCAGCATTCGCTTCTATAGAGTAGTACAGTTAGAACATTGCTCTTAAATATCCTGATTTTCATCTTTATGCTTAGTTTATTTGATTTCCATATATTCTGCAGCATTGCAAAAGCCTGGTTTGCTCTAGTAAGTCTGCTGTTGATGTCCTCTGTGCTATCTCCATTTTCTACTACTCTGCTGCCAAGGTATACAAATTCGTTGACCTCCTCCACTAACTTGTTATCTACTCTGAGTACATTTCTGTTGTTCACATTTTGCTTCATTAACTTTGTCTTTCCTACGTTGATCTTTAGTCCTATGTTGTTTGCATTCAACATATGCATTAATTCTATTAATATATATATTAATTTGTGCATCGATATAGTTATGTTGTATGTGTGCGTGTCCTAATAACGAGACAATATGTATTCAACATTTAAAAACATATTATAGAAGGCGTGGTTTGAGTATAATAATTGTGTTATATTAATGTCTTCCATTACGCGTGTATTATTTATAACTTTTTGTACTAAATTGTTTGGAGTTGAAAGATGAAGGGCAGAGCTTAATTATTTATCCTTCGAAAATAAAGATCCATATATTTTCTACCTGCATGCCAGATTACATGCTTACCTGCCTACCTATTCACCCACCCACCTACCTAACTACCTACCTACTTAACCACACCCCCACCTACTTACCTACCTACCTACCTGTTTATCCACCCACCCAACTACCTACCTGTCTACCTACCTACCTACCTACATACATACCTGCCTCCTTGCCTACTTATACATCCCTCCATCTGTCTGTCTGTCTTTTAAACATAATCCAGAAAGGACTGTTGATAGCATGAAAGAGTTTGCTAGTCAGAAAGTAACTCAGAATTCTACCTCTCAAAACTAGACCCACTTTTAACAAACGTAAATCAGTTTATAAAATTATGTCATGTCGTAGAATTCCGACCAATTTGTGGTCGATGTTTAAATCTGATCCAGATTATAGCCATCATCTTCTCTAGAAACATTCACCAATTTCCTAACTGCCTGTCTACCCGCTTAACGTCTACAAGATAAGCCTTGGTTGCTCTGCCGATCACTTTTGGGATATCCTTATATCTCATCTAAAACCTGAAACTAAAATTCATTTTTTCGGTTTGAAATTGTTGCAGAATCTGTTTACATTCGAATATATGTCCATTAAAAGAACAGATCAAGTTAAAAAGTCTGTCTCTCAACAGATCGTGCATACTAAAACATTCTTCTTTAGTGATTTATTTCTCCAAAGCTTTAGAACTGTTTAATAATTAATCAGAATATGATATAGGTTTTCTGCTTTAATTCTATTCTCTCTCTGAACCTTAAGTGCCCAGGGCACATGGGGCTTCCGCAAGGGTTTTCCACAAATGCCTGTCCTTCGCCTTTTTTTCTGCTCTTGCCCAGGTGAGCCCTCTATTGCTCAACATCCTTTCTGTTGTTCTTCTCCATGTCTCTTTTGGTCTACCCTTACTTCTGCTCCCCTGTGGTGTCCATCTTAGTGCTATTTTTGGTAGTGAGTTGTCAGTCATTCGGAGCACATGTCCCAACCATCGCCAGTGTCTTTCCTCAATAATTGTTGTCAGTGGTTTCATCTGCATTTCTGCCAATAAGATGTTATTTCTTATAGTGTTTGGCCAAAATATTTTTCTAATTCTTCGTAAACATTTAGTCTGGAAAGAATTCAACTTGTTTTCTATGGTTTTGGTGATTTTCCAGCATTCGCTTCTATAGAGTAGTACAGTTAGAACATTGCTCTTAAATATCCTGATTTTCATCTTTATGCTTAGTTTATTTGATTTCCATATATTCTGCAGCATTGCAAAAGCCTGGTTTGCTCTAGTAAGTCTGCTGTTGATGTCCTCTGTGCTGTCTCCATTTTCTACTACTCTGCTGCCAAGGTATACAAATTCGTTGACCTCCTCCACTAACTTGTTATCTACTCTGAGTACATTTCTGTTGTTCACATTTTGCTTCATTAACTTTGTCTTTCCTACGTTGATCTTTAGTCCTATGTTGTTTGCATTCAACATATGCATTAATTCTATTAATATATATTAATTTGTGCATCGATATAGTTATGTTGTATGTGTGCTTGTCCTAATAACGAGACAATATGTATTCAACATTTAAAAACATATTATAGAAGGCGTGGTTTGAGTATAATAATTGTGTTATATTAATGTCTTCCATTACGCGTGTATTATTTATAACTTTTTGTACTAAATTGTTTGGAGTTGAAAGATGAAGGGCAGAGCTTAATTATTTATCCTTCGAAAATAAAGATCCATATATTTTCTACCTGCATGCCAGATTACATGCTTACCTGCCTACCTATTTACCTATATACCCCCCCCCCCACAGTTTATTTTTCTGTATGCCGAAATGTGTCTTAATTTATGTGTATTTGTATGGGTTTATGTCTTATGATTATCTAACTACTATGTAAGCTGTAAAACAACTTTAATAATTTTTGTATTTTAATTAGAGACGTACAAAAGGTGACGTGAACTTCTATAGAGGCTGGAGTGATTACAAGAAAAGGTTTGGAACTCCAGATACCGACTTCTGGATTGGAAATGATGTTATTCATAACCTGACTTCAAGTGTAAGTATTATATAACATTAGCTTCCATAGAGTAGTACAGTTAGAACATTGCTCTTAAATATCCTGATTTTCATCTTTATGCTTAGTTTATTTGATTTCCATATATTCTGCAGCATTGCAAAAGCCTGGTTTGCTCTAGTAAGTCTGCTGTTGATGTCCTCTGTGCTATCTCCATTTTCTACTACTCTGCTGCCAAGGTATACAAATTCGTTGACCTCCTCCACTAACTTGTTATCTACTCTGAGTACATTTCTGTTGTTCACATTTTGCTTCATTAACTTTGTCTTTCCTACGTTGATCTTTAGTCCTATGTTGTTTGCATTCAACATATGCATTAATTCTATTAATATATATATTAATTTGTGCATCGATATAGTTATGTTGTATGTGTGCGTGTCCTAATAACGAGACAATATGTATTCAACATTTAAAAACATATTATAGAAGGCGTGGTTTGAGTATAATAATTGTGTTATATTAATGTCTTCCATTACGCGTGTATTATTTATAACTTTTTGTACTAAATTGTTTGGAGTTGAAAGATGAAGGGCAGAGCTTAATTATTTATCCTTCGAAAATAAAGATCCATATATTTTCTACCTGCATGCCAGATTACATGCTTACCTGCCTACCTATTTACCTATATACCCCCCCCCCCCACAGTTTATTTTTCTGTATGCCGAAATGTGTCTTAATTTATGTGTATTTGTATGAGTTTATGTCTTATGATTATCTAACTACTATGTAAGCTGTAAAACAACTTTAATAATTTTTGTATTTTAATTAGAGACGTACAAAAGGTGACGTGAACTTCTATAGAGGCTGGAGTGATTACAAGAAAAGGTTTGGAACTCCAGATACCGACTTCTGGATTGGAAATGATGTTATTCATAACCTGACTTCAAGTGTAAGTATTATATAACATTAGCTTCCATGTCTCAGAAAAAGAGATGGGTGTGTCAACATATCCCACGCTGTCTTGAGATACATTTTTGTGTACTTGATGACAGCACTCAGTCATTTGCATGTCCCTTACGAAACTTTGCTTCCCTAACAGCTCTCATATAGGCCTCTCGGTTGTGAGCAAGATGCCCTGCTGTTGATGCATCCATCTGCAGGTTATCTACGAAGTTTTGCTTCCATCTTCGCCTTGGACTTCCTATCTTTTTTCCCATGGTGTACCTTTCCAAGATGGTCTTCTTTAGATTACAATGATATTTAATGTGTCCAAAATATTTACGTTTTCTTTGTTTAATCCTCTTTACTAGCGAGTCTTCTTCAATATTAAGTTCTTGTAGTACGGATATATTTGTTCTTTTCTATGCCCATGATATTTGAAGAACTCTTCTGTAGCATTTACATTCAATGTCATTTATGTTTCTCAGCTGTGTTAAGTGTTCAGGTCTCAAAGGCATATGTTGCGATAACAGCAATAGAAAGAACAATATAAACAAATAGTTATCATGAGAACTTAAATCCTGCCCTGTTAGAATCATCTGATTAACAAATATAACATTGTCAAGACGTGAGAACTTAGACCTTGATGTGTTAGAATCATCTAACTAACAAATGTAACATTGTCAACACGTGATAACTTAGACCCTGCTTTGTTATAATCATCACACTAACAAATGTAACATTGTGAAGACGTGAGAACTTAGACCCTGCTTTTTTATAATCATCACACTAACAAATGTAACATTGTCAAGAGGTGAGAACTTAGACCCTGCTTTTTTATAATCATCACACTAACAAATGTAACATTTATCAAGAGGTGAGAACTTAGACCCTGCTTTTTTATAATCATCACACTAACATATGTAACATTGTCAAGATGTGAGAACTTAGACCCTGCTTTTTTATAATCATCACACTAAAAAAAGTAACATTGTCAAGACGTGAGAACTTAGACCCTGCTTTGTTATAATCATCACACTAACAAATGTAACATTTATCAAGAGGTGAGAACTTAGACCCTGCTTTTTTATAATCATCACACTAACAAATGTAACATTGTCAAGAGGTGAGAACTTAGACCCTGCTTTTTTATAATCATCACACTAACAAATGTAACATTGTGAAGACGTGAGAACTTAGACCCTGCTTTTTTATAATCATCACACTAACAAATGTAACATTTATCAAGAGGTGAGAACTTAGACCCTGCTTTTTTATAATCATCACTAACAAATGTAACATTGTCAAGATGTGAGAACTTAGACCCTGCTTTTTTATAATCATCACACTAAAAAAAGTAACATTGTCAAGACGTGAGAACTTAGACCCTGCTTTGTTATAATCATCACACTAACAAATGTAACATTTATCAAGAGGTGAGAACTTAGACCCTGCTTTTTTATAATCATCACACTAACAAATGTAACATTGTCAAGAGGTGAGAACTTAGACCCTGCTTTTTTATAATCATCACACTAAAAAAAGTAACATTGTGAAGACGTGAGAACTTAGACCCTGCTTTTTTATAATCATCACACTAAAAAAGGTAACATTGTCAAGACGTGAGAACTTAGACCCTGCTTTTTTATAATCATCACACTAACAAATGTAACATTGTGAAGACGTGAGAACTTAGACCCTGCTTTTTTATAATCATCACACTAACAAATGTAACATTGTGAAGACGTGAGAACTTAGACCTTGCTTTTTTATAATCATCACACTAACAAATGTAACATTTATCAAGAGGTGAGAACTTAGACCCTGCTTTTTTATAATCATCACACTAACAAATGTAACATTGTCAAGATGTGAGAACTTAGACCCTGCTTTTTTATAATCATCACACTAAAAAAAGTAACATTGTCAAGACGTGAGAACTTAGACCGTGCTCTGCTAGAATCATCACACTAACAAATGTAACATTTATCAAGAGGTGAGAACTTAGACCTGCTTTTTTATAATCATCACACTAACAAATGTAACATTGTCAAGAGGTGAGAACTTAGACCCTGCTTTTTTATAATCATCACACTAACAAATGTAACATTGTGAAGACGTGAGAACTTAGACCCTGCTTTTTTATAATCATCACACTAACAAATGTAACATTTATCAAGAGGTGAGAACTTAGACCCTGCTTTTTTATAATCATCACACTAACAAATGTAACATTGTCAAGATGTGAGAACTTAGACCCTGCTTTTTTATAATCATCACACTAAAAAAAGTAACATTGTCAAGACGTGAGAACTTAGACCCTGCTTTGTTATAATCATCACACTAACAATGTAACATTTATCAAGAGGTGAGAACTTAGACCCTGCTTTTTTATAATCATCACACTAACAAATGTAACATTGTCAAGAGGTGAGAACTTAGACCCTGCTTTTTTATAATCATCACACTAAAAAAAGTAACATTGTGAAGACGTGAGAACTTAGACCCTGCTTTTTTATAATCATCACACTAAAAAAGGTAACATTGTCAAGACGTGAGAACTTAGACCCTGCTTTTTTATAATCATCACACTAACAAATGTAACATTGTGAAGACGTGAGAACTTAGACCCTGCTTTTTTATAATCATCACACTAACAAATGTAACATTGTGAAGACGTGAGAACTTAGACCTTGCTTTTTTATAATCATCACACTAACAAATGTAACATTTATCAAGAGGTGAGAACTTAGACCCTGCTTTTTTATAATCATCACACTAACAAATGTAACATTGTCAAGATGTGAGAACTTAGACCCTGCTTTTTTATAATCATCACACTAAAAAAAGTAACATTGTCAAGACGTGAGAACTTAGACCGTGCTCTGCTAGAATCAGTGCATTAACAAATGTAAGGTTGTCAAGAAGTGAGAACTTAGACCGTGATCTGCAAAAATCATCACACTAACAAATATAACATTGTCAAGACGTGAGAACTTAGACCTTTCTCTATTACAATCATCTGACTAAAAAATGTAACACTGTCAAGACGTGAGAACTTAGACCTTTCTCTATTACAATCATCTGACTAACAAATGTAACATTGTCAAGACGTGAGAACTTAGATCTTTCTCTATTACAATCATCTGATTAACAAATATAACATTGTCAGGACGTGAGAAGTTAGAATGCGCTCTGCTAGAATCATTGCACTAACAAATATAACATTGTCAAGACGTGAGAATTTAGACCTTTCTCAATTACAATCATCTGACTAACAAATGTAATATTGTCAAGTCGTGAGAACGTAGACCTTTTTCTATTACAATCATCTGACTAACAAATATAACATTGTCAAGACGTGAGAACTTAGATCTTTCTCTATTACAGTCATCTGACTAACAAATATAACATTGTCAAGACGTGAGAGCTTAGATCCTACTCTGTTAGAATCATCTGACTAACAAATATAAAACTATCTAGACGTGAGATTTGATTATCAAGGCTTAAAAACTTAGTCCCTACTCTATTACAGTCATCTGACTAACAAATATAACATTGTCAAGATATACAATCTTTCATTGAGAAGTTGCAGGTTAAGACAGTGAGACGGTTTCACAGCGTCACTAAATATATGGGGTTATGGATGAAATATATGAAATACATTATGGCAGACGGAGAAATCAGATATTATATCTCTCTCCTTGAAATAAAACATTCTTTCGTCTAGCGTGCTTCTTGTAAAGTGACTATATAGCATGTTCTGGTAAAGTGACTGTGTAGAGTGTTTCTGGTAAAGGGACTATGTAGCGTACTTCTTGTAAAGTGACTATATAGCATGTTCTGGTAAAGTGACTATGTAGCGTGTTTCTGGTAAAGTGACTATGTAGCGTGGTTCTGGTAAAGTGACTATATAGCATGTTCTGGTAAAGTGACTATGTAGAGTGTTTCTGGTAAAGTGACTATGTAGCGTGGTTCTTGTAAAGTGACTATGTAGCGTGGTTCTGGTAAAGTGACTATGTAGCGTGGTTCTAGTAAAGTGACTATGTAGAGTGTTTCTGGTAAAGTGACTATGTAGAGTGTTTCTGGTAAAGTGACTATGTAGCGTGGTTCTGGTAAAGTGACTATGAGTATAAAATCCTGAGTCAAGAAGGAAATCCTCCATTCTCCTCCCTTAAACGTTGGCCTAGAGTGTAAACTGTCGGCTTAGATTAGCTACAAGCAACATGATAGTTGTGAGATGAATATTTCACGGACCGACATCACTTTTATAGTGTGTAGCTGTCTGTCCTAAGTCATTTTCCCCGTGTGGTACCTGGGACCTGGACACATGCCTGGGAAGCAAAGAATAGGACCACTGTACCCTTCCACGCATGATCGTAAAAGGCGACTAAGGACGTGGTGAGCACTGGAAGGACAATTTTCCAATATAAAAACATTCATAAAGTAACTTTTAGGTCCGCAGACAAAACAACAGAAAAGCAAATTAATCACAAACTGATAAACAAGTGGAAACGGTCACTACAAGATGTGATAGCAAGGAAGGAGACAACATCAGACAAATGCAGAGGATTACAATGGACCCTCGATACAGTGCTGGAGGACCTTGACTTTGCTGACGACATTTGTCTACTATCAAGCAGCCACAAAGATATCCATGATAAAACAAACTAACCCAGAATGTTAACAATATAGGATTAAAGATCAACGTAGGAATGTGAACAAGAGAAATGTTCTGAGAGTAGACAATAATTTACTGGAGGAGATCACAGCAGAGAGGATTGTGAGCCACAGAAGGCTCACCTGGAGTAAAGCAGAAAAAAAGGCGAAGGACAGTTGTTTGGAAAACCCTTGAGGAAGCCTTGCTTGTCCACTTCAGAGTCAGAAAGAGAGAGAGAGAGAACGAGCAAACAAACTTTATTTTCAAAGGGTTAAGAATTGGGCACGCAGGCCCGTCAGACATTGTGCCCTTCATCATACAGCTTTCACTCATTCTGTAACAGAATAGCAATTCTGTTCAGAGATTATTTGTGTAGTGCTAATAGTTGTGTTTGCGTAGATCACAACTTATGTCGTTAGGAAAGTACGTGTGCAAATTACGTCGTTAGAAAGGTCCGTGTGAAAAAAGCCGGTCGTTAAGGAGTCTTGGTGTGAATGGGGAAATGGATGGACGTGCTTTGTGGAACGGTGTGTTTGTCTCAAGAAATGTGATAGAGAGAGTTTGCTGTTGTTAGAATTAGTTTAGTTTATTTTCCCTGTGTGAGTTGCAGTCTTTGGGTAAGCTTGTAAGTATGATTTTTTTTGTATGTATAAATCATTGTAATGTTTTCTTTGCCCATGTGGCGTAGAGGTCATCTCACGCCGGGCATTTGTTACTGTGAATTTCTGTTCAGCCTAATGGCTACATTCCCATCATCATGATTTCATCCCTCATTTTGGTCCATTAATAAATGTGTGTTGTCTGATGATAAACTACACCAATTGGCTTTGTGAGAATTCTCATTGTTGACCAATTTGTTTTGGTCGGAAGACTGCCAAGTTATGTTTAAGTTGTTGTATTCGTACTATTGTGTGGAGTTGAAAGCCTGGGTGTCTTGTTGTATTTTCTTAGTGTATAATGTAGAAAATTAGGTGATGGTTACAACACCAGCAACAAGAAGAAACTTATAAGTTGAAACTGTACTCCACAAGAAGGTTCAATCAATCCAGTAGTCATACCATTTCAGTGGTCCCCTTTGAAGAGAGAAGCAGTCAGTCATACATATCTGTTATAGTGGCTGCTATAAATAGTCACAGGCACACATTTCTGTTTCAAGTCGCAGTCATTCAGCATTTGCTAATGAGCATAATTATGAAGATACAATTAAATGATGACATAAATAAATAATAAACTTATCTCTTGTCCGTATACTCTACACTGTGATATATGCAAAACATGGTATAAGCTTGCTTTCTTACATTCGTTCAAAAGTAACAATGTTATGGAAAATCAAAATTACACCAATCAAGCCATACATAATATATATATATATATATATATATATATATATATATATATATATATAATATAATATAAATATATAACTTATGTTTATATCTATGTATGTATACTTGGTCTTTCTCTCTTTATTTTTCCCATTATGTGTCCTTCCAAGACTTCTCTAAATTAAATTATCATGACCTAACTCCAAAGTATTTATGTTTTCTCTCTTTAATTTTCCTTAAGATCCAACCTTCTTCAGTTCTTGTAGCATGGATATATTTGATTTTTTTATGTCAAGATATTTCAAGAACTCTTCCTTAGTATGTACATTCAAAGGCATTTATGTGCTTCTCAGCTGTTTTGTTAAGTGTCCAGGTCTCACAGGCATATGTTGCGACGGGATAAATGCATGCCCTTAAAAATCTTATTTGTGTAGTTCTGTCTGTTCCTCTCCACAGCTTCTTTAGCTGTGTTACTTTTTGAAGAGCTATAGATATCCTCTTTTTATTTCCCTCATTGTATCTCTATTAATAGTTGGCAATGATAAGTTATTTTTCTTGTCTGACCTCGACACGTTGACAACAGTATAGGGACAATAGGTCAAATACTTCAGCGTTTCCCTGATGAGGTCTCATCTCTTTCCTGATTTCAGTTCAACCAGTTGTGGAGGGTTGCATTTTGGTGTATATTAGGTCAGCATTTAACTAAAACATAATCATCCAGGTTTTTGTCAACATATCTTCTAGACATATGTAGCTTCTTGTCTGACTGGAGTTGGGTGTCTGTTAACACTCTCTAGCTGTGTAGCTGAGTTTACCGCAAGGAAAACATAGAAATACATTTCTTGTTTGTGCATCTATGATATGTGTGATATGACACAACTAATACATACAGCTATAACTTAATAACAACACAACTAAAACAAACAACTATTATACAAACTATACCTGTTGCAGAATCTTCTTATAAGACGTAAAGATTCAATATTTCAAAGTATGAAAACTAAAATTGTTTAATTTACAGTCTAAAATAACACTCCGTATATAAAATCTAGTACTTTTTGTTAAAGCAAATTATGGAGAACTGTTTGAAATAGCGGACACCATTTTGTGCCCGTCTTTCTTACAAGAAGGATATAAAAAATAGCCAAGTCTTTAGTTTTTTTATCTATTTTTTTGTCTGTTGTTTTTGGATTTGGTCCAGAAAAAAAAACAGTTGCCGAAAAATTGGAGTGTTGTATGTTCTTTAGTTATATGTGATCATCGCACATTCTGTTACTCTAGTTTATATGTGTTCATCTTACTTTCTCTTTCTCTCGTTTATATGTGATCACCTTACTTTCTCTTTCTCTCGTTTATATGTGTTCATCTTACTTTCTCTTTCTCTCGTTTATATGTGTTCATCTTACTTTCTCTTTCTCTCGTTTATATGTGCTCACCCTACATTCTGTTACTCTTGGTTATGTGTGCTGATATTACTGTACAGATTTCTATTTTATATGTGCTCTTCTTACTTTTTGTTACTCTCGTTTATATGTGCTGATCTTACTTTCTGTTACTCTCGCTCGGGGTAATTTTCCTGACTTTTTCTATCTTTCTGTAAAACTGTTCGACACACCCCGGTCTATAAGCTGGGTCACATTACCGGCTATGACTGGTAAAATGTTAATAAGTTAAAAACAACAATCTTGCTTACAGTAAGTTTATAATTAGACTAAAACTATTATACTAAAGATTGGTTTTATCTTATACATGCATACTTTTTTCTGTTATCTACTGTATCATTAGTTACATTAACTGAAGCAGTTCTAATGATAATATTGTGTGACAAATGCTTCATATTTAGTTATTATAATTTATACTTTTGTCTCCAGGGCTACACTGAGCTGAGGGTTGACTTGGAATATAATGGGACCAAATATTTCGCTCACTACTCACACTTTAGTGTTGGTGATGAGGTCTCCAAGTACAAGCTCTCAGTGAGTGGCTACAGCGGTACGGCGGGTGATGGTCTGGCCTATCATGATGGTATGAAGTTTAGCACATCCGACCAGGACAATGATCTAGACAGTGATGGAAATTGTGCTGACGAGGCGATGGGAGCGGGAGCCTGGTGGTATAGAATCTGCTACAACTCAAACCTAAACGGAGAGTGGGGTAGACACAACTATAGCGGTATAGTATGGCAGGGTATAGCTATCTCGATATCAGTAACCTCCACGGAGATGAAGATCAGGCACGTCTAAGAGAAGGTAAAGTTGAAAACATCTCCCACTGATATATCAAAATGTCTGTCAGTGTCTAAAGCTAGCACATATTTCCACCAGTTATAGTACAATAAAACGGCACATATTTTACAATATGTTTGATATTTAAAACACGTTCTAACATCTTCAGATCCTGTTTATTGATGTCAGTCTCACCAAGACAACGAGTTAACCTTGATCATCTCCCCTGTTTTGCTTACATATAAACCCTGGACTTGTTCTCTGTTATAATGTACCTACAATAAGAATTATTAGAAAGCAAACTTTCGTATCTTATCTTATATTTTATATCCTTCCCGTGCCGTTAAACATCACATAGGCCTCGCGAAGCAGTTCGCCAATTTTTCCTGTCTTCGGCAAGTCTTTCAACTTCATCAAAGGATTTTTATGCCTGTTAATTTGGCCTCTCTTAATAATGTCCTCTTCAGAGTTTCACGCGGTCTGCCTCTTTTTCTTCGGCCTGTTGTGTTCCACTTGATAGCTTGTTTTGGGATTCTCTGATCATTTCTTCTCATCAAGTGACCAACATATGTCCATCTCCTTTTCCTCATCACCCATGAGACTGGGTGTTGTTCAGTCATCTGTCTTATCTCTGCATTGTTAAGTAAACATTGTTGTCACTTAAAACATTCAAACTTTCACATTTTCTTTTTTCTTCTCTTTGCCATTTGTTTACGTATCGAAGGTAAATCCAAAATGTCTAGAAATAAGAATAAATATTGTGCTATATTCTAGTACTTGTGGCTGGTTTCATCTCCTTGTTTATCTGTCAGCGTTAAAGATATTTTTAACATTCATGATCTTGCCACAGTCGCCTAACAGCTGTACAAATGTTTCATCTTACTAACAGCTGTACAAATGTTTTATCTTACTAACAGCTGTGCAAACGTTTTGTCTTACTAACAGCTGTACAAATGTTTCATCTTACTAACAGCTGTACAAATGTTTCATCTTACTAACAGCTGTACAAATGTCTTATCTTACTAACAGCTGTGCAAATGTTATCTTTCTAACATCTGTATACATGTTTTATCTTACTAACAGCTGTACAAATGTTTTATCTTACTTACAGCTGTTCGAATGTTTCATCACTGTTTTGTTAATCTAGACACTTTCAGGTACACGTACAGATCTTTTCTGTAGTCTACGGGATAAAATCTGGTACATGGTCATCATATTCCAGGGAACAAATTAACAATAAACAGATAAAAATGATGGGGGATAAATCTTTCAAACTGTTCATGAACAGAATGTTTTCGTAAGTATAAATGTACAAATACTCCGCATCATGTCTACAACACAACTCTTCCATACAATGTCGGAGATGAGGGAATTATTAAACATAACGCAGTCTATGTACACACAAACACATGGCGTTCTGTCTGTCGAGAGTGAGAAAAAAGAGAGAGAGAGAGAGACAGAGAGAGAGAGAGAGAGTGAGAGAATGAATGAATAATTTTTATTTTTCAAGAGTAAAGAATTGGGCACGCAGGCCCTTCTTACATTCTGCCCTTCATCACTCCATCTTTCATTCTTCCCACACACTTGATTTAGTACAAAAATACAAATTAAATTAGTAAAAACATATCAAAAGAGTGTAAGATTTAACTACTACATTCAAAGTAAAAGATAAGAAGTAATTAACCTAATAAAATAGTACTCACGCACCAATACACACACAGACATATACATAAACAAAAATACATTGTAAATACAGATCTTCTAACATATGTTTTTTTAACAAACATTAAAATAATTTCTAACAATATCTAACACGTTGCTTTTCTAACTATGTCATTTTAGCACTTGATGGTTGGCGAGTCACGTGTTGAGAGAATGCTGGTTATTTTATGGAGGCATATAATTACAAGCAAGTAAATAATGAAACAGGTTTGAGTTAAAGGATGAAGTATTATCAATGGATTTTAAATGGTAGGGGAGGGTGTTCCAGAGCTGTACTGCAGAGTATGCAAGGCTTTTCTTGTACAGATCAATCCTGGGTTTAGGGAGAGAGAGAGAGAGAGAGAGAGAGAGAGAGAGAGAGAGAGAGAAGAGAAATATAGTAGTATTGTCTGCACGTCTTAGTAAAAAATTAACAGTAGAGAAGACTACAGAGAAAAGGAGAAGAGAAACATAGTAGTAATGTCTGAACGTCTAATAAATAAACAATAGAGAACAAAGACTAGAAGTACGCTCAGGATTCACTAAAGTAAGAGAACACAGTTTTGTAGGATTAGAGTTCGGAAAAATCGTAGGCAGAGCATTTTATTAAGACGTGAGAGAAAGAAAAATCACAAGAGAATTACCTGGGATTCGAACACGGACTCTGGTAGGACGAGCAGCCGTCTAGCCACGAGAGAACAGCGTACTAACGAAATGCGCTGTTTGTAGAAAGGATTCTGCTTGTGTGTTATTTCTCTACACAAGCAAATAAACTTCATTGTACTACACTTTCTCGTCACGAGAATATATAACTTTGTCTTACATAGTACATACCTATAGCAGTATGTTGAATGTTAATAAGATAGATAACTCATCTGAGAATTGGAACATTTGTATAAAATGAGTTATCTTCTAAAGTAAGCAGCTGTTTGTGCGTAGAGTCCAAATGCTTTGTTTAGGAATGCACGAGGGTCACTGTTGGGGAATGACAGGAAAGAGGACAGGTGAGAAAGAAATCATATGACTGAGGGACAGTTGTGTTTTGTGTATCGTCTGAGATAGACGTAGATTATTCTTATATCTTATATCCTTCCGGTGCCGTTAAACGTCACATAGGGCTCGCAAAGTAGTTCGCCGATTTTTCCTGTCTTCGGCGAGTCTTTCAACCTCATCAAAGGATTTTATACCTGTTAACTTGGCCTCTCTTAATAATGTCCTCTTCAGAGTTTCACGCGGTCTGCCTCTTTTTCTTCGGCCTGTTGTGTTCCACTTGATAGCTTGTTTCTTCTCATCAAGTGACCAACATATGTCTATCTCCTTTTCCTGATCACCCATGAGACTGGTTGTTGTTCACTCATCTGTCTTATCTCTGCATTTAGACGTAGATTAGGCTGTTAGAAATGTCGTTGTTTATTGAAATAGATGTAGAATAGAGTGTGTTAGGTTGTTCTGATGGCGACAGTAGTCTGCCAGGAACATATATTGTATCGTAGAGATGTCCAGTCTTGTGTCCAGGGATTTTGTTGATGCCTCTGTCTGTCGTTCTCGTCATATCGCTCATCGACTCATCGTCACACCGTGCATCATTAAAGTCATTTCAACTGTAAAGTTGATGCTTCTGTATCACTATTTCCACTGAGAGAGAATGGACATGGGAGCAAGTAAGTGAAGTAAATAACAAAACAGACACAAAGCAACATAGAAATAGTATTGTAAGCAAGAACATTGTTCCAGTGGACAATAGTAGGAATACACACATAGATGAGCAACACGTTCTACATTACACACAGAAGAGCAGAAGATAGAATGAAATACCCGAGTATTCTGCTTTATACCTCACAAGGACAGATAATATCTACTTGTAATATGTGTAAATATAACTTTCGCTAACCTAAAAACACGGAATGCCTTGTGTGTGTGTGTGAGTGTGTGTGTGTGTGTGTGTGTGTGTGTGTGTGTGTGTGTGTGTGTGTGTGTGTGTGTGTGTGGTGTGTGTGTGTGTGTGTGTGTGTGTGTGTGTGTACATAGACTGGGTTATTGTTAATAATTCCCTCATCTCCGACATTTTATGGAAGAGTTGTGGTGTAGACATGATGCGAGTATTTGTACAATTATAATTATAAAAACATTCGGTTCACGAACAATTTAAACGATTTATCCCCCATCACTTTTATCTTTTCATTGTTAATTTGTTCCCTGGAATATGATGACCCTGTACCAGATTTTAGCCCGTAGACTACAGAAAAAAATATGTCCGTATACCCGAAAGTGTTTACCTTAACAAAACAGTGATGAAACATTGATGCAGCTGTCGGTAAGAAAAAACATTTGTGCAGCTGTTAGTAAGATAAAACAAGTGTACATCTGTTAGTTAGATGAAGCATTTGTACAGCTGTTAGAAAAATAAAACATCTGAACAGTTGTTAGTTGGATAACATTTGTAAAGCTACTAGTTAGATACAGAATGTGTACATCTGTTAGTATGAACAAATATTTGTACATCTGTTCGTCATATAAAACATTTGCAAAGATGTTAGTAAGATAAAACATTTGTACAGCTGTTAGTAAGATAAAACATTTGTACGGATGCTAGTAAGATAAAACACTTATACAGCTGTTATTAAGATAAAAGATTTGTACAGCTGTTACTAAGATAAAACAATTGTACAGCTGTTAATAAGATAAAACACTTATACAGCTGTTAGTACGATAAAACATTTGTACAGCTGTTACTAAGATAAAACAATTGTACAGCTGTTAATAAGATAAAGCACTTATACAACTGTTAGTAAGATAAAACATTTGTACAGCTGTTAGTAAGATAAAACATTTGTGGAGATGTTAGTAAGAAACAACATTTGTACAAGTGTTAGGAAGAACCCATATGGCGAAAAACATGAATTTCATTCTGAAGATGTGAGAGCTTAGATCCAGATCTGTTATAATTATCGCACCACAAAAGCAACAGTGTCAAGACGTGAGAGCTTAGATCCAGCTCTGTTATAATTATCGCACTAACAAAAGTAATATTATCAAGACGTGATAGCTTAGATCCAGCTCTGTTATAATTATCGCACTAACAAAAAAAAAATTGTAAAGACGTGAGAGAATTTAGATCCAGCTCTGTTTGAATATCTCACTAAGAAAAGTAACATTGTCATGACATGAGAGTTTAGAACTGCTCTGTTACAATTATTGCACTAGAAACATTGTCACGACGTGAGAGAATTTAGATCCTGTTCTGTTAGAATATCTCACTAACAAAATTAACATTGTTAAAACGTGAGAGCTTAGATTCAGAGCTGTTACAATTATCTCATTAACAAAGATAACATTGTCAGGACGTGAGAGCTTGGATTAAGCTGTTATAATTATCTCACTAACAAATGTAACATTCTCAAGACGTGATGCTTTTGATCCTGCTCTATTAGTATTTCTCACTAACAAATTTAACATGGTCAAGACTTGAGAACATAGACGATGTTCTATTAGAATACCTCATTGACAAATGTAACACTCTCAAGACCTAAGAACTTAGACTCTGCTCTCCTTATAATACTACACTAACAAATATAACATTGTCAAGATCGAAGAAACCAGATCCTCGTCTGTTAAAATATCTCACTAACAAATGTAACATTGCGAAGACGTAAGAACTGAGACCCTGCTCTGTTAGAATCATCTCATTAACAAATGTAACATTGTCAAGACAAAAAAATTAGACCCTGCTCTGTTAGAATATCTCACTAACAAATGTAATAATATTAAGTAGTGAGAACATAGATAATCTTATCTCAGAATCATCTCATTGACAAATGTAACAATGTCAAGACGTGAGATCATAGATCCCGCAATAGTAGAATCATCTTACTAAAAAATGAAAAACTGTCAATACGAGGAGAATAGAACTTGCTCTGTTATTCAGCTCACTCACAAATGTAATATTGTCAAGAAGTGAAAAGTAGATCCATCTCTGTTAGAATCATCTCTCTAACAAATGTAACATTCTCAAGACGTGAGAGCTTAGATTCTGCTGTTAGAATAATCTCACTAACAAATGAAACATTGTCAAGAGATAGGAAATTAGATCCTACTCTGTTATAATTATCTAACAAACGTAACATTATCAAAACTTGAATGCTTAGACCATGCTCTATTGTAATTATTTCATTAAAAAGTGAACATTATCAAGACGTGAGAGATTTGATACAGCTCAGATATAATATGTCACTAACAAATGTAAGATTGTCACGACTTGAGAACTTAGACCACACTCTGTTAAAATATCTAATTAAAAGAAACATTGTCAAGATCGAAGAACTTAGATCCAGCTCTGTTAGAATAATCTTACTAAGAAATGTAACATTGTCAAAACGTAAGAACTTAGATTCTTCTTTGTTAGAATCATCCTAATAAAAATATAACGTTATCAAGACGTGAGAAGTTAGATCGTGCTCTATTAATATATCTCACTTACAAATGAAACATTGTCAAGACGTGAGAGCGTAGATTCTGCTCTGTTAGAACATATCACTTACAAATGTAACATTGTCAAGACGTGAGAGCTTAGATTCTGCTTTGTTAGAATATCACACTAACAAATGTAACATTGTCAAGATGTTAGAATTTAGACCTTGCTTTTTCAGAATCATCTCACTAACAAATGCATCATTATCAAGGCGAAAGATAGAGTTTATAACCAGTTTTGTAAGAATATCTCACTAGCAATTGTAACATTTTCAGGAACTAAGAACTTAGACCCCGCCATCCCTAGAATATCTCAAAAACAAATGTAACATTATCAAGACCTAACATATTAGACCCTTCTCTTTTAGAATATTTCACTAAGATATATAACGTTGACAAGACGTGAGAAGTTTAATCCTACTCTCTAGGAATATCATACTAACAAATTTAACATTTGTCACACGTGAGAACATATATCCTTCTCTGCAAGAAAGATCTTCTTAACAAATCTAACATTATCTAGATGTGAGAACGTAGATTCTGCTCTCTTTGAAATTTTTTACTAACAAATGTAACATTGTCAAGATGTAAAACTTTCATCCTGCTCTATTAGGATTATATCACTACCAAATGTAACATTATCAAGATGTAAGAACTTAGATACTTCTCTCTTAGAATCATTTCACTAACAAATGTAACATTGTCGGGACATAAGGAATTAGACCATGACTTGTTAGAATATCTCACTGACATATGTAACATTCTCAAGACGTGAGAGCTTAGATTCTGCTGTTATAGTAATATCACTAAAAAAATGTAATATTGTCAAAACATAATAAATTAGATCCTGGTCTGTTATAATTATCTCACTAACAAATATAGCATTGTCTAAACGTGAGAACTTATATCATGATCTATCGGACTCATCTCACTAACAAATGTAACATTATCAAGACGGGGGAGATTTGATCCTGCTATTTATAATATCTCACTAACAACTGTAACATTATCAAGACGTGAGATCTTAGACCATGATATATTATCATATCTCACAAACAAATGTAACATTGTCAAGACAAAAGAATTTAGACCTACTCTTCTTAGAAAATCTAAATAACAAATATAACATTGTCAAGATCGAAGAACTTAGATCCTGCTTTACTAGAATATCTCAGTAACAAATGTAACATTGTCAAGATCGAAGAACTTAGATCCTGCTTTACTAGAATATCTCAGTAACAAATATAACATTGTCAAGATCAAAGAACTTAGATCCTGCTTTACTAGAATATCTCAGTAACAGATGTAACATTATAAAGACATAAGAACTATGACCCCGCTCTGTTAGAATCACCACACTAAAAATAAAGGTAGATAGAGGTGTATGGTGTAGTTTTACAAAGTGAGGGAGGGAGTGAGTAAAGTGAGAATAAACGAACAGAAAGTATGAGAATGTATAAATGAAAAACATACAACATCCAATATTTCGGCGTGAGCCTTTTTCGAGGATTACATGCACAACGAGATAACAAAACAAAACAAAAAATACAAAAAAAAAAAAAACGAAGAACTTATCTTAATGTGGCCTCCTCCAGAAGTAGGAAACAGAGAAATGTGTGTCTTAGATGGACCACGCGGACCACACAAAGGATACCCGATAGAGCCAATCGTAAAGAAGAGATCGAGAGAGAGGAGGATAACAAGTGGTAGAAAGGGGTGGGGGGAAAGGCAATAGAAACATGATAGCCGCTAGAGGAGAAGGTGTCGGGGGGAGGGGACGCGGAGAGATAATGAATGAAGAACATAAACACCTGCAAGGAGAAAATGTGAAACTGGTGAATAGGACAAGACCCTATAAACACCAATATGTTGGCAGAGAAGAAAAGAGAGTGGCGGTAGGGAGGGGTAGCAAGGAGAAAGAAAGAAGAGTAAAACATTTTTTTAAAGAGGGGAGTGGAAAACTAACGAAGTTACAGAAAGCTGAAGACATTGTTAATTCCAGCTGGGTGGAGACAGCCAGTCTGGAAAATAAGGAGCTGTTCTAGGACCCTCCGAGATCGTACATCAGCAGAACAAGAGCGGATCGCACTAACAGAAATGTCCTGTTTTCCCTTGTGGTTGCTAAGGCAAAAATGTTTAGTCACAGGTGTCCAGGTCCTCTTAGAAATATAATTAAGACGCTGGAGAAATCGATCTCCTAAGCGTAAGCCAGTATCCCCTATGTACTTCAAACCGCAACGTTTGCACATAATAGCATAAATAACATTACGTGAAGTACAGGTGAAACCCCCCTGAACTGATAACATGCACTTAGGGAAGGAGATCTGGCTGGCCTCGACAACAAACGGACAAGTGTTGCATCTACGGCGATTAGTGGTGTAGCCATGGGTACCAGCTACGCGTGTCTGTTCATGGGCCACTTCGAACACAAGGTTCTGAGAGCCTTTAGAGGCCTATTTCCCGCCTTCTATAGACGCTATATTGATGACGGCATTGAGGTCACATCAATGCCAGAGGAAGATCTTGACAACTTTATCAGTTTTGTTAAAGAGTACAATCCTGTCATTTCTTTCACCTCCCATGTCTCTGCTACTTCTGCTAACTTTCTCGACATTGCCGTTACTATCGGCCCTTTCGGGCTTACTACTTCTATCCACTATAAACCTACAGACTCTCACAGCTACCTTCTGTACTCTTCCTCCCATCCCAGATCGTGTAAGGACTCTATTCATTTTTTCCCAGCTTCTTAGGTTGCGACGTTTGTGTAATGAGGATTTGGATTTCCAGGATCAAGGCCATAAAATACTAGATTTCTTCCGTCAACGCGGCTATCCAGAACATGTTCTCTCGTCATCATGGAACCGGATCAGCCATATATCGCGGCAACAAGCCCTCACCCCTAAACCACACTGTAGCTCGGACAGAGTGAAACTAGTACTCACGTACCACTCCCATAGCTTGGCAGTTAAAAACATACTGTTTCGCCATCTCCATCTCCTCCAGACCGAACTTTTAGGGGAACCCCAATTGGTGGCCTACAGACGGGACAAGAACCTCAGGGACCTTTTAATTCGTATTCATCTTAAGACAGATGACACTTTTTATGGTACCAGACGTTGCGGACGCCGTAGATGCAACACTTGTCCGTTTGTTGTCGAGGCTAGCCAGATCTCCTTCCCTAGGTCCACGTTATCAGTTCAGGAGGTTTTCACCTGTACTTCACGTAATGTTATTTATGCTATCATGTGCAAACGTTGCGGTTTGAAGTACATAGAGGAGACTGGCTTACGCTTAGGAGATCGATTTCTCCAGCGTCTTAATTATATTTCTAAGAGGACCTGGACACCTGTGGTTAAACAGTTTTGCCTTAGCAACCACAAGGGAAAACAGGACATTTCTGTTAGTGCGATCCGCTCTTGTTCTGTTGATGTACGATATCGGATGGTCCTAGAACAGCGCCTTATTTTCCAGACTGGCTGTCTCCACCCAGCTGGAATTAACAATGTCTTTAGCTCTCTGTAACTTCTTTAGTTTTCCACTTCCCTTTTTTTTTTTACTCTACTTTCTTTCTACTTGCTACCCCTCCCTACCGCCACCCTCTTTTCTTCTCTGCCAACACATTGGTCTTGTCCTATTCACCACTTTTACATTTTCTCCCTGCAGGTGTTTATGTTTTTCTTTCATTATCTCTCCGCGTTCCCATTTTCCCTTTCCCCCCCCCCCCCCCCCGACACCTTCTCATCTAGCGGCTATCATGTTTCTATTGCCTTTCCCCCAACCCCTTTCTACCACTTGTTTTCCTCCTCTTTCTCCACCTCCTCTTTACGATTGGCTCTATCGGGTATCCTTTGTGTGGTCCGCGTGGTCCTTCTAAGACACACATTTCTCTGTTTCCTTCTTCTGGAGGAGGCCACATTAAGATAAGTTCTTCGTTTTTTTGTATTTTGTTGTTGTTGTTGTTGTTATGTCGTTGTGCATGTAATCCTCGAAAAAGGCTCACGCCGAAATATCGGATGTTGTATGTTTTTCATTTATACATTCTCATACTTTGTTCGTTTATTCTCACTTTACTCACTCCGTCCCTCACTTTGTAAAATTACACCATACACCTCTATCTAACTTTATTTTTAGTGTGGTGATTCTAACAAAGCGGGGTCATAGTTCTTACGTATTTATAATGTTACATTTGTTACTGAGATATTCTAGTAAAGCAGGATCTAAGTTCTTCGATCTTGACAATGTTATATTTGTTATTTAGATTTTCTAAGAAGAGTAGGTCTAAATTCTTATGTCTTGACAATGTTACATTTGTTAGTGAGATATTAAAAATAGCAGGATCAAATCTCCCCCATCGTGATAATTTTACATTTGTTAGTGAGATGAGTCCCATAGATCATGATATACGCTCTCACGTTTAGACAATGCTACATTTGTTAGTGAGATAATTATAACAGACAAGGATCTAATGTATTATATATTGACAATACTAAATGTTGGTAGTGATATTACTATAACAGCAGAATCTAAGCTTTCACGTCTTGATAATGTTACTTTTGTCATTGAGATGATTCTAAGAGAGCAGGATCTATGGTCTCACGACTTGACAATGTTACATTTGTTAGTGAGATATTCTAACAAGTCATGGCGTAGAAGATAGGTTAGGTGCAGGGTAGAACAGAATCTAGGTGCAGGATAGAACAGATACTAATTGCAGGGTAGAACAGAAGTTAGGTGCAGGATAGAACAGAAACTAGTTGCAGGGTAGAACAGAAGCTAGGTGCAGGGTAGAGCAGATACTTCCTCCCATCCCAGATCGTGTAAGGACTCTATTCCTTTTTCCCAGCTTCTTAGGTTGCGACGTTTGTGTAATGAGGATTTGGATTTCCAGGATCAAGGGCATAAAATACTAGATTTCTTCCGTCAACGCGGCTATCCAGAACATGTTCTCTCGTCATCTTGGAACCGGATCAGCCATATATCGCGGCAACAAGCCCTCACCCCTAAACCACACAGTTGCTCGGACAGAGTGAAACTAGTACTCACGTACCACTCCCATAGCTTGGCAGTTAAAAACATACTGTTTCGCCATCTCCATCTCCTCCAGACCGAACTTTTAGGGGAACCCCAATTGGTGGCCTACAGACGGGACAAGAACCTCAGGGACCTTTTAATTCGTATTCATCTTAAGACAGATGACACTTTTTATGGTACCAGACGTTGCGGACGCCGTAGATGTAACACTTGTCCGTTTGTTGTCGAGGCTAGCCAGATCTCCTTCCCTAGGTCCACGTTATCAGTTCAGGAGGTTTTCACCTGTACTTCACGTAATGTTATTTATGCTATCATGTGCAAACGTTGCGGTTTGAAGTACATAGAGGAGACTGGCTTACGCTTAGGAGATCGATTTCTCCAGCGTCTTAATTATATTTCTAAGAGGACCTGGACACCTGTGGTTAAACAGTTTTGCCTTAGCAACCACAAGGGAAAACAGGACATTTCTGTTAGTGCGATCCGCTCTTGTTCTGTTGATGTACGATATCGGATGGTCCTAGAACAGCGCCTTATTTTCCAGACTGGCTGTCTCCACCCAGCTGGAATTAACAATGTCTTTAGCTCTCTGTAACTTCTTTAGTTTTCCACTTCCCTTTTTTTTTTACTCTACTTTCTTTCTACTTGCTACCCCTCCCTACCGCCACCCTCTTTTCTTCTCTGCCAACACATTGGTCTTGTCCTATTCACCACTTTTACATTTTCTCCCTGCAGGTGTTTATGTTTTTCTTTCATTATCTCTCCGCGTTCCCATTTTCCCTTTCCCCCCCCCCCCCCCCCGACACCTTCTCATCTAGCGGCTATCATGTTTCTATTGCCTTTCCCCCAACCCCTTTCTACCACTTGTTTTCCTCCTCTTTCTCCACCTCCTCTTTACGATTGGCTCTATCGGGTATCCTTTGTGTGGTCCGCGTGGTCCTTCTAAGACACACATTTCTCTGTTTCCTTCTTCTGGAGGAGGCCACATTAAGATAAGTTCTTCGTTTTTTTGTATTTTGTTGTTGTTGTTGTTGTTATGTCGTTGTGCATGTAATCCTCGAAAAAGGCTCACGCCGAAATATCGGATGTTGTATGTTTTTCATTTATACATTCTCATACTTTGTTCGTTTATTCTCACTTTACTCACTCCGTCCCTCACTTTGTAAAATTACACCATACACCTCTATCTAACTTTATTTTTAGTGTGGTGATTCTAACAAAGCGGGGTCATAGTTCTTACGTATTTATAATGTTACATTTGTTACTGAGATATTCTAGTAAAGCAGGATCTAAGTTCTTCGATCTTGACAATGTTATATTTGTTATTTAGATTTTCTAAGAAGAGTAGGTCTAAATTCTTATGTCTTGACAATGTTACATTTGTTAGTGAGATATTATAAAATAGCAGGATCAAATCTCCCCCATCGTGATAATTTTACATTTGTTAGTGAGATGAGTCCCATAGATCATGATATACGCTCTCACGTTTAGACAATGCTACATTTGTTAGTGAGATAATTATAACAGACAAGGATCTAATGTATTATATATTGACAATACTAAATGTTGGTAGTGATATTACTATAACAGCAGAATCTAAGCTTTCACGTCTTGATAATGTTACTTTTGTCATTGAGATGATTCTAAGAGAGCAGGATCTATGGTCTCACGACTTGACAATGTTACATTTGTTAGTGAGATATTCTAACAAGTCATGGCGTAGAAGATAGGTTAGGTGCAGGGTAGAACAGAATCTAGGTGCAGGATAGAACAGATACTAATTGCAGGGTAGAACAGAAGTTAGGTGCAGGATAGAACAGATACTAATTGCAGGGTAGAACAGAAGCTAGGTGCAGGGTAGAGCAGATACTAATTGCAGGGTAGAACAAAAGTTAGGTGCAGGGTAGAGCAGAAACTAATTGCAGGGTAGAACAGAAGTTAGGTGCAGGGTAGAGCAGAAACTAATTGCAGGGTAGAACAGAAGTTAGGTGCAGGGTAGAGCAGATACTAATTGCAGGGTAGAACAGAAGCTAGGTGCAGGGTAGAACAGAAACTAGTTGCAGGGTAGAACAGAAGTTAGGTGCAGGGTAGAGCAGATACTAATTGCATGGTAGAACAGAAGTTAGGTGCAGGATAGAGCAGATACTAGGTGCAGGGTAGAACAGAAGTTAGGTGCAGGATAGAGCAGATACTAGGTGCAGGGTAGAAGAGAAGTTAGGTGCAGGATAGAGCAGATACTAGGTGCAGGGTAGAACAGAAGTTAGGTGCAGGGTAGAGCAGATACTAATTGCAGGGTAGAACAGAAGTTAGGTGCAGGGTAGAGCAGATACTAGGTGCAGGGTAGAACAGAAGTTAGGTGCAGGATAGAACAGATACTAGGTGCAGGGTAGAACAGAAGTTAGGTGCAGGATAGAACAGATACTAATTGCAGGGTAGAACAGAAGTTAGGTGCAGGATAGAGCAGATACTAGGTGCAGGGTAGGTGAATGGTAGAACAGAAAATAGGTGCAGGGCAGAACAAAACCTAGGTGCAGGGTAGAACAAAAACTAGGTGCAGGGCAGAACAAAAACTAGGTGCAGTGCAGAACAAAAACTAGGTGCATAGTAGAACAAAAAATAGGTGCAGGGTAGACGTGAAGCCTAGGTGCAGTGTAGAACAGAAACTAGGTGCAAGATAGAACAGAAATTAGGTGCAGGGTAGAACAAAAACTAGGTACAGGGTAGAACAGAAACTAGGTGCAGGGTAGAACAGAAACTAGGTGCAGGGTAGAACAAAAACTAGGTGCAGGGTAGAAGTGAAGCCTAGTTGCAGTGTAGAACATAAACTAGGTGCAGGATAGAACAGAAATTAGGTGCAGGGTAGAAGAAAAACTAGGTGCAGGGTAGAACAGAAACAAGGTGCAGGGTAGAACATAAACTAAATGCAGGGTAGAACAGAAACTAGGTGCAGGTACAACAGAAACTAGATGCAGGGTAGAACAGAAACAAGGTGCAGGGTAGAACATAAACTAAATGCAGGGTAGAACATAAACTAAATGCAGGGTAAAACAGAAACTAGATGCAGGGTAGAACAGAAGCTAGTTGCAGGGTAGAACAGAAACTAGTTGCAGGGTAGAACAGAAACTAGGTGCAGGATAGAACAGAAACTAGTTGCAGGGTACAACAGAGACTAGTTGCAGGGTAGAACAGAAACTAGGTGCAGTGTAGGAGAGAAATTAGGTGCAATGTAGAACAGAAAATAAGTGCAGGGTAGAACAGAAACTAGGTGCAGGGTAGAACAGAAGCTAGTTGCAGGGTAGAACAGAAGTCAGGGTACAGGGTAGAACAGAAACTAGTTGCAGGGTAGAACAGAAGCTAGGTGCAGGGTAGAACAGAAACTAGTTGCAGGGTACAACAGAGACTAGTTGCAGGGTAGAACAGAAACTAGGTGCAGTGTAGGAGAGAAATTAGGTGCAATGTAGAACAGAAAATAAGTGCAGGGTAGAACAGAAACTAGGTGCAGGGTAGACGAGAAATTAGGTGCAATGTAGAACAGAAATTAAGTCCAGGGGAGAACAGAAAGTAGGTGCAGTGTAGAACAGAAACTAGGTGCAATTAGAACAGAGAATAGGTGCAGGGTAGAACAGAAATTAGGTGCTAGGTAGAACAGAAATTAGGTGCAGGGTAGAACAGAAATTAGGTGCAGGGTAGAACAGAAATTAGGTGAAGGGAAGAACAGAAAGTATGTGCAGGGTAGAACAGAAACTAGGTGCAGGGTAGAACAGAAACTAGGTGCTAGGTAGAACAGAAGCTAGGTGCAGGGTAGAACAGAAGCGCAGGTGCAGGGTAGAACAGAAGCGCAGGTACAGGGTAGAACAGAAGTCTAGGTGCAGGGTAGAACAGAAGCGCAGGTACAGGGTAGAACAGAAGTCTAGGTGCAGGGTAGAACAGAAACGCAGGTACAGGGTAGAACAGAAGTTTAGGTGCAGGGTAGAACAGAAGCGCAGGTACAGGGTAGAACAGAAGTCTAGGTACAGGGTAGAACAGAAGTCTAGGTGCAGGGTAGAACAGAAGTCTAGGTACAGGGTAGAACAGAAGTCTAGGTGCAGGGTAGAACAGAAGACTAGGTGCAGGGTAGAACAGAAGTCTAGGTGCAGGGTAGAACAGAAGTCTAGGTGCAGGGTAGAACAGAAGTCTAGGTACAGGGTAGAACAGAAGTCTAGGTGCAGGGTAGAACAGAAGTCTAGGTACAGGGTAGAACAGAAGTCTAGGTACAGGGTAGAACAGAAGTCTAGGTACAGGGTAGAACAGAAGTCTAGGTACAGGGTAGAACAGAAGCCCAGGTGCAGGGTAGAGCAGAAGTTATGTGCAGGTTAGAAGAGAAGCCCAGGTGCAGGGTAGAGCAGAAGTTATGTGCAGGGTAGAAGAGAAGCCCAGGTGCAGGGAAGAGCAGAAGTTATGTGCAGGGTAGAAGAGAAGCCCAGGTGCAGGGTAGAGCAGAAGTTATGTGCAGGGTAGAAGAGAAGCCCAGGTGCAGGGTAGAGCAGAAGTTATGTGCAGGGTAGAACAGAAACGCAGATGCAGGGTAGAACCTAGGTGCAGGGTAGAAGAGAAGCCCAGGTTCAGGGTAGAAGAGAAGCCCAGGTGCAGGGTAGAAGAGAAACCCAGGTGCTGTGTAGAACAGAAAGTAGGTGCAGGGTAGAAGAGAAGCCTAGGTGCAGTGTAGAACAGAAACTTGGTGCAGGATAGAACAGACATTAGGTGCAGGGTAGAACAAAAACTAGGTGCAGGGTAGAAGAGAAGCCTAGGTGCTGTGTAGAACAGAAAATAGGTGCAGGATAGAACAGAAATTAGGTGCAGGGTAGAACAGAAACTAGGTGCAGGGTAGAACAGAAACTAGGTGCAGGGTAGAAGAGAATCTAGTTGCAGGGTAGAACAGAAAATAAATGCAGGGTAGAACAGAAACTAGGTGCAGGTACAACAGAAACTAGTTGCAGTGTAAAACAAAAACTAGATGCAGGGTAGAACAGAAGCTAGGTGCAGGGTATAACAGAGACTAGTTGCAGGGTAGAACAGAAACTATGTGCAGGGTATAACAGAAACTAGATGCAGGGTAGAAATGAAGACTAGTTGCAGGGTAGAACAGAAACTAGGTGAAGTGTAGAAGAGAAATTAGGTGCAATGTTGAACAGAAACTAAGTGTAGGTTAGAACAGAAACTAGATCCAGGGTAGACGAGAAATTAGGTGCAATGTTAAACAGAAATTAAGTGCAGGGTAGAACAGAAAGTAGGTGCAGTGTAGAACAGAAACTAGGTGCAGTTAGAACAGAAAATAGGCGCAGGGTAGAACAGAAACTAGGTGCAGGGTAGAACAGAAATTAGGTGCAGGGTAGTACAGAAATTAGGTGCAGGGTAGAACAGAAATTAGGTGCAGGGTAGAACAGAAATTAGGTGAAGGGAAGAACAGAAAGTATGTGCAGGGTAGAACAGAAATTAGGTGCAGGGTAGAACAGAAACTAGGTGCTAGGTAGAACAGAAACTAGGTGCTAGGTAGAACAGAAACTAGGTGCTAGGTAGAACAGAAGCCCAGGTGCAGGGTAGAACAGAAGTCAACGTGATGGGTAGAATAGAAGGTAGGTGCAGGGTAGAACAGAAGCCAACGTGATGGGTAAAATAGAAGGTAGGTGCAGAGTAGAACAGAAGCCAACGTGATGGGTAGAATAGAAGGTAGGTGCAGGGTAGAACAGAAGTCAACGTGATGGGTAGAATAGAAGGTAGGTGCAGAGTAGAACAGAAGCCAACGTGATGGGTAGAATAGAAGGTAGGTGCAGGGTAGAACAGAAGCGAACGTGATGGGTAGAATAGAAGGTAGGTGCAGAGTAGAACAGAAGCCAACGTGATAGGTAGAATAGAAGGTAGGTGCAGGGTAGAACAGAAGCCAACGTGATGGGTAGAATAGAAGGTTGGTGCAGGGTAGAACAGAAGCCTAGGTGCAGTGTAGAACAGAAACTTGGTGCAGGATAGAACAGACATTAGGTGCAGGGTAGAACAGAAATTAGGTGCAGGGTAGAAGTGAAGCCTTGGTGCAGTGTAGAACAGAAACTAGGTGCAGGATAGAACAGAAATTAGGTGCAGGGTAGAACAGAAACTAGGTGCAGGGTAGAACAGAAACTAGGTGCAGGGTAGAAGAGAAGCTAGTTGCAGGGTAGAACAGAAACTAAATGCAGGGTAGAACAGAAACTAGGTGCAGGTACAACAGAAACTAGTTGCAGGGTAAAACAAAAACTAGATGCAGGGTTGAACAGAAGCTAGGTGCAGGGTAGAACAGAAACTAGTTGCAGGGTATAACAGAGACTAGTTGCAGGGTAGAACAGAAACTATGTGCAGGGTATAACAGAAACTAGATGCAGGGTAGAAATGAAGACTAGTTGCAGGGTAGAACAGAAACTAGGTGCAGTGTAGAAGAGAAATTAGGTGCAATGTTGAACAGAAACTAAGTGCAGGGTAGAACAGAAACTAGGTGCAGGGTAGACGAGAAATTAGGTGCAATGTAGAACAGAAATTAAGGGTAGAACAGAAAGTAGGTGCAGGTGCAATGTAGAACAGAAACTAGGTGCAGTTAGAACAGAAAATAGGTGCAGTGTAGAACAGAAACTAGGTGCAGGTAGAACAGAAATTAGGTGCAGGGTAGAACAGAAATTAGGTGCAGGGTAGAACAGAAATTAGGTGCAGGGTAGAACAGAAATTAGGTGAAGGGAAGAACAGAAAGTATGTGCAGGGTAGAACAGAAATTAGGTGCAGGGTAGAACAGAAACTAGGTGCTAGGTAGAACAGAAACTAGGTGCTAGGTAGAACAGAAACTAGGTGCTAGGTAGAACAGAAGCCCAGGTGCAGGGTAGAACAGAAGTCAACGTGATGGGTAGAATAGAAGGTAGGTGCAGGGTAGAACAGAAGCCAACGTGATGGGTAAAATAGAAGGTAGGTGCAGAGTAGAACAGAAGCCAACGTGATGGGTAGAATAGAAGGTAGGTGCAGGGTAGAACAGAAGTCAACGTGATGGGTAGAATAGAAGGTAGGTGCAGAGTAGAACAGAAGCCAACGTGATGGGTAGAATAGAAGGTAGGTGCAGGGTAGAACAGAAGCGAACGTGATGGGTAGAATAGAAGGTAGGTGCAGAGTAGAACAGAAGCCAACGTGATAGGTAGAATAGAAGGTAGGTGCAGGGTAGAACAGAAGCCAACGTGATGGGTAGAATAGAAGGTTGGTGCAGGGTAGAACAGAAACGCATTTGCAGGGTAGAAGAGAGGCCCAGGTGCAGGTTAGAAGAGAAGCCCAGGTGCAGGGTAGAGCAGAAGTTAGGTACAGGGTAGAAGAGAAGCCCATGTGCAGGTTAGAAGAGAAGCCCAATTGCAGGGTAGAGCAGAAGTTAGGTGCAGGGTAGAAGAGAAGCCCAGGTGCAGGGTAGAGCAGAAGTTAGGTGCAGGGTAGAAGAGAAGACCAGGTGCAGGTTAGAGCAGAAGTTATGTGCAGGTTAGAAGAGAAGCCCAGGTGCAGGTTAGAACAGAAGTTAGGTGCAGGGTAGAACAGAAGCCCAGGTGCAGGGTAGAAGAGAAGCCCAGGTGCAGGGTAGAAGAGAAGCCCAGGTGCAGGGTAGAAGAGAAGCCCAGGTGCAGGGTAGAAGAGAAGTCCAGGTGCAGGGTAGAAGAGAAACCCAGGTGCTGTGTAGAACAGAAAGTAGGTGCAGGGTAGAAGAGAAGCCTAGGTGCAGTGTAGAACAGAAACTTGGTGCAGGATAGAACAGACATTAGGTGCAGGGTAGAACAAAAACTAGGTGCAGGGTAGAAGAGAAGCCTAGGTGCAGTGTAGAACAGAAACTAGGTGCTGGGTAGAACAGAAGGTAGGTGCAGGGTAGAAGAGAAGGTACGTGTAGGATAGAACAGAAGGTAGGTGCAGGGTAGAAGAGAAGCCCAGGTGCAGGGTAGAAGAGAAGCCCATTTGCAGGGTAGAAGAGAAGCCCAGGTGCAGGGTAGAAGAGAAGCCCATTTGCAGGGTAGAAGAGAAGCCCAGGTGCAGGGTAGAAGAGAAGCCCAGGTGCAGGGTAGAAGAGAAGCCCAGATGCAGGGGAGAAGAGAAGCCCAAGTGCAGGGTAGAAGAGAATCCCAGGTGCAGGTTAGAACAGAAGGTAGGTGCAGGGTAGAACAGCACCCCAGGTGCAGGTTAAAACAAAAGTCTAAGTGCAGGGTAGAACAGGAGCCTAGCTGAAGGATAGAACAGAAGCCTAGGTGCAGGGTAGAACAAAATCCTAGGTGCAGTGTAGAACACAAGCCCAGATGCATTGTAGAACAGAAGCCTAGGTGCAAGGTAGAACAGAAATCAGGTGCAGGGTAGAACAGAAGCCTAGGTGCAGGGTAGAACAGAAATCAGGTGCAGGGTAGAACAGAAACCTAGGTGCAAGGTAGAACAGAAATCAGGTGCAGGGTAGAACAGAAGCCTAGGTGCAAGGTAGAACAGAAATCAGGTGCAGGGTAGAACAGAAACCTAGGTGCAGGGTAGAACAGAAGCCTAGGTGCCAGGTAGAACAGAAGCCTAGGTGCAGGGTAGAACAGGTGCCTAAGTTCAGGGTAGAATAGAAGCCTAGGTGCAGGGTAGAACAGCAGCCCACTTACAGGGTAGAACAGGAGCCAAATTGAAGTGTAGAACAGAAGTCTATTTGCAGGGTAGAACAGAAGCCTAGGTGCAGAGTAGAACAGAAGCCTAGGTGCAGAGTAGAACAGAAGCCTAGGTGCAGAGTAGAACAGAAGCTCAGGTGCAGGGTAGAACAGAAGCCTAGGTGCAGAGTAGAACAGAAGCCTAGGTGCAGAGTAGAACAGAAGCCTAAGTGCAGAGTAGAACAGAAACCAGGTGCAGGATAGAACAGAAGCCTAGGTGCAGAGTAGAACAGAAATCAGGTGCAGGGTATAACAGAAGCCCAGGTTCAGGAAGAGATTCAGCGTAACTGTGATCTTCACAGACAGGTCAGTGCCACGAGGCCTAAAAGGTGGCTGTGGCTAGGTTGTCTAGCACAACGGAAAACTGATTGCTAGTAAATCAGGAGACTAGGTTGTCTATCACATAGGCAAACTGGTTGCCAGTAAATCAGGAGCCTAGGTTGTCTACTGCATTAGCACACAGGTTGCCAGTAAATCAGGAGCCTAGTTTGTCTACCGCAGTAGCAAACAGGTTGCCAGTAAATCATTTTCATAGGTTGTCTACCGGAGTAGCAAACTGGTTCCCAGTAAATCAGGATCCTAGGTTGTCTAACACAGTAGCAAACAGATTGCCAGTAAATCAGGAGCCTAGGTTTTCTACCGCAGTAGCAAACAGGTTGCCAGTAAATCAGGAGCCTAGGTTGTCTATTGCAGTAGCAAACTGGTTGCCAGTAAATCAGGAGACTAGGATGTCTACAGCAGTAGCAAACTGGTTGCCAGTAAATCAGGAGCCTAGGTTGTCTATTGCAGTAGCAAACTGGTTGCCAGTAAATCAGGAGCCTAGTTTGTCTACCGCAGTAGCAAACAGGTTGCCAGTAAATCATTTTCATAGGTTGTCTACCGGAGTAGCAAACTGGTTCCCAGTAAATCAGGATCCTAGGTTGTCTAACACAGTAGCAAACAGATTGCCAGTAAATCAGGAGCCTAGGTTTTCTACCGCAGTAGCAAACAGGTTGCCAGTAAATCAGGAGCCTAGGTTGTCTATTGCAGTAGCAAACTGGTTGCCAGTAAATCAGGAGACTAGGATGTCTACAGCAGTAGCAAACTGGTTGCCAGTAAATCAGGAGCCTAGGTTGTCTATTGCAGTAGCAAACTGGTTGCCAGTAAATCAGGAGACTAGGATGTCTACCGCAGTAGCAAACAGGTTGCCAGTAAATCAGGAGCCTAGGTTGTCTATTGCAGTAGCAAACTGATTGCCAGTAAATCAGGAGCCTAGGATTTCTACCACAACGGCAAACAGGTTGCCAGTAAATAATGAATCTGTGTTTTTACCATAACGGCAAACAGGTTGCCTGTAAATCAGGAGGCTAGGTTGGCTACCGTTAGAACAAACTGATTGCCAGTAAATCAGAATCCTAGGTTGCCTACCATATCGGCAAACAGGTTGCCAGTAAATCAGGAGCCAAGTTTTCCCGCCACAAGGGTAAAAAGGTTTCCAGTAAATCAGGAGTCTATGTTGTATACCATAACGGCAAACTTTGTTGCCAGTAAATCAGGAGCCTAGGTTGTATACCATAACGGCAAACTGGTTGCCAGTAAATCAGGAGCCTAGGTTGCCTACCATATCGGCAAACAGGTTGCCAGTAAATCAGGAGCCAAGTTTTCCCGCCACAAGGGTAAAAAGGTTTCCAGTAATCAGGTGCCTAGGTTGTCTATCATAACGGCAAAAATGTTGCCAGTAAATCACGAGCCTAGGTTGTCTACCATAACGGCAAACTGGTTGCTATAAATGAAACCATCACTTCAAGTATGAGAATGGAGGTGCAGGCAGAAGCAGTTTCCTAGTTATTGGAGCTGGACGGCCTGCATGAGGTCATTGTAACTGACTCCCAGAGCATGCTACAGATAACCGAGGGACAGTTCTCCCGCAGTGAGTGGGTCCAGCTTCTAGAGGGCTTTCAGTCTGACGTGGATCTACTGCCCGGGTCATGCGATTAGAAAGAGACCAGCTGCAGACAAGCTGGCAGACAAGATGACAGACAAGATGACAGACATGCTGACAGACAAGCTGACAGACAAGTTGGCAGACAAGCTGACAAACAAGCTGACAGACACGTTGGCAGACAAACTGGTAGACAAGCTGGCATAAAAGCTGGCAGACAAGCTGACACACAAGCTTGCTGATAGACAAGCTGACAGACAAGCTAGCAGACAAGCTGGCAGACATGCTGACACACAGGCTGGCAAAAAAGCTAACAGACAAGCTGGCAGACAAGTTAGCAGACATGCTGACAGACAAGTTGGCAAACAAGCTGACTGACAAGCTGACATACAAGTTGACAGACAAGATGGTAGACAAGCTGACAGACAAGCTGACAAACAAGCTGACAGACAAGCTGGCAGACAAGCTGACAGACAGGCTTGCTGACAGACAAGCTGGCAAATAAACTGACAGACACGCTGGCAAACAAGCTGACAGACAAGCCGGCTGACAGACAAGCTGGAAAATAAGCTGACAGACACGCTGGCAGACAAGCTGACAGACAAGTTGGCAGACAAGCTGTCAAACAAGCTGACAGACAAGCTGACAGACAAGCTGGCAGACATGCTGACAGACAAACTGATAGACAAGCTGGCAGACAAGGTGACAGACATGCTGGCAGACAAGCTGACAGACAAGCTGGCGTCAAGTCAGGGCAGCCTAAGAGAGGACAAGATGAGACTGTAAGACCCACCAGGGGGGGAAGTGAACGTTTTTCCGAAAGATGTGGCTTAGTGCATGTTACTCACAACCACAGTGTGGCTGGCTCCATCAGCAGGCGTACCCTTCAGTGGGTGCTGGAACGGAAGGCGGAGCACGCATAGGAATGCCTGGAGAGCAGGGATACCAGTCTGTGATTACAGATTACAAATTACTGGAGAAGATTAAGCTGTCCAAACTTCCACAGTTTATTTCTTGCTGGGAAGCGGGGATATGTACAGTAGATATGGTATTTACTGTTGCTATTATTATTGGTTATTATTTCGTTTATCTTCTTATATTATTTATTCTTATTTGCTCTTATGTGATCAATATTAACTTTTTCTCCACATTTTATACATCATTTCTGCGGGAAGTCAATCGATCAATCAAGTGCCATGCTGCGTGGCGTAGGAGATCATTTCTCTCCACAATTCCCTGTCTTTAGACTTGATTATGAGATCCACCGGTGACTTTCTTCCTAGCCACACTGACAACTCATCCACTAACTTCTCTCTCTGTCTTTATCTGTGTCTTCTTCCGTCACTTTTTCCAGTTGCCACAATGTGTTCCAATTTTCCTCTTCTCAGAAAATGTCCTACAAATCTTGCTTGTCTGTCTCTGATCTTTGTTGTAATTTGCCTTTTAACTCCATCCTCTCTTAAGACTTCTTCACTGGTTTTCTTGGCTGTCCATGGTACCTTCAACATCATTCTTATAAACCACATCTCAATGGCCACATTTCTTGCTGTACTCTCTTATTACTCTCTTGCTGTACTAATCTTCACACCCATAAAACAAAACTTGGCTCGATGTAACATTTAAGTACTCGGAATCTTGTTTCCATTGATATTGGTCTGCTGCACAAGATGTTTCTCATTTTCGGGAATGTTGACTTGGTCTGAGCACGTCTGCTTTTGATTTTATTATGACATTTCCCATCAGTTGTTAGAATCGTTCCTAAGTACTTGAATCTATGAACTTGTTTCAGTTCTGTGCCTTCGATGGTAATGCTACATTGTGGTGGTATTCCACTATGGGAAGTATAAGATTATTATTAATCTTGTACAGTCCTACTATAGATACTTCATTCCTTTTATCATTTATATCAAACTTATGTACCCAGGAGCTTTGATAGTTCATAATGGTTGATCGCCGACAACGTTCTGCTGAGAGCAGTAGCTCACTTCTCACATTGCTAGCACTAACAATACAAGAAACTCAGTTAATTCAAGGATTATAACTTCAACACATTAATCACTTTAATTCTTTATAGCGACCACAACAAACAGTAAACAGAAAACAGTGACATAACTTATTAGTACCCCACAAGATGGTTGGTTGATTAGTGACATGACAACAAGATAGCTAGTGGATTAATGACAAGGCAACAACATAGTTAATAGATTAGTGACAAGACAACAGGATAGTTAGTAGATTAGTGACATGAAAAACAGATAGTGGATTAGTGACATGACAACAAGATAGTGGATTAGTGACATGACAACAAGATAGTTAGTGGATTAGTGACATGACAACAAGACAGTTAGTGGATTAGTGACATGACAACACAAGACAATGGATTATTGACAAGTTAACAAAGATATTTAGTGGATTAGTGACATGGAAACAACATAGTTATCGCATGACAACACAAGATAGTTACAAAATCTTAACAGTTCTAACAAAGTCTTCACAGTTCTAACAAAGTCTTATCAGTTCTAACAAAATATTAATAGTTCTAATAAAATCTTAACAGTTCTAACAAAATCTTGATAGATCTAATAAAATCTTAATAGTTCTAATAAAATCTTAACACTTTTGACAAAATCTTAATAGTTAACAAAATCTTAATAGTTGTAACAAAATCTTAATAGTTCTAACAAAGTCTTTATAGTTCTAAGAAAATCTTAACAGTTCTAAGCCCAGATGAAACAATCTTTCTTATCACAAGACAAAATACTGAAATACTCGAGAAAAACTTCACAGATCAGAGTCCACGCTGTCACGATAACAGCCACGGTGGAGCAACCCTCAGAAAGAATCCGCAGTCAAGAACTACAACTCAAAGCTTCAGCATGAGGACCTGGTCTACCAGTATTAATGTGCAGACTAACACGAGAAGTTTTCTTCGTCGTTTTTGTTTCTGTTTTTATTTATTACCGTCAAGACGCTGTCTGATGAGGCAATCAGCGACCCATAGCTGATATACTAGTGTCAGTGTTAGCGATCCACACCTGATATACTATTGTCTGGGTTAGCGACCCATAGCTGATATACTAGTGTCAGTGTTAGCGACCCATAGCTGATATACTAGTGTCAGTGTTAGCGACCCATAGCTGATATACTAGTGTCTGTGTTAGCGACCCATAGCTGATATACTATTGTCAGGGTTAGCGACCCATAGCTGATATACTACTGTCAGGGTTAGCGACCCATAGCTGATATACTAGAGTCAGTGGTAGCGACCCATAGCTGATATACTAGTGTCAAGTTTAGCGAACAATAGCTGACCAAGACTGTATCCCAGCTCTCTGTTGGTACCTCCCAGGCATAGCTTGGCTAACGGGGCACGGATGACCATATTCCCAATGGCAGTGGAGTCTTGTAAGAAGCTTTGCACACCGTCTATATTTTATCTGTACTCCGGGACTTTAACCGTATCCAACAAGTGAGCCATGAAGAAGCGGTCAGAAAAAAAAAAACTGGATTAGTGACATGACAACAAGATAGTGGATTAGTGACATGACAACAAGATAGTTAGTGGATTAGTGACATGACAACAAGACAGTTAGTGGATTAGTGACATGACAACACAAGACAATGGATTATTGACAAGTTAACAAAGATATTTAGTGGATTAGTGACATGGAAACAACATAGTTATCGCATGACAACACAAGATAGTTACAAAATCTTAACAGTTCTAACAAAGTCTTCACAGTTCTAACAAAGTCTTATCAGTTCTAACAAAATATTAATAGTTCTAATAAAATCTTAACAGTTCTAACAAAATCTTGATAGATCTAATAAAATCTTAATAGTTCTAATAAAATCTTAACACTTTTGACAAAATCTTAATAGTTAACAAAATCTTAGTAGTTGTAACAAAATCTTAATAGTTCTAACAAAATCTTGATAGTTCTAACAAAGTCTTAACAGTTCTAACAAAATCTTAATAGTTAACAAAATCTTAGTAGTTGTAACAAAATCTTTATAGTTCTAACAAAATCTTTATAGTTCTAAGAAAATCTTAACAGTTCTAACAAAGTCTTAACAGTTCTAACAAAGTCTTAACAGTTCTAACAAAATCTTAATAGATCTAATAAAATCTTTATAGTTCTAAGAAAATCTTTATAGTTCTAAGAAAATCTTAACAGTTCTAAGCCCAGATGAAACAATCTTTCTTATCACAAGACAAAATACTGAAATACGTGAGGAAAACTTCACAGATCAGAGTCCACGCTGTCACGATAACAGGCACGGTGGAGCAACCCTCAGAAAGAATCCGCAGTCAAGAACTACAACTCAAAGCTTCAGCATGAGGACCTGGTCTACCAGTATTAATGTACAGACTAACACGAGAAGTTTTCTTCGTCGTTTTTGTTTCTGTTTTTATTTATTACCGTCAAGACGCTGTCTGATGAGGCAATCAGCGACCCATAGCTAATATACTAGTGTCAGTGTTAGCGATCCACACCTGATATACTATTGTCTGGGTTAGCGACCAATAGCTGATATACTATTGTCAGGGTTAGCGACCCATAGCTGATATACTAGTGTCTGTGTTAGCGACCCATAGCTGATATACTATTGTCAGTGTTAGCGACCCATAGCTGATATACTATTGTCAGGGTTAGCGACCCATAGCTGATATACTACTGTCAGGGTTAGCGACCCATAGCTGATATACTAGAGTCAGTGGTAGCGACCCATAGCTGATATACTAGTGTCAAGTTTAGCGAACAATAGCTGACCAAGACTGTATCCCAGCTCTCTGTTGGTACCTCCCAGGCATAGCTTGGCTAACGGGGCACGGATGACCATAGTCCCAATGGCAGTGGAGTCTTGTAAGAAGCTTTGCACAACGTCTATATTTTATCTGTACTCCGGGACTTTAACCGTATCCAACAAGTGAGCCATGAAGAAGCGGTCAGAAAAAAAAACTGTTACCTCATCCGACACAGTTCAGTTAGTACGTGCACTCCACCCACAAGATCATGTGAGTAAGACGTGCACTCCACCCACAAGATCAGGTGAGTAAGACGTGCACTCCACCCACAAGATCATGTGAGTAAGACGTGCACTCCACTCACAAGATCATGTGAGTAAGACGTGCACTCCACCCACAAGATCAGGAGAGTAAGACGTGCACTCCACCCACAAGATCATGTGAGTAAGACGTGCACTCCACCCACAAGATAAGGTGAGTAAGACGTGCACTTCACTCACAAGATCAGGAGAGTAAGACGTGCACTCCACCCACAAGATCATGTGAGTAAGACGTGCACTCCACCCACAAGATAAGGTGAGTAAGACGTGCACTCCACCCACAAGATCAGGTGAGTAAGACGTGCACTCCACCCACAAGATCAGGTGAGTAAGACGTGCACTCCACCCACAAGATAAGGTGGGTAAGACGTGCACTCCACCCACAAGATCATGTGGCTAAGAAAATTCTTTATCACGATCTGCTCCTAATCTAACTGGACCCCAACACTCGCGACATCTTCTCTGACCCACCCTTGTTAGCATACACTCGTGATCCAGAAATTAAGGACATTCTCCTCCATTGCCACCAGAGCGGAACCTTGCACATGTGTAAGCCTACATGTACCAGTCTTAACTCTCTAGCCCTGTAAGCCTACATGTACCAGTCTTAACTCTCTAGACCTGTAAGCCTGCACGTACCAGTCTTAACTCTCTAGACCTGTAAGAGTGTATTACTAATCCTCACTCTCTAAACCGGTTAGAGTGGATGTAGTAATCTTCATTCTCTAGACATGTAAGAGTGGTTGTACTAATCTTAATTCTCTAGACATATAGGAGTGGATGTACTAATCTTCACTCTATAGTCCTGTATGAGTTGATGTACTAATCTTCTCTCTCTAGATCTGTACGAGTGGATGTACTAATCTTCTCTCTAGACCTGTAGGAGTGGATGTACTAATCTTCTCTCTCTAGACCTCTACGAGTGGATGTACTAATCTTCTCTCTCTAGATCTGTTCGAGTGGATGTACTAATCTTCACTCTCTAGATCTGTTCGAGTGGATGTACTAATCTTCTCTCTCTAGATCTGTTCGAGTGGATGTACTAATCTTCTCTCTAGACCTGTAGGAGTGGATGTACTAATCTTCTCTCTCTAGACCTCTACGAGTGGATGTACTCATCTCCACTCTCTAGACCCGTAGGAGTGGATGTACTCATTTACACTCATTAGACCTGTAGGAGTGGATGTACTAATCATCTCTCTCTAAACCTGTAGGAGTGGATGTACTAATCTTCTCTCTCTAGACCTGTACGAGTCGATGGACTAATCTTCGCTCTCTAGACCTGTACGACTGCATGTACTAATCTTCATTTTCTAGACCTGTAGGTTTGAATGTACTAATCTTCACTCTCTGGACCTGTAAGAGTGGATGTACTAATCTTCACTCTCTAGACGTGTAGGAGTGAATGAACCAATCATAACTATCAAGACCTGTAGGAAATGGTGTACCAATCTTCATTCTCTAGAACTGTAAGAGTGGATGTACTAATCTTCATTCTCTAGATCTATAAGAGTGGATGTACCAATCTTCACTCTTTAGACCTGTAGGAGTGGATGTTCTAATCTTCACTCTCTATACCTGTAGGAGTGGATGTACTCATTCTTCATATTCTATACCTGTAGGAGTGGATGTACTACTTTTTACTCTCTAGACCTGTAAGAGTCGATGTACTACTCTTCTCTCTCTAGACTTGTAGGAGTGGATGTACTTATCTTCACTCTCTAGAGATGTCGGAGTGGATGTACTAATTTTTACTCTCTAGACCGGTAGGAATGGATGTACCATTCTTCTCTCTCTAGACCTGTAAGAGAGGATATACTAATCTTCTCTCTCTCTTAACTATGGTAGTGGATTACTAATTTTCACTCTCTAGACCTATAAGGGTTGATGTACTAATCTTCACTCTTTAGACCTGTAGGAGTGGATGTACTCATTTACACTCACTAGACCTGTAGGAGTGGATGTACTAATCATCTCTCTCTAAACCTGTAGGAGTTGATGTACTAATCTTCTCTCTCTAGACCTGTACGAGTCGATGGACTAATCTTCGCTCTCTAGACCTGTACGACTGCATGTACTAATCTTCATTTTCTAGACCTGTAGTACGAGTCGATGGACTAATCTTCGCTCTCTAGACCTGTACGACTGCATGTACTAATCTTCATTTTCTAGACCTGTAGGTTTGAATGTACTAATCTTCACTCTCTGGACCTGTAAGAGTGGATGTACTAATCTTCACTCTCTAGATGTGTAGGAGTGAATGTACCAATCTTAACTATCAAGTGTACCAATCTTCATTCTCTAGAACTGTAAGAGTGGATGTACTAATCTTCATTCTCTAGATCTATTAAGAGTGGATGTACCAATCTTCACTCTCTAGACCTGTAGGAGTGGATTTTCTAATTTTCACTCTCTATACCTGTAGGAGTGGATGTACTACTTTTTACTCTCTAGACATGTAAGAGTAGATGTACTACTCTTCTCTCTCAAGACCTGTAGGAGTGAATGTACTAATCTTCACTCTCTAGACCTGTAGGAATGGATGTACCATTCTTCTCTCTCTAGACCTGTAAGAGACGATATACTAATCTTCACTCTCTGAACTATGGTAGTGGATTACTAATCTTCAATCTCTAGACCTATAAGAGTGGATGTACTAATTTTCATTCTTAGATCTGTAGGAGTGGATGTACCAATCTTCACTCTCTAGACCTGTAGCAGTGGATGTACTAATATTCACGCTTTAGACCTGTAGGAGTGAATGTACCAATCTTCTTTCTCTAGATCTGTAGGAGTGAATGTACTAATCCTCATTCTCTAGACCTGTAGAATTGGATGTACTAATCTTCATTCTCCGGGCCTATAAGAGTGGATGTACTAATCTTCTCTCTCTGGACATATAAGAGTGGATGTACTAATCTTCCCTCTCCAGACCTGTAGTAGTGGATGTACTACTCTTCATTCTCTAGACCTATAAGAGTGGATGTACTAATATTTTCTCTCTATACCTGTAGGAGTGGATGTACTAATCTTCTCTCTCTAGGCCTGTAGGAGTGGATGTACTAATCTTCTCTCTCTAGACCTGTAAGAGTTGGATGTACTAATCTGCACTCTGACAGCTGTAAGCCCGGATGTACTTATCTTAGCTCCTACAGCTGTAAGCATGGATGTACTAATCTTAGCTCCTACAGCTGTAAGCTTAGATGTACTTATCTTAGCTCCTACAGCTGCAAGCATGGATGTACTAATCTTAGCTCCTACAGCTGCAAGCATGGATGTTCTTATCTTAGCTCCTACAGCTGTAAGCATGAATGTACTTATCTTAGCTCCTACAGCTGTAAGCATGGATATTCTAATCCACGCTCTTACAGCTGTAAGCGTGAATGTACTAACCTTTACTCTCTAGACCTGTAAGCGTTGCATTACTCGCTAGATCTGTTAGTGTGAATGTACTAATTTACACTCTTACAGCTGTAATCGTGGATGTACTAATCTTCACACTTTAAGGCTGTAAGCGTGTATGTGACAAGCTAAACTCAGATAAACATAAACAAAATGACAAAGATATAAAAACCACTTAATGGACATAGAGACTGCTGGTAAAACTCTGAACGATGGTAATTTATTCTCAGTGTATCGTGACCTAGCACACAATGATTCTCCTCTTGTTGTTTATGCAGGTGATACAGTACTAATACGCTATGAAACGTTAACAGCCAGGCTGGGAACTACTGCGCCATTAATATTTACACTTGTAGTCTGTCAATACTTGAAGGTCGTTTCTCATCCTCATCAAAGTCGACAGTTGCTATCACCTCAACATATATAAAGATATGAACGTGTTGTATCACAACATGCATAAATAAAGTTATAGATAATAACATGTTGTAAAACAACATACATAAATAAAGTTATAGATATGAGCGTGTTGCATCACATCATATGGAAATAAAGTTATAGATATGAAAGTGTTGCATCACATCATATGGAAATAAAGTTATAGATATGAGCGTGTTGCATCACATCATATGGAAATAAAGTTATAGATATGAACACGTTGTAAACAACATACATAAATAAAGTTATAGATATGAACGTGTTGTATCACAACATACATAAATAATGTTATATATATATATATATATATATATGAACGTGTTGTATCACAGTTATTCAGTCATTTGCATGTCCCTTGCTGAACTTGCCTCCCTAACAGCACTCCTGTAGGTCTCCGTTGTGAGCAAGTTGGCCTGCTGCTGATGCATCCATTTGCAAATTATCAACGATGTCTTGCAGCCATCTTCGCTTTGGTCTTCCTTTCTTTTTTCCCAATATGTATCCTTCCAAGACGGCCTTCTCTAGATTATCATGACGTTTAATGTGTTCAAAATATTTAAAATTTCTCTGTTTAATCCTCTTGACTAGCCAACCTTCTTCAGTATTAAGTTCTTGTAGTATGGATATTTTTGTTCTTTATGTGTCCGTGATATTTGAAGAACTCTTCTGTAGCATTTACATTTAAAGTCATTTATATGTTTCTCAGCTGTTTTGTTAATTGTCAATGTCTCATATGGATATGTTGCGATGGGAAAGATGCATGCTCTTAAAAAGAACCTATTTTTGTTGTATCACATCCATAAACTTATATATATATATATATATATATATATATGATTTTTTCGATTACACACCAAAAAAAGAAACAACAACCAGGGCTCACCCAATCTCTAAAAATGGGTACCAGAGAAATCTGAGAAAGTCAAGCGGCCAGGCGTGTGATACTGACCACATCAGACTTTCATTTGCCGAGGGTCGTGGAAAATACGGGCCTAACACCGTATTCCCCAATATGCCTTAATGGCATGGAGACGGGGATTTTACCTTGACCTTTGTAGAAGTAAAATGATATGTGTACCACTGTGGCACAAGAGTAAGTGTACTGATGTTCCTATGTGCAAATACGCAACGTAACACATCATTGGTGGATGTCGGCGTGTTGATTGAGCCACATCTGCATGTCCAGACTAGTTTTACCTGGATCAGTCGAATCACCCCCCACACTGCTGCAGTTTGTGTAAGGTCGAGTTTACTTCCTCGTTATGTTTGCCATGGAGAGAACTGCCGGACATCAGTATGCTATCAGTTGTTCTGTGACTCAAGAAATCTGTCACCCAGACATTTAAAAATTTAACAGAAGCTTATGGAGACGTCTCTCTATCGAGAAATATGGTCCTTAGGTGGCACAAAGCTTTCACAGAGGCTCGGGAAAATGTTGAAGACGAACCTCACTACGGAAGGCCAGTCTCTTCAGGACGATCACAGTCTGGAAGTTGTGAGAGTTTCGACAGCCGTGGAAGTTGTGCGAGTTTCGACAGCCGTGGAAGTTGTGCGAGTTTCGACAGCCGTGGAAATGTGCAGGAACAATTTCTTTTTTACCTACAGGGCAGACAGTTATTCAGGTCTTCTACAAAAGTCTGCTGGAACCACTTCGAAGACGGGTCTGGCAAGTCCGAAGTTAGTCATGCCTTCCACAAAAGTCTGCTGGAACCACTTCGAAGATGGGTCCAGCGAGTCCGAAGTTAGTCAGGCGTTCTACAAAAGTCTGCTGGAACCACTTCGAAGACGGGTCTGGCAAGTTCGAAGTTAGTCAGACGTTCGTTCTACAAAAGTCTGCTGGAACCACTTCGAAGATGGGTCCAGCGAGTCCGAAGTTAGTCAGGCGTTCTACAAAAGTCTGCTGGAACCACTTCGAAGACGGGTCTGGCAAGTTCGAAGTTAGTCAGACGTTCGTTCTACAAAAGTCTGCTGGAACCACTTCGAAGACGGGTCCGGCGAGTCCGAAGAGACATTGCAGATGCCCGGATGCTGCACCACGATAACCCGCGCCTGCTCAAACGGCGCTTTCAATTCGAGAGTTTTGGCGAATACAAACATCCCCACATTTCCACACCCTCCCTACAGCCCAGATCTATCTCAATGCTGTTTCTACCTCTTCTTAAAGTTGAAATCTAAGATGAAGGGTTTTTATTTCTCAGTTGTGGAAGACACCCAAAAGACTGTAACCAATGAACTAAGCAAACTGACTGAAAATGACTTCCAGTTCTGCTACGATCATCAGCGGAGAACAACTTTGAAACTACTGTGTAACTTCCCAAAGGTCGTTCTTTGAAGGAGAGAACTTGTAAATTCATGTGAGTATTATATACGTGTAAATAAAAACTCACTGCACTCACATATTTTGAGACACAGTGGTATGCACTTAATTTTATGCAGCTCATGGTACGACCAGATACAGGACATGAAAGACCGGAAACGGATATGACAAAATGGTGGCTGACATTCTTCACTTGAGAGCCTCTCTTTGTTACCATTCTTTCCGTTAGCGCTCATCTGAGATGAAAAAAACCCACTAGAGTCTGTTTCCTTCAGTCACGTGACAGTTTCCTAATCTTACATCAATGTTGTGAAGAGAAACAATTAGAGAAACATCAAAATATTGTATAATTATCAGATGTCATCTCCCTGCGAGGTCTGAACTTATTTCCTGCACGTCACAGCAAGTCCGGGACTGGTTTACGGGACACTGCCAACCTTCTTCAGTATTAAGTTCTTGTAGTATGGATATTTTTGTTCTTTATGTGTCCGTGATATTTGAAGAACTCTTCTGTAGCATTTACATTTAAAGTCATTTATATGTTTCTCAGCTGTTTTGTTAATTGTCAATGTCTCATATGGATATGTTGCGATGGGAAAGATGCATGCTCTTAAAAAGAACCTATTTTTGTTGTATCACATCCATAAACTTATATATATATATATGAAAATAGTTTATCCTAACATATATGATTTTTTCGATTACACACCAAAAAAAGAAACAACAACCAGGGCTCACCCAATCTCTAAAAATGGGTACCAGAGAAATCTGAGAAAGTAAAGCGGCCAGGCGTGATACTGACCACATCAGACTTTCATTTGCCGAGGGTCGTGGAAAATACGGGCCTAACACCGTATTCCCCAATATGTCTTAATGGCGTGAAGACGGGGATTTTACCTTGACCTTTGTAGAAGTAAAATGATATGTGTACCACTGTGGCACAAGAGTAAGTGTACTGATGTTCCTATGTGCAAATACGCAACGTAACACATCATTGGTGGATGTCGGCGTGTTGATTGAGACCACATCTGCATGTCCAGACTAGTTTTACCTGGATCAGTCGAATCACCCCCCACACTGCTGCAGTTTGTGTAAGGTCGAGTTTACTTCCTCGTTATGTTTGCCATGGAGAGAACTGCCGGACATCAGTATGCTATCAGTTGTTCTGTGACTCAAGAAATCTGTCACCCAGACATTTAAAAATTTAACAGAAGCTTATGGAGACGTCTCTCTATCGAGAAATATGTTCCTTAGGTGGCACAAAACTTTCAAAGAGGTTCGGGAAAATGTTGAAGACGAACCTCACTACGGAAGGCCAGTCTCTTCAGGACGATCACAGTCTGGAAGTTGTGCGAGTTTCGACAGCCGTGGAAGTTGTGCGAGTTTCGACAGCCGTGGAAATGTGCAGGAACAATTTCTTTTTTACCTACAGGGCAGACAGTTAGTCAGGTCTTCTACAAAAGTCTGCTAGAACCACTTCGAAGACGGGTCTGGCAAGTCCGAAGTTAGTCATGCCTTCTACAAAAGTCTGCTGGAACCACTTCGAAGATGGGTCCAGCGAGTCCGAAGTTAGTCAGGCGTTCTACAAAAGTCTGCTGGAACCACTTCGAAGACGGGTCCGGCGAGTCTGAAGAGACATTGCAGATGCCCGGATGCTGCACCACGATAACCCGCGCCTGCTCAAACGGCGCTTTCAATTCGAGAGTTTTGGCGAATACAAACATCCCCACATTTCCACACCCTCCCTACAGCCCAGATCTATCTCAATGCTGTTTCTACCTCTTCTTAAAGTTGAAATCTAAGATGAAGGGTTTTTATTTCTCAGTTGTGGAAGACACCCAAAAGGCTGTAACCAATGAACTAAGCATACTGACTGAAAATGACTTCCAGTGCTGCTACGATCATCAGCGGAGAACAACTTTGAAACTACTGTGTAACTTCCCAAAGGTCGTTCTTTGAAGGAGAGAACTTGTAAATTCATGTGAGTATTATATACGTGTAAATAAAAACTCACTGCACTCACATATTTTGAGACACGGTGGTATGCACTTAATTTTATGCAGCTCATGGTACGACCAGATACAAGACATGAAAGACCGGAAACGGATATGACAAAATGGCGGCTGACATTCTTCACTTGAGAGCCTCTCTTTGTTACCATTCTTTCCGTTAGCGCTCATCTGACATGAAAAAAACCCACTAGAGTCTGTTTCCTTCAGTCACGTGACAGTTTCCTCCTCTTACATCAATGTTGTGAAGAGAAACAATTAGAGAAACATAAAAACATTGTATAATTATCAGATGTCATCTCCCTGCCAGGTCTGAACTTATTTCCTGCACGTCACAGCAAGTCCGGGACTGGTTTACGGGACAGTGGTAACTGGTACACAGGAAACAACAGCAGACAATACTTAAGTCTTTACAGACACAAAGTACTTGTCTCCTCTCTCAGTTTTTGTGTCTCAGTAGACAGACAAAACTAAATATAGACACAGACATCTTTCCTATTTTGTTTAGAAAATAGTCTGATTATTTCTCTTCTCCCATGTTGTGTAATACTTCTCTTTCATGTTGTGTAATACTTCTCTTTCATGTTGTATAACGCTCTTCTTTCATGTTGTATAACGCTCTTCTTTCATGTTGTATAACACTCTTCTCTCATGTTGTGTAATACTTATCTTTCATGTTGTATAACACTCTTCTCTCATGTTGTGTAATACTTCTCTTTCATGTTGTATAACACTCTTCTCTCATGTTGTGTAATACTTCTCTTTCATGTTGTATAACACTCTTCTCTCATGTTGTGTAATACTTCTCTTTCATGTTGTATAACACTCTTCTCTCATGTTGTGTAATACTTCTCTTTCATGTTGTATAACACTCTTCTCTCATGTTGCGTAATACTTCTTTTTCATGTTGTATAACACTCTTCTGTCATGTTGTGTGATACTTCTCTTTCATGTTGTATAACACTCTTCTCTCATGTTGTATAACACTCTTCTTTCATGTTGTATAACACTCTTCTTTCATGTTGTATAACACTCTTCTCTCATGTTGTGTAATACTTCTCTTTCATGTTGTATAACAATCTTCTCTCATGTTGTATAACACTCTCTTCTCATGTTGTATAACACTCTTCTTTCATGTTGTATAACACTCTTCTTTCCTGTTGTGTAACACTCTTCTTTCGTGTTGTGTAACGCTCTTCTTTCATGTTGTATAACGCTCTTCTTTCATGTTGTATAACACTCTCCTTTCATGTTGTATAACGCTCTTCTTTCATGTTGTGTAACACTCTTATTTCATGTTCTGTAACACTCTTCTTTCATGTTGTATAACACGCTTCTTTCATGTTGTATAACACTCTTCTTTCATGTTGTGTAACTCTCTTCTTTCATGTTGTGTAACACTCTTCTTTCATGTTGTATAATACTCTTCTTTCATGTTGTATAACACTCTTGTTTCATGTTGTGTAACACGCTTCGTACATAATGTGTAACACTCTTCTTACATGTTGTGTAACACTCTTCTTTCATGTTGTGTAACACTCTTCTTACATGTTGTGTAACACTCTTCTTACATGTTGTGTAACAATCTTCTTACATGTTGTGTAACACTCTTCTTTCATGTTGTGTAACACTCTTCTTACATGTTGTGTAACACTCTTCTTACATGTTGTGTAACACTCTTCTTTCATGTTCTATAACACTCTTGTTTCATGTTGTGTAACACTCTTCGTACATAATGTGTAACACACTTCTTACATGTTGTATAACACTCTTCTTTCATGTTGTGTAACACTCTTCTTACATGTTGTGTAACACTCTTCTTACATGTTGTGTAACAATCTTCTTACATGTTGTGTAACACTCTTCTTTCATGTTGTGTAACACTCTTCTTACATGTTGTGTAACACTCTTCTTACATGTTTTGTAACTCTCTTCTTACATGTTGTGTAACACTCTTCTTACATGTTGTGTAACACTCTTCTTACATGTTGTGTAACGCTCTTCTTTCAGGTTGTATAACATTCTTTTCTTATGTTCTATAACACTCTTCTTTCATGTTTTATAACACTCTTTTCACATGTTCTATAACACTCTTCTTGCATGTTCTATAACACTCTTTTCACATGTTCTATAACACTCTTCTTGCATGTTCTATAAAACTCTTTTCATATGTTCTATAACACTCTTCTTTCATGTTGTATAACACTCTTTTCTCATGTTTTATAACACTCTTCTTTCATGTTGTATAACGCTCTTCTTTCATGTTGTATAACACTCTCCTTTCATGTTGTATAATAATTTTTTCTCATGTTGTATAACACTCTTCTTTCATGTTGTATAACACTCTTTTCTCATGTTGTATAACACTCTTCTTTCATGTTGTATAACACTCTTCTTTCATGTTGTGTAACACTCTTCTTTCATGTTGTGTAACACTCTTCTTTCATGTTGTATAACACTCTTCTTTCATGTTGTATAACACTCTTGTTTCATGTTGTGTAACACTCTTCGTACATAATGTGTAACACACTTCTTACATGTTGTATAACACTCTTCTTTCATGTTGTGTAACACTCTTCTTACATGTTGTGTAACACTCTTCTTACATGTTGTGTAACAATCTTCTTACATGTTGTGTAACACTCTTCTTTCATGTTGTGTAACACTCTTCTTACATGTTGTGTAACACTCTTCTTACATGTTTTGTAACTCTCTTCTTACATGTTGTGTAACACTCTTCTTACATGTTGTGTAACACTCTTCTTACATGTTGTGTAACGCTCTTCTTTCAGGTTGTATAACATTCTTTTCTTATGTTCTATAAGACTCTTCTTTCATGTTTTATAACACTCTTTTCACATGTTCTATAACACTCTTCTTGCATGTTCTATAACACTCTTTTCACATGTTCTATAACACTCTTCTTGCATGTTCTATAAATTCTTTTCATATGTTCTATAACACTCTTCTTTCATGTTGTATAACACTCTTTTCTCATGTTTTATAACACTCTTCTTTCATGTTGTATAACACTCTTTTCTCATGTTGTATAACACTCTTCTTTCGTGTTGTATAATAATTTTTTCTCATGTTGTATAACACTGTTCTTTCATGTTGTATAACACTCTTTTCTCATTTTGTATAACACTCTTCTTTCATGTTGTATAACAATCTTTTCTCATGTTGTATAACACTCTTCTTTTATGTTGTATAATAATTTTTTCTCATGTTCTATGACACTGTCTCGACCAGATCTTTACGTTAAGAATAATACTTGAAGAACGTATTGAAAATCAGAAACCATTAATATTGAATTTCATAGACTTTAAAAAAGCATTTGATACCATACACAGAGATTCAATGTGGAGAATTTTAAGTCTATATGGAATACCATCTAAAATTCTCAACATCAATAAGGGCTTCTACAATGGCTATGTTTGTGCAGTCAAAACAGAAGAAGGGATGAGTGAATGGTTCCAGATTGAAACAGGTGTGAAAAAAGGATGTGTACTGTCTCCTTTGATTTTTCGGAACTGCCATTGACTACAAAATGAAAAAAATGCTGCACAGGTAACACAGGTATTGACTGGGTACATGGGACCTAACTAGAAGATCTTGATTTTGTAGATGACATAACTCTTATCAGTAACAATGTGAATTCTATGCAAGAAAAAACAGATAGCCTGTCTTCACTGGCTAGAAAAATAGGACTTGAAATTAACAAGGAAAAAACAAAAATAATGAAAAAAGTAGACGGGACAGATGTTGAAGAAGTCAATCAATGTGCATACCTTGGCAGCTACATAGACCAGGATGGTGACACCAGAAAGGAAGTTAGAATTCGAATTGCAAAAGCGGCATTGACCTTCAAGAATCTGGAGAACATAAGGCATTCAAATGTTATAAGCACAAAATCCAAGTTAAGATTATTAAATTCAAATTTAACATCCGCCCTCACTTATGCATGTGAAAGCTGGAAAACAACTAAAGAAATAGACAAGAAATTAAGACTCTTGAAAACAAATGTCTGAGGAAAATACTTGGTATAAATTAGAACGAATTCAAGAACAACACAGAGATAAGACAGATGAGTAAGCAACAACCTGTCTCATAGGTGATCAGAAAAAGAAGATGGACGTATGTCGGTCATGTGATGAGAAGAAACAATCAGAGAATCCCAAAACAAGCTATCAAGTGGAACACAACAGGTCGAAGAAAAAGAGGTCGATCACGTGAAACTCTAAAGAGGACATTGTTGAGAGAGGCCTAATTAGTAGGCATAAAATCCCTTGATGTGGTTGAAAAGCTCGCCGAAAACAGGAAAACTTGGCGAACTACCATGCGAGCCCTATGTAACTTTTAACGGCACGGGAAGGATGAAAGATATAAAAAGAAAAAGATAGTACATCTCACGAAGTTAACATATAGACATATAAATAATGCTGAAACATTTTACTGGCAGTGTAAGAAATGAGAAAGTGAAATATGTAACTGGAGGTTATGACCTGTAAATGAGAAAGTGAAATATGTAACTGGAGGTTATGACCTGTAAATGAGAAGTGAAATATGTAACTGGAGGCTATGACCTGTAAATGAAAAGTGAAATATGTCATAAACTGAGAGCGACCAGAGATATACAGCAACATTATAGGAAGCACAAAGTTGAAACAAATAAGTGAGACACAAAGCTCTGTATCTAATGAATATGCTGGACTCTGTCTGTATATGGATAGACACGATGTCAGCTTTAACTCTTTCAGTCTTTTATGAATGTACTCACAGATGTTCTTTTGTGAAAGAGGAAGGTCATGTATCGGCCCAGGACGAAAGATGTTTTGCTTTGGGGCAGAATCTGGTTGACATGTGACACAGACTCTGATGATGGTGGATTTTGTTTGATCATTTTAAAACTACCCATCTATCCTCTAATCCATCTATCTTTTCATTTATTAATAACACGTCTTTCCATACATCAATTCATCTGTCTATCCACTCATCTATATATCTTTTAATCCACTCATCACCCATCCTTCTATACATCAATCCATTCATCTATCAACTCATCCATCTATCCACTCATGTATATATCTTTTAATTCATTCATCACCTATCCTTCTATTCATCAATTCATTCATCTATCCACTTATCCGTCTGTCCACTCATCTATATATCTTTTAATCCGCTCATCACCCATCCTTCTACACGTCATCATTCATTTATCTATTCATCCATCTAGCCAAACTTTGGCTAATATTTCAATCTATTCCTCTAACCGTTCATCAATAAATCTGGTTATCGATTATAAAATCCATCCGTCCGTACATTCATCCATCCATCCACCCATAAATCCATCCATCCACTCACAATGAAGAGTTCATAAGGCAGTATAATACAAAATGTTTGTCTTTTACCCGAAAGCTTTTGAAAGTTAGACATGAAGATATAACAAATTTAGACATGAAGATATAACAAATTTAGACATGAAGATATAACACAGTTAGACATGAAGATATAACAAGTTTACACATGAAAATATAACAAATTTAGACATTAAGATATAACAAGGTTAGACATGAAGATATAACAAAGTTAGACATGAAGATATAAAAGGTTAGACATGAAGATTTAACAAAGTTAGACATAAAGATATAACAACATTATACATAAAGATATAACAAAGTTAGACGTGAAGATATAACAAAGTTAAAATGAAGATATAACAAAGTTAGACATGAAGACTTATACAAATGCTAGAGAAACTGAATACAGATGGTAAAGATATACAAACTGTAAAGAATATGTAGTAGAAAGATGCTGGCGATGGCTGGGACATGTGCTCCGAATGACTGACAACTCACTACCAGAAATAGCACTAAGATGGACACCACAGGGGAACAGAAGTAAGGGTAGACCAAAAGAGACATGGAGAAGAACAAACAGAAAGGATGTTGAGCAATACAGGGCTTACCTGGGCAAGAGCAGAAAAAAAGGCGAAGGACAGGCATTTGTGTAAAACCCTTGCGGAAGCCCCATGTGCCCTGGGCACTTAAGGTTCAGAGAGAGAGAGAGATGTAGTAGAAGCAAAGAACAGCAATCAGAACAATGACATGGGTGAGTATCAGGATATAAAATGAGACGTAAGACAAGGGTGAGTACTGTCACCTTATCTATTCTCATTATACAAGATATGGCAAAAAGATACCTAGAATTAAACAGCAATAAGACAGAAACAATGATAACGTGGAAACAAAAAGTACACACCAAAGTTCAACATTCTTTCAGAACTTGGACATGTCTTGAGAAGAGAGAAATTCGAGAACTTGGACATGTCATGATAAGAAGGAAGTTAGAGAACTTGGACATGTCATGATAAGAAGGAAGTTAGAGAACTTGGACATGTCATGATAAGACAGAAGTTCGAGAACTTGGACGTGTCTTGATAAGACGGAAGTTCGAGAACTTGGACATGTCATGAGAAGACGGAAGTTCGAGAACTTGGACATGTTTTGAGAAGACAGAAGTTCGAGAACTTAGTAATCACTGGAAAGTTCAAGGGAAAAGGAAGAGAAGAATTTCAAGAGAAAAATATCTCAAAGTACTGACCAAGTGGCAGGAAAAGAAAAGCACTTGAACTTATCAGGGACTCTAAGGATCTCCCAAGACGGAGAAGGATGAACGATAATGCTATTCAGTACGGGACGTCATGAAAGAAGAAGAATATCTACCAGCTCACCCAAGCAGACACTAACCTTTTCATCTACACTATCTGTTTGTCTGTCGCCTACACTATATAATTATCTGTATGTCTGTCACCTACACTATATAACTATCTGTTTGTCTGTCGCCTACACTATATAATTATCTGTTTGTCTGTCACCTACACTATATAACTATCTGTTTGTCTGTCACCTACACTATCTAACTATCTGCATGTCTGTCACCTACATTATCTAACTATCTGTTTGTCTGTCACTTACACTATTTAACTATCTGTTTGTCTGTCACCTACACTATCTAACTATCTGTTTGTCTGTCACCTACACTATCTAACTATCTGTTTGTCTGTCACCTACACTATCTATCTGCCTGTAACCTACACTATCTATCTGTCTTTAATTTCCCTACGCGATCTATCTGTCTCTAACCTACACTATCTATCTGTGTCTATCTGTCTGCTGTCACCTACTCTATCTGCCTGTCTGTTTTTCACCTATACTAATTATCTGTCTCTCACCTACACTATCTATCTATCTATCTATCTATCTATCTATCTATCTATCTATCTATCTATCTATCTATCTATCTATCTATCTATCTATCTATCTATCTATCTATCTATCTATCTATCTATCTATCATCCTTTCCTTAAAGAACACTAACTCAGCAGGATGTGATGACATTAGTAACAAGATACTACGCTACGCTGCACCAGTTATCACAGACACACTAACATACTTATACAACTTGTGTATTGACAAACATTATTTCCCTGACGCTTTTAAACTCGCCAAAGTTTTTCCTCTTTTTTAAATCTGGATAGACTAGTTTCCTCTCAAACTATACACCCATATCCATTCTGTCATCACTATCTAAACCTCTTGAAAAGCATATACAAAAGTTAACACTGCTCCACATGCAAGAAAATAATCTACTAATAGACAGTCAGTCAGGTTTTAGACCAAATTACTCCTGCCACACAGCATTCCCGATCAGGGTGACGTGAAGCCATGGGAGCAGGTGGTGGATGGAATGGGAGAGCAGCTGACAGATAATGTTGGTTATGGTCACCTATTCTATGATGGTAGGCAGATGATCTCAATGTAGGGACAATGGCTACGATCACTGACTAGTACAGTCACTGCCCGGAAGGAAAGCAATGGTAAACTACCTTCTGGAAACATACCAAGAAACCCAAGCAGCAATCATGGAAAGTCAAATAGGAAAAAGATCTGGTGGTGAGTCCCCCAGGCCAGATAGATCTAATTTTAACACTGGGGAAGAGTGTGAGGCAGAGGTCGGTACTAGTAATTGTGATGACGGACAAAATCCTGACAGTGTTACCAAGGAAAACCCCTGTATCAAACTAAAAAGAAAAATAAGAGTAGGAACATGGAATGTAAGAAGTATGTATGAGGGAAAATATCAAGTAATAAATGACGAGATGAAAAGAACGCGGATACACATTTTGGGAATCTGCGAACATCGATGGAAAGGATCAGGACACTTTAAGAGCGAGAATGATAATATATTTATATATTCTGGCGGAGAAGTAGGAGGAAAGAATGGAGTGGCTTTTTATTTGGACAAATCAACATCAAAAGCATTACTAGGCTACAATCCAGTAAGTGATAGAATCCTAACAATCAGACTTAAGGGCATTCCTAGAAATGTAACAGTCATCCAGGTATATGCACCTACATCAGCAGCAGAAGAAGATGAAGTAGAACATTTTTATAACACACTGCAGACGACAATAGACCAGGTACGGAAAAATGATATTGTATTTATAATGGGTGATTTTAATGCAAAAATTGGTACAGAAAGAGCAGAAGATGAAGGACAAGTTGTAGGGAAATTTAGCATAGGACACAGAAATGAGGCAGGTGACAATCTAATGGCGTTTTGTATGGAAAATGAGCTAATGATCGCTAACACACTTTTTAAACAACATCCAAGAAGACTTTACACATGGACATCACCTGATGGGAAAACCAGGAATCAAATAGATTACATTTTAGTGCAGAGAAGGTGGAGGTCAAGCATAACATCAGCAAAAACTTTACCAAGTGCTTATTGTGACACGGACCATGAGTTATTAATAGCAGACATGAAGATAAAGCTAAAAAAGATAGTTATGGGATCAAGACCACTCCGCTTTGACCTTACAAATATACCAGAACAATACGGTATAGAAGTGAAGAACCGTTTCGAAATCCTGATGGCTGTACAGGAAGAGATGACACCAGATGAATTGGCTACGCAGGCCAAAGATATCTTAGTAACAACAGCTAAAGACATGGTTCCAGTAAAGAAAACACAAAAGAATAGATGGATCACAGCAGGTACACTAGAACTGATAAAACAATGTAGAGAAATGAAGACGCAATGGAGAGTGACAAACAACAACAAAGATAAATATAAAACTTTAACAAAAGAAGTACGAAGAAACATAAGAAAAGACAAAAAACAATACATACAAGATTGTTGTGAAAGAATAGAAGAACATCAGAGGTGTGGAAGAGATAGTGAAATGTTTAAAGAAATGAAGACATTGACGAGAAATGTCACACCTAAGCTAAATGTAATTTGTGATGAGATGGGGAATACCCTGACAGAGACAGAGGAAATTTTGGAAAGATGGAAGGAATATTGCAAAAGAATGTATGAAACAACCGACCGTGGAAGCAGAAATCAACAGTGTGAATTATTATTGGAGGAGAAAGAACCCGAGCCGACAATGGAAGAAGTTTTATGGGCAATAAAGAGTCTGAAAAATGGTAAATCACCAGGATGTGATGAGATAACCGCTGAATTTATTAAAGCAGGAGGAAAGGAGTGTGCAACAATCTATCATGCACTATGTAAAAAGATATGGCATTCAGGTATTTGGCCAAAAGAATGGAAAAGAACTGTATTCATACCACTGCCAAAAAAGGGTAACCTGAAATTATGCACCAACTACAGAACTGTTGCCCTGATTAGTCATGCCAGTAAAATTCTGTTAAAAATCATAATGGGTAGACTTCGAAAGAAAATAGAAGAAGAAGTCAATATGGTCCAAGCTGGATTCAGGCAAGGAAGAGGATCAAGAGATCATATATTCAATCTAAGTTTAATAATAGAGAAATGCAGGGAGTTTAATGTGAATCTATATTTATCCTTTATAGACTACTCAAAGGCATTTGATTGTGTACAACACCAGAAACTTTGGGAAATAATGGAAAAATGGGATTTCCAACACATTTGATACAATTAACATCACTGCTGTATTTAGACCAACAAGCAGCAGTAAGAATAAATGGTGAAACAACAAGTTGGTTTGACATAAAACAAGGGGTCCGTCAGGGGTGCATATTGTCACCCTACTTATTTAACTTGTATACTGAAAATATAATGAGGAATGTTAGAGAAGATGTAGACAAAGAATATTACGATGCCATAACAGTTGGAGGTTATGAAATACCAGAGATTAGATATGCTGATGACACAGTATTGCTGTCCACAACACAAGAAGGAATGGAAAAACTAATTATGTCAGTCCGCAAGAACAGCGAAGAGCAGAACCTCTATCTTAATGCAAAGAAAACTAAAGTGATGACAACTGACAAAACAGACAAGGCAACTGAAATATGTATCAGTGAGGAAAAACTGGAAGAAGTGGAGAGTTTTGAATATCTTGGATCACTACTAACTAATAATGGAGATACAATGCGGGAAATTAAAAGGAGGACATCTATTGCTCTTCAGAAAGTAAAACAAATAAAGAATCTGTGGAGAGGAGCAGACAGAACCACAAAAATAAGATTTTTAAGGGCATGCATCTTTCCCATCGCAACATATGCCTGTGAGACCTGGACACTTAACAAAACAGCTGAGAAGCACATAAATGCCTTTGAATGTAAATGCTATAGAAGAGTTCTCCAAATATCGTGGACACAAAAAAGAACAAATATATCTATACTACAAGAGCTTAATATTGAAGAAGGCTGGCTAGTAAAGAGGATTAAAGAGAGAAAACTTAAATATTTTGGCCACATTAAACGTCATGATACTTTAGAGAAGACCGTATTGGAAGGATACATAATGGGAAAAAGAAAAAGAGGAAGACCGAAACGAAGATGGCTGCAAGACATCGTTGATGATCTGGAAATGGATGCAGCAGCAGCAGGCCATCTTGCTCACAACCGAGAGGCCTACAGGAGTGCTGTTTGGGAGGCAAAGTTCCGCAAGGGACAAGCAAAGGAATGAATGAACACAGCATTAACTAAAATGACAGAAAGATGGCTGTCTAATATAACTGATAACAAGTTGTGTGGTGCTGTCTTTGTTGATTTCAAGAAAGCCTTCGATATGACTGATCATGAAATTCTTGCAAAAAAGTTGGAAGGTTATAGATTACACCCTGACCTAACATAATTTATTACATCTTTTCTCTCAGGTAGATAACAAGTAATTTGCTTTAGAAGCAAAATATCTGGCTCGTCTGTGGTTGATACCGGTATTCCTCAAGGCTCCATTCTTGGTCCTCTTCTCTTTGCTACCTATATTAACGACTTAGCACTACATTTAAAGCACTCTTCATTTGATCTTTCTGCTGATGACTGTACTCTTTACAAAAGTGACTATGACATCAATAAACTACAGACAACGCTCCAAAATGATATAAACAGTTTGATTAAATGGAGTAATAAAAATGGTATGTTGATAAACACCAACTAAACCAAATCCATGCTCATCACTACAAGACAGAAACTGCAGAATGCAACAAAAACTTCACTACAGCTTTGTGCTGGAACTAAGGCAATAGTCCATGAACATAAAACTCTAGGACTCATCATTGATCAGCATTTAACTTGGAATTCTCACGTACATAACCTAACAAACATGATTGTACAGAAAGTTTACCAATTAGCCAAAATTAAACACTTTATCGACAAAGACACAAGAAAAATATACTACATATCACACATACAAACACACTTAGATTACTGTTCCACAATCTGGGATGGATGCTCAGTCTCAAACATAAAAAGGCTCCACTCACTTCACAAACGAGAGGCCTACAGGAGTGCTGTTTGGGAGGCAAAGTTCCGCAAGGGACAAGCAAAGGAATGAATGAACACAGCATTAACTAAAATGACAGAAAGATGGCTGTCTAATATAACTGATAACAAGTTGTGTGGTGCTGTCTTTGTTGATTTCAAGAAAGCCTTCGATATGACTGATCATGAAATTCTTGCAAAAAAGTTGGAAGGTTATAGATTACACCCTGACCTAACATAATTTATTACATCTTTTCTCTCAGGTAGATAACAAGTAATTTGCTTTAGAAGCAAAATATCTGGCTCGTCTGTGGTTGATACCGGTATTCCTCAAGGCTCCATTCTTGGTCCTCTTCTCTTTGCTACCTATATTAACGACTTAGCACTACATTTAAAGCACTCTTCATTTGATCTTTCTGCTGATGACTGTACTCTTTACAAAAGTGACTATGACATCAATAAACTACAGACAACGCTCCAAAATGATATAAACAGTTTGATTAAATGGAGTAATAAAAATGGTATGTTGATAAACACCAACTAAACCAAATCCATGCTCATCACTACAAGACAGAAACTGCAGAATGCAACAAAAACTTCACTACAGCTTTGTGCTGGAACTAAGGCAATAGTCCATGAACATAAAACTCTAGGACTCATCATTGATCAGCATTTAACTTGGAATTCTCACGTACATAACCTAACAAACATGATTGTACAGAAAGTTTACCAATTAGCCAAAATTAAACACTTTATCGACAAAGACACAAGAAAAATATACTACATATCACACATACAAACACACTTAGATTACTGTTCCACAATCTGGGATGGATGCTCAGTCTCAAACATAAAAAGGCTCCACTCACTTCACAAACGAGCATTAAATCTGATTTGTGACAAACACCCGGTACAGACTGTAGATCAACACAAACAACTCAAAATTCTACCCCTCAAATATAGAATCAGTTTTAACAAAGTTAAGATTGTTCAGAGAATTCTGTCGCACACTGCTCAGCCTTACTTGTGGTCGCTGTTTAGGTATAACACTAAACATAGCCAGCGTTTAAAAAAATTGTCTTCTTCCTAAACCCAGGATTGATCTGTACAATAAAAGCCTTGCATACTCTGCAGTTCAGCTCTGGAACACCATCCCCTACCATTTAATATCCTGTAGTAATACTTCATCCTTTAACTCAAACCTGTTTCGTTATTTATTTGCTTGTAATTATATGCCTCCATAGAATAACCAGCACTCTCACAACACATGACTCGCCAACCATCAAGTACTAAAATGACATAGTTCGAAAAGTAACTTGTAGAATTTATTTTAATGTTTATTAAAAAAAACATATATTAGAAGATCTGTATTTACAATGCATTTTTGTTTATGTATATCTCTGTGTGTTTATGTATATGTCTGTGTGTGAGAGCTATTTTATTAGGTTAATTACTTCTTCTCTTTTACTTTGAATGTAGTAGTTAAATCTTACACTCTTTTGACATGTTTTTTCCTA
>CM019708.1:36269039-36287652 GCA_009760885.1 Achatina immaculata
CATCCTTGTCGCACCCCTTGTTTTATAGGTTGATATTTTCCAGTTCTATTTTCAACTCGAATTGCTGCTTCTTGCTGCCATTATAGATGCTTTACAATCCTCAGGTCTTTACTGTCTATATTGATGTCTTCAAGTATTTCAATAATTTCATTATGTTTCACTTGTCGAATGCCTTGGTGTAATCAATGAAGCACAAGTAGACATCTTTCTGTACTCCTAAAGCTCTTTCCGTTAGTGTTCGTAAAGCATAAATGGCAGTATGTGTTCCCTTTCGGTCAACAAATCCAAACATTGATCTACTACTTTATATATTAATAATCTTTTATCTTATCAATCCGTATGAACGGAATCTCTTTCTATATCTGTCACTTTTTCTTTCTCTGTTTCTTTCTATTTATATGTTTCTGTCTGTCTGTTTGTCTGTCTGTTTGTCTGTCTGTCTGTCTCTCTCTCTCTCTCTCTGTATGTTTCTTTTCTGTCTCTGTGTCTGTCTCTGCCCATGTTTCTGTCTCTATGTTTCTGTCTCTGTCTATGTTCTGGACAATGTATAAATCCATTGTTATTTATCTGATCACAGAGACGTACACAAGGTGACGTGGACTTCTACAGAAACTGGACAGATTACAAGAAACGGTTTGGAACTCCAGATACCGACTTGTGGGTTGGAAATAATGTTACTCACAATCTCACCTGGCAGGTAAGTGATAGATAAGCGTGTATCACCTGACAGGTTAAATGTTCTGACACATATGAGAACACTTTTTTTTATTGTTTGTTTATTTGTTGCTGTTGTTGTTGTTGTTGTGTGTGTTCGTTAATATAAATTATAATGAAAAAAACAAACACAGAATTAGTGATTTCAAGTGTAGAGATATTGGATGGTTATTTCTTCTTCTACTTCTTCGTTCACTTCTACCACCAAAAACCGCACTGTGAACCTACTGAATTCATGCCTGTGGTCCTCGTTAGGTCCCGTGGTCCCCTGTGTGGTCCAAAATAGACCACACGAGATCCACGAAAGGATCACAAGAGATTCAGAGTGCCACAGTGCTTTAGCCTGTATTCTTGGTGGGTCTCGGAAGCGGGATTGCGTGACACCGTGGTTTTCATTGCACCAGTTTAGTCTAGGGTTGGACTTTCTCACCGGAAGACCTCGACGTGTTTAGGATATCAGTGCATCCCCGCAGGGTGAGAGGCGGTAGCCCACCCAGGCCAGAGTTGGACTTTCTCACCGGAAAACCTCGACGTGTTTTGAGATACCCGTGTATCACCGCCGGGTGAGAGGTGGTTGCCCATCCAGTCCAGGGTTGGACTTTCTCACCGGAAAACCTCAGCGTCATTAGGATACGCAAACATCCCCGCCGGGTGAGAGGTGGTTGCCTATCTAGACTTCCCTGGTCCAGTGTCTCCGACTTCAGCATTTTGTGGTCGTGGCCGCTACCCTTCCTAGTTGTGACCAGGATGGAGCTTTTGTCCAGGAGGACGAATCCTCGCCACTAGTGACTTCTACCCCTGGGTTGAGCCGGTTTAGGCATTATCCCAGTATGGGCGTGTTTGGGACGGGACCGACCTCTAGAGCAGAGGTACTGTGACATGCATAGCCTTCAAGATTCACCCCTGGTATGAACCGGTTTAGGCAAAATTCACCAGTATGGGTGTTTATCAGGCGTTACCGACCTCTAGAGCGGAAGGTGGCATGACATGTCTAGCCATCAAGTTCCACCCCTGGTGTGTGCCGGTTTAGGCATATTTCACCAGTGTAGGTGTATTTCGGACGTGGGCGGCCTCTAGAGCAGAGGTGCCGTGGTATAGCTCTCGTAGCGATACTACTGGACATACCGGTTAAACTTTACTTTCCACCACCTTTTCCCATCGGCTCCGCACAGCAACCTTTATTTCTTTTCCACATTTACTTCCTTAACCGGGAGGAGCTTCACTCCACGCACGGCATATGAAGAGTCTCGCCAGCAGTGAGACAAGCCGGTTCATGCATTTCACCCGACATGACTGCACTCAGGACGTGGCCGACCTCCAGACCAGAGGTGCCATGATTTGACTGTTTGTATTAGCTCTAGAATTGCCACAGTTATCCAAGTAGGATCGTGTCATCTAAGGAACCTCGACTGATTTAATGAGCCATTCGCGGTTTCACCGTGAGACAGTGTGAACTTAGACATGCATGGCTTAATCTTTGAGACAAGCATATGACTACTGGCAGGATCAACCAGATAGCTTTCTTCACCGAACCTTTGTCGGATATCTGCCGACAGACCGACGCGGGGCAAGGGAGACAGCGCTCTGCTCAGAGCGGATCCCTTTCGACCCCGGCGGCGTTTCATTTCCTTTAACCGGCGGGGACGGCTCTCTCTGCTCTAACGAGCGGAGAAGAAAGCCTGGCCACCCACAAACAACACACGTTACATACTGCAGACCCGATACTCTTTGCGAGAGATGGGCCAATTTCGAGACCATCGGTCGACAAAACCGTACTACAACGTTATCACGAACCTGGCTGGCTAGCCGTTTACATGCTTCGCTCGACGGACAAACCACTTGCTTCTGCATCGAAACACCTTAACTCTCGCCGTCAGGGAAGGGAGCGAAAGCCTGTCTCCCCACGCACGGAACTCGAGAGCGCTTTTTCGCCAAAAGAACGTTGGATGGTTAGAAATGTTGTATGTTTAAACGTGTTGTATGTTTATGAGACTTGTTCAAGGATTACATACAAGGACAGCACAACATAAAAAAAAGACTTCGCCCTTTGGACTTCTGCTATGAAAGACAAGCATGAAAGGTCCAGGTAAACGGAACTGTGGGGGTCGTTGTATTAATGACAACAAGTCATGATATGGAAACATGGCGTTTTCTTTCTTGTCCACTTCTTTATCAGCGCTTGAAAGTTTTTGTTTCTGGTGCCCCCTTTTTATCTTCTACGACATTTCTCTCTCAAAGTTTTTCTTATTTTCGTATTGTTGCTTTCCTCTTGTCAGTCAACTACACTTTTTTCTTGTGCTTGTAAGTCATATTCTCTCTTCTTAACAGAGAAACAATCTCCTTCTCAAAGGTTGTAGAGGAAGCCTGACTCCACTCCCAAAATCTAGTGTTAACTGATTATATGTGCCAGAATCTAGTGTTAACTGATTATATGTGCTAGAATCAAGTGTTAACTGATTATATATGCCAGAATCTAATGTTAACTGATTATATGTGCCAGAATCTAATGTTAACTGATTATATGTGCAAGAATCGAATGTTAACAGATTATATGTGCCAGAATCTAGTTTTAACTGATTATATGTGCCAGAATCTGTGTTAGCTGATTATATGTGCCAGAATCTAGTGTAAACTGAATATATGTGCCAGAATCTAATGTTAACTGATTATATGCGCTCTTACTGCAGGAAGCAAAACGTTTCAGTACGACCTGGTATAATTTATAATTTATAAAAGTTTATAATTGCCTTCATGTTTCTCTACTTTAAAAGCCTGATCTGGTATAATGTATATTTTATACACGTTTATAATTGCCTTTATGTTTCTCTACTTTAAAAACTTGATCTGGTATAATTTATAATATATAAACGTTTATAATTGCCTTCATGTTTCTATACTTTAAGATGATATTTCTAGAAGCAAATGAGATGATTTTATCGTTATCATATCTTCTTATAGTCTATATTCCTTTTCTTGCCACACGATTTGTCAAATCTTCTACATATGTACATTATGACTGCATCATACCAGTGTCGCTGTTATCTTGGTATTTTGCTATCAAGAGATCTTTGCTTGAAAAGTCTTTATCAGTTTGAATCGATTATATTCCGGAAATGAATCTTTTGTTTATATTGAAGTGTGAGAATACTTTTTTTGTAGCTTTTATAAAAACTGATAGAAGTAATTGTATTCATTTACTGCAGTCTTCTCTTTATCTTGAACACGATAGATAACAGATGTAAGAGGTAGACATTACTTCTCTCCCAGATAGATAACAGATGTAAGAGGTAAACATTACTTCTCTCCCAGATAGATAACAGATGTAAGAGGTAAACATTACTTCTCTCCCAGATAGATAACAGATGTAAGAGGTAAACATTACTTCTCTCCCAGATAGATAACAGATGTAAGAGGTAAACATTACTTCTCTCCCAGATAGATAACAGATGTAAGAGGTAAACATTACTTCTCTACCAGATAGATAACAGATGTACGAGGTAAACATTACTTCTCTACCAGATAGATAACAGATGTAAGAGGTAAACATTACTTCTCTACCAGATAGATAACAGATGTACGAGGTAAACATTACTTCTCTACCAGATAGATAACAGATGTAAGAGGTAAACATTACTTCTCTCCCAGATAGATAACAGATGTACGAGGTAAACATTACTTCTCTGTCAGATAGATAACAGATGTAAGAGGTAAACTCTACTTCTCTACCAGATAGATAACAGATGTAAGAGGTAAACATTACTTCTCTACCAGATAGATAACAGATGTAAGAGGTAAACATTACTTCTCTACCAGATAGATAACAGATGTACAAGGTAAACATTACTTCTCTACCAGATAGATAACAGATGTAAGAGGTAAACATTACTTCTCTACCAGATAGATAACAGATGTAAGAGGTAAACATTACTTCTCTACCAGATAGATAACAGATGTACAAGGTAAACATTACTTCTCTACCAGATAGATAACAGATGTACAAAGTAAACATTACTTCTCTACCCGACATGCGGTCACGTGACCTTTACTTTTAGCCAGGCCTGACGCTGACCATGTTCTAGCTTTCTGACAGGTCAGAGAAAATGTGAAGTAAACAACAGCTCAAGTAACAATGTGAAGTAAACAACAGCTCAAGTAACAATGTGAAGTAAACAACAGCTCAAGTAACAATGTGAAGTAAACAACAGCTCAAGTAACAATGTGAAGTAAACAACAGCTCAAGTAACAGTGTGAAGTAAACAACAGCTCAAGTAACAATGTGAAGTAGACAACAGTCAAGTAACAATGTGAAGTAAACAAGAGCTCAAGTAACAATGTGAAGTAAACAACAGCTCAAGTAACAATGTGAAGTAAACAACAGCTCAAGTAACAATGTGAAGTAAACAACAGTTCAAGTACCAATGTGAAGTAAACAACAGCTCAAGTAACAATGTGAAGTAAACAACAGCTCAAGTAACAATGTGAAGTAAACAGCAGCTCAATTAACAATGTGAAGTAAACAACAGCTCAAGTAACAATGTGAAGTAAACAACAGCTCAAGTAACAATGTGAAGTGAAATATTTTGTGAATGATAACTTGAATTATATCTGTCATATGGTCAGCTGTTACAACAAGAGCTGAATTTTAAATGTAAGGGCAACATTTAATTGAAAGAAAATAATTCAAAATATTATCACAATATTACAAAATCTTTCTCTGTGTTTCAGGGTCACAGTGAGCTCAGGTAGGACCTGGAACTTGAAGGACGCCCCAATATTTCGCTGACTACTCAAACTCTCTGGTTCATGGTCTGGGTCATCTTCACTGCACTCCAATGTCCACGGGTGCTCAGACACCCTCCTCAACATGTCCATCAGCGTCCTGCAGCTGATAGTGGCTGTCCTGTGTTGGTTGACAGGTTGTCTTACATATATCTCTAGTTCCTGGCCGTGCCGAGCTGTATTCCCAGGTCTTTCATTCTGAGCAGTGATGTCGACTCCCTGCCCTCGAAGTCCTCCACTCTGCCTATCTCTCTGAGCGTGATAGCAATGTCAGCCCGATCCAGTGGTTGTCCATCTGCGATGATGGCAGAGTCAGCCAGTCTATCAGCTCTCTCATTTCCCTGGATGTCCACGTGCCCAGGGACAGAGATGAAGGTGACCTTGAGAATGGTTGATTTCTGCAATGACTGAAGCCACTGCCTGCGTACAGAACCTGCCTCGACCTTCAGGATCATGCTCATTGAATCACTTAGTCTGCAGGCACGGGGGATAGTCACGTGACTCCAGCCAGATGAATGGTTTCATTACCGCCCTCACCTCCACCGTCATACTGCTTGTAGCCGCCCCTGCCTTCCTGGATTGTTCATCTCCAAGTACAGGCTCTCAGAGACTGGGTACAGCGGTACGGCAACTGATAGTACTTGATAATAGCATCAAGTTCAGCACGTTCAATGAGGACAACGACTCAAGCAAGACTACCAACTATGTATACCTTATAACTTTGTGCTGAGTCTAGACTTGACTCCTGCTGTAGGCCTTACAACTTTGTGTTGAGTCTAGACTTGACCCCCGATGTATACCTTATAAATTTGTGTTGAGCCTAAACTTGACCCCCTTTTGTATACCTTATAACTCTGTGTTGAGTCTAGATTGGCCCTTGCTGCATACCTTATAACTTTGTGTTGAGTCTTGACTTGACCCCTGCTGTAAACCTTATAAATTTGTGTTGAGTCTAGACTTGATCCTCGATGCATATAGTATAACTTTGAGCTCAGACAAGACTTGACCCTTGATTCATATCTTATAACTTTATATTGGGTCTAGACTTGACCTTTGCCGTATACCTTATAACTTTGAGTTGCGTCTTGGTGTGGTAATATTTTGTAGTCAAAGGGAAGTAAGCAACAGCTCAAGTAACAATGTGAAGTAAACAACAGCTCAAGTAAGAATGTGAAGTAAACAAGAGCTCAAGTAACAATGTGAAGTAAACAACAGCTCAAGTAACAATGTGAAGTAAACAACAGCTCAAGTAACAATGTGAAGTAAACAACAGTTCAAGTACCAATGTGAAGTAAACAACAGCTCAAGTAACAATGTGAAGTAAACAACAGCTCAAGTAACAATGTGAAGTAAACAGCAGCTCAATTAACAATGTGAAGTAAACAACAGCTCAAGTAACAATGTGAAGTAAACAACAGCTCAAGTAACAATGTGAAGTGAAATATTTTGTGAATGATAACTTGAATTATATCTGTCATATGGTCAGCTGTTACAACAAGAGCTGAATTTTAAATGTAAGGGCAACATTTAATTGAAAGAAAATAATTCAAAATATTATCACAATATTACAAAATCTTTCTCTGTGTTTCAGGGTCACAGTGAGCTCAGGTAGGACCTGGAACTTGAAGGACGCCCCAATATTTCGCTGACTACTCAAACTCTCTGGTTCATGGTCTGGGTCATCTTCACTGCACTCCAATGTCCACGGGTGCTCAGACACCCTCCTCAACATGTCCATCAGCGTCCTGCAGCTGATAGTGGCTGTCCTGTGTTGGTTGACAGGTTGTCTTACATATATCTCTAGTTCCTGGCCGTGCCGAGCTGTATTCCCAGGTCTTTCATTCTGAGCAGTGATGTCGACTCCCTGCCCTCGAAGTCCTCCACTCTGCCTATCTCTCTGAGCGTGATAGCAATGTCAGCCCGATCCAGTGGTTGTCCATCTGCGATGATGGCAGAGTCAGCCAGTCTATCAGCTCTCTCATTTCCCTGGATGTCCACGTGCCCAGGGACAGAGATGAAGGTGACCTTGAGAATGGTTGATTTCTGCAATGACTGAAGCCACTGCCTGCGTACAGAACCTGCCTCGACCTTCAGGATCATGCTCATTGAGTCACTTAGTCTGCAGACACGGGGGATAGTCACGTGACTCCAGCCAGATGAATGGTTTCATTACCGCCCTCACCTCCACCGTCATACTGCTTGTAGCCGCCCCTGCCTTCCTGGATTGTTCATCTCCAAGTACAGGCTCTCAGAGACTGGGTACAGCGGTACGGCAACTGATAGTACTTGATAATAGCATCATGTTCAGCACGTTCAATGAGAACAACGACTCAAGCAAGACTATCAACTATGTATATCTTATAACTTTGTGCTGAGTCTAGACTTGACTCCTGCTGTAGGCCTTACAACTTTGTGTTGAGTCTAGACTTGACTCCTGCTGTAGGCCTTACAACTTTGTGTTGAGTCTAGACTTGACCCCCGATGTATACCTTATAAATTTGTGTTGAGCCTAAACTTGACCCCCTTTTGTATACCTTATAGCTCTGTGTTGAGTCTAGATTGACCCCTGCTGTAAACCTTATAAATTTGTGTTGAGTCTAGACTTGATCCTCGATGCATATCGTATAACTTTGAGCTCAGACAAGACTTGACCCTTGATTCATTTATGATGATTTGTTTAGGATTTGTTGGCAGGAGGATGGCCTAAGTTAGTCTCAGATGATGTTTCGATTATGATGATTTGTTTAGGATTTGTTGGCAGGAGGATGGCCTAAGTTAGTCTCAGATGATGTTTCGATTATGATGATTTGTTGGCAGGAGGATGGTCTAAGTTAGTCTCAGATGATGTTTCGTTTATGATGATTTGTTTAGGATTTGTTGGCAGGAGGATGGCCTAAGTTAGTCTCAGATGATGTTTCGATTATGATGATTTGTTTAGGATTTGTTGGCAGGAGGATGGCCTAAGTTAGTCTCAGATGATGTTTCGATTATGATGATTTGTTGGCAGGAGGATGGTCTAAGTTAGTCTCAGGTGATGTTTCGTTTATGATGATTTGTTTAGGATTTGTTGGCAGGAGGATGGCCTAAGTTAGTCTCAGATGATGTTTCGATTATGATGATTTGTTGGCAGGAGGATGGTCTAAGTTAGTCTCAGGTGATGTTTCGTTTATGATGATTTGTTTAGGATTTGTTGGCAGGAGGATGGCCTAAGTTAGTCTCAGATGATGTTTCGTTTATGATGATTTGTTTATGATTTAATTCACTTAAAGATTGCTTAGATTAGGTTGGAGTTTACTTGTCAGAATTGTTTTGCTCTGATTCAGTTGTTATTTTCCCAATTGGAAAAGTGTGTGTCAAATTGTGTATTTCTGTTGTAATGTTTTTTAAACTCCCGATGGCGATGAATATTTCTAGCCAGGAATCTTGTTTGTATTGTTGTTCTGGTCTGATGGTCCTCACATTCATCCTCATTTGATTCACCCTTCATTTTCCATTAATAAATGTTATCATTGAGTGTGTATCGTAACAGAAGACTTGGTGGTTCTCTCTTGGAATGTTAATTGTCAGTTATGTTGGATGACTGCAGGTTTCATCGTAGTTCAGTCTGTCACATTGGTGTCCTGCCGTAGAATTGTTAGAAAGCCTGGGTGTTTGTAGTTGAGCTGCTGTGTCAGTAGTATGGCAGTGGATTTTGCAAACTGTTTCAACACCGAAGCAGTTGTTGTTGAGTTGCTGTGTGAGTAGTGTGGCAGCGGATTTTTCAAACTGTTTCAACAGCGAAACAGTTGTGCACCAAAAACAAGAAGAGAAATAGATATAGGCAGCAGCCAGCTTAATCAACATACTTCTCTATATTAATATCACTTGAGGGCAGCAAAAATCTGCTTTATAGACTTGACCTTTGCCGTATACCTTACAACTTTGTGTTGAGTTTATATCTTAAAACTGTGCTGAATCTAGACATGAAATTACTACATACCTTATAACTTTGAGCTCAGTCTAGATTTGGTTCTTGGTGCATACCTCACAACTTTGTGTCGAGTCTAGACTTGGCTCCTGTTGTATACATTACAACTTTCTGTTGAGTCTAGACTTGACCCTTGCTACATACTTTATAACCTTCTGCTGAATCTGGCCTGTTTCCTTCTTCCCGGATGTTTTAGAAGAACTAAACACTAGAACTAAACATTTATTCTTCTTTGTACGCTAAAACTAACCATTAAAACTAAAAACTAAATCTAAACACTAAAACTAAACACTAAAATTAAACACTAAAACTAAAAACTAAAACTAAATATTAAAATTAAATACTAAAACTAAACACTAAAACTAAACAAAAAACTAAACCACTATAACTAAATATTTAAAATTAAATACTAAAACTAAACACTAAAACTAAACCACTAAAAATAAACATTAAAATTAAACACTAAAACTAAATACTGAAATTAAATACTAAAATTAAATACTAAAACTAAATAATAAACCTAAATTGTAAGACTAAACACTAAATCTAAACACTAAAAATAAACCCTAAAACTAAATAATAAAACTAACACTAAACAGAAACAATAAAACTTAACATTGAAACTAAATACTAAATCTAAACATTAAAAATAAACTCTAAAACAAAACAATAAAATTAAAACAATAGAACTATAACACTAAAAATAACACTAAAAAAACATTAGAAATAAACACTAAAAGTAAACAATAAATCTAAACCACTAAAACTACACACACAAACTAAACACTAAAACTAAATACTAAATCTAAACACTAAATTTATACACTAACACTAAAACTGAACATTAACACTACATAATAAATGTAAACACTAAAACTAAACACTAAATCTAAACACTAAATCTAAATACTAGATCTAAAGCATTAAAACTAAACACAAAAACTAAACAATAAAACTAAACATTAAATCTAAACACTAAAAATAAACACAAAATCTAAAAACTAAAAATAAAACTAAACCGCTTCTTCTTTTTTGAACTCTAAATCTAAACACTAAAATTAAACACTAAATCTAAACCACTAAAACTAAATAATAAATCAAAACACTAAAACTAAACACTAAAACTAAACACTAAATCTAAACACAAAATCTAAACACTAAGTAAAAACATTAAAACTAAATACTAAATCTAAAATTTTAAACTAAACAGCAAAAAAACGGTGGGTCTGTGAAAATCTGCTTTATCACTAAATCATCTCACAGGTAATCCTGTGAGTACCTTTGTTACCTACTAAATCATCTTACAGGTAATCCTGTGAGCACCTGTGTTACCTACTAAATCTTCTTACAGTTAATCCTGTGAGCACCTGTGTTACCTACTAAGTCATCCTACAGGTAATCCTGTGAGTACTTATGTTACCTACTAAATCTTCTTACAGGTAATCCTGTTATTAGTACCTATGTTACCTTCTAAATCTTCTTACTGATAGGCCTATGAGCACCTGTGTTACCTACTAAATCGTCATACAGGTAATCCTGTGAGTACTTATGTTACCTACTAAATCTTCTTACAGGTAATCTGTAAGTACATATGTTACCTACTAAACATTCTTACAGGTAATCCTGTGAGTACCTATGTAACCTACTAAATCTTCTTAGAGGTAATCTGTAAGTACATATGTTACCTACTAAACATTCTTACAGGTAATCCTGTGAGTACCTATGTAACCTACTAAATCTTCTTAGAGGTAATCTGTAAGTACATGTGTTACCTACTAAACATTCTTACAGGTAATAATGTGAGTACCTATGTTACCTACTAAATCTTCTTACAGGTAGGCCTTTGAAAAACTGTGTTAACTTCTAAATGTTCTTAAAAGTAATCCTGTGAGTACTTATGTTACCTACTAAATCTTCTTACAGGTAGGAATGTGAGCACCTATGTTACCTACTAAATCGTCTCACAAGTGCGCCTCTGAAGACTAAGACGTAATCTTCATAAACTGGACAGTGATTTAGACAATTTATCAAGATGAAAAGAGGAAAGAAAGAGAGCCTGCCACTGTTAGTTCTAGCACCAGTTCACTAGAGTTCCCAGGTCGCGGTGTAACACTGTTTTGTGTTAATATGTGAAAGAATAAGTTCTAGGAAGATAACGTTGGTTAAAGGGAAGTAATTGATGTAAAACTTAAGGAATTAAATGTTAACGTTTCACGTTTTGACCTGAGGTCAGTAGGTCAATGATAAAAGTTAGAAACTCAGTGTCAAAAGTTCCATTAACTGAAAGTAAATCAGGGAGAAGTTCACCGGCGAAGGTAAACAGCACTCTTTCGGCGTGGGTGAAGGACAACCAAAAGTTTCCGTGCATTTGTGGGAAGAATTTAAAACTAATTTTAGGAAAAGGCAAAGGGGGGGGGAGTGGATGAGGTTTCAAATTTTTTAAATTCAGTTCAGTTCAAGTTAGAAATTTAGTGTCACATTGCAGTGAGTTAGGAAGGTAGTGTCACGGTGTAGAGAGGTAAGAATGTAATGCAACGGTGTAGAGAGTTAGGAATGTAGTGTCCTTGTGGAGAGAGTTAGGAATGTAGTGTAACGGTGTAGGCAGTTAAGAATATAGTGTCATAGTGAAGACAGATATGAGTGTAGTGTCACTGTGTAGACAGTTAGGAGTGTAGTGTCACGGTGAGGAGAGTTAGGAATGTAGTGTCACGGTGAGGAGAGTTAGGAATGTAGTGTCCGGTTGTAGAGAGTTAAGAATGTAGTGTCACGTTGTAGAGAGTTAGGAATGTAATGTCACGGTGTAGAGAGTAAGGAATGTAGTGTCACGGTGTAGAGAGTTAGGAATGTAGTGTCACAGTGTAGAGAGTTAGGAATGTAGTGTCACGGTGTAGAGAGTAAGGACTGTAGTGTAACGGTTTAGACAGATAGGAATGTAGTGTCACGGTTTAGATATTTAGGAATGTAGTGTCACAGTGTAGAGAGTTAGTAATGTATTGTCAGAGAGTTAGGAATTTAGTGTCACAATGGAGTGTGTTAGTAACGTAGTGTCACATTTTAGAGATTAAGTAATGTAGTGTCACTGTGTCGAAATTTACGAATGTAGTGCCACAGTGCATAGTGTTAGGAGTGTAGTGTCACGGTGTAGAGAGTTAGGAGTGTAGTGTCACGGTGAGGAGAGTTAGGAATGTAGTGTCACGGTGAGGAGAGTTAGGAATGTAGTGTCCGGTTGTAGAGAGTTAAGAATGTAGTGTCACGTTGTAGAGAGTTAGGAATGTAATGTCACGGTGTAGAGAGTAAGGAATGTAGTGTCACGGTGTAGAGAGTTAGGAATGTAGTGTCACAGTGTAGAGAGTTAGGAATGTAGTGTCACGGTGTAGAGAGGTAAGAATGTAATGCAACGGTGTAGAGAGTTAGGAATGTAGTGTCCTTGTGGAGAGAGTTAGGAATGTAGTGTAACGGTGTAGGCAGTTAAGAATATAGTGTCATAGTGAAGACAGATATGAGTGTAGTGTCACTGTGTAGACAGTTAGGAGTGTAGTGTCACGGTGAGGAGAGTTAGGAATGTAGTGTCACGGTGAGGAGAGTTAGGAATGTAGTGTCCGGTTGTAGAGAGTTAAGAATGTAGTGTCACGTTGTAGAGAGTTAGGAATGTAATGTCACGGTGTAGAGAGTAAGGAATGTAGTGTCACGGTGTAGAGAGTTAGGAATGTAGTGTCACAGTGTAGAGAGTTAGGAATGTAGTGTCACGGTGTAGAGAGTAAGGACTGTAGTGTAACGGTTTAGACAGATAGGAATGTAGTGTCACGGTTTAGATATTTAGGAATGTAGTGTCACAGTGTAGAGAGTTAGTAATGTATTGTCAGAGAGTTAGGAATTTAGTGTCACAATGGAGTGTGTTAGTAACGTAGTGTCACATTTTAGAGATTAAGTAATGTAGTGTCACTGTGTCGAAATTTACGAATGTAGTGCCACAGTGCATAGTGTTAGGAGTGTAGTGTCACGGTGTAGAGAGTTAGGAGTGTAGTGTCACGGTGAGGAGAGTTAGGAATGTAGTGTCACGGTGAGGAGAGTTAGGAATGTAGTGTCCGGTTGTAGAGAGTTAAGAATGTAGTGTCACGTTGTAGAGAGTTAGGAATGTAATGTCACGGTGTAGAGAGTAAGGAATGTAGTGTCACGGTGTAGAGAGTTAGGAATGTAGTGTCACAGTGTAGAGAGTTAGGAATGTAGTGTCACGGTGTAGAGAGTAAGGACTGTAGTGTAACGGTTTAGACAGATAGGAATGTAGTGTCACGGTTTAGATATTTAGGAATGTAGTGTCACAGTGTAGAGAGTTAGTAATGTATTGTCAGAGAGTTAGGAATTTAGTGTCACAATGGAGTGTGTTAGTAACGTAGTGTCACATTTTAGAGATTAAGTAATGTAGTGTCACTGTGTCGAAATTTACGAATGTAGTGCCACAGTGCATAGTGTTAGGAGTGTAGTGTCACGGTGTAGAGAGTAAGGAATGTAGTGTCACGGTGGAGAGAGTTAGTACTATAGTGTCACGGTACTGAGAGCTAATAATATAGTGTCACAGTGGAGAGAGTTAGAAATGTAGTATAATGGTGTAGAGATTTAGTAATGTAGTGTTACATTGTAAAGAGTTAGGAATGTAGTGTCACGGTGGAGAGTGTAGTGTAACGGTGTTTGAGTTAAGAATGTAATATCACAGTGTAGAGAGTTTTGTAAACAGACCTAAGTTCTCTTTGTTACAGTGTATGGTTTTAGAGCGCTTTTTTTTCTTCAGTATGCAGCTAGATGTTGAGAAAATTGTCCTTTGTAGGGAACTAGATAGTTTTCACGATGTAAAGAGTTGTAGTTATTTGTCCTTGTTAGGAACATTTATCAGGAGTTTCCAGCTTTCAGTAGTTTGTGTATTGTGATAGTGGAGAGTTTTCCTTCTGAGATTTCTGTCAAGTTCTTGCCAGCGGTGTCCCGGCAGCAGTCACATAACAAGGAATAGTTTCGCTAAAATCCTGTTAAATTTTGAGCCGCCTTGTTTCTGGCAAATGTAATAATAGAATTTTAAAACTGTTAGTTCCAGCACCAGCGTCACTAGAGTTCTTAGGTCAAGGATAGTTCCAGCACCAGTGTTACTAGAGTTCTTAGGTCAAGGATAGTTCCAGCACCAGCGTCACTAGAGTTCTTAGGTCAAGGTTAGTTCCAGCACCAGTGTCACTAGAGTTCTTAGGTCAAGGATAGTTCCAGCACCAGTGTTACTAGAATTCCCGGGTCAAGGTTAGTTAAAGCACCAGTGTCACTAGAATTCCTGGTTCTAAGGACTGCAAATGCGCCTCAAACAGCCTCTGGCAGTTAAGTCCAGCTCCTGGCCTTCTCGTGGCAGAACTGTTTAAACTGACAGGAGAAGGGGCGAGGGCGAATATCTGGCGCCTGAAAACCAGTTACTTAGGGTAGATGAGTGTCACGTTTGGTAGCTCATCTGCCGCTGTTGGCGAGATCTTCAGCTGCCGTGCGTGGAGTGGTGCTCTTCCCGGCCAATGAAGAAATTTGCAGTTGAGGTTGCCGCGCAGCATCACTGCGGAAAAGGTGGTTGAAAGGATAAATCGAAGCAAACAGTCAAATCACGGCACCTCTGGTCTGGAGGTCGGCCACGTCCTGAGTGCAGTCATATCGGGTGAAATGCATGAACCGGCTTGTCCCAGAGGTTAAGTCACTGCTGGCTTGACTCTTCAAATGCCGCGCGTGGAGTGAAGCTCCTCCCGGTTAAGGAAGTAAATGCGGAAATAAAGGTTGCTGTGCAGCGCCGATGGGAAAAGGTGGTGGAAAGTGAAGTTTAACCTGGTATGTCCAGTAGTATCGCTACGAGAGCTATACCACGTCCGAAATACACCTACACTGGTGAAATATGCCTAAACCGGCACACACCAGGGGTGGAACTCGATGGCTAGACGTGTCATGCCACCTCCTCTCTAGAGGTCGGTAACGCCTGATAAACACCCATACTGGTGAATTTTGCCTAAACCGACTCATACCAGGGGTGAATCTTGAAGGCTATGAATGTCACAGTACCTCTGCCCCAGAGGTCGGTCCCGTCCCAAACACGCCCATACTGGGAAATGCCTAAACCGGCTCAACCCAGGGGTAGAAGTCACTAGTGGCGAGGATTCGTCCTCCTGGACAAAAGCTCCATCCTGGTCAAAGCATCAAAAGACGGGACTGTGTGTGTGTGTATATATATATATATATATATATATATATATATATATATATATATACACGCGGACTAAGTTATTTAAAAGAATTCTCTTATATCCAACATTTTATAAAAGTTCTGTTGTAGACATGATGCGGAGTATTTGTTCATTTATAATGATGAAAACATTCTGTTCATGAACAGTTTGAAAGATTTTTCCTCGTCTCTTTTATCTTTTTTATTGTTAATTTGTTCCCTGGAATATCATGACCCTGTACCAGATTTTAGCCCGTAGACTACAGAAAAGATCTGTACATGTACCTGAAAGTGTCTATCTTAACAAAACAGTGATATAACATTTGTCATTCATTCATTTGCATGTCCCTTGCGTAACTTTGCCTCCCAAACAGCACTCCTGTAGGCCTCTCGGTTGTGAGCAAGATGGCCTGCTGCTGCGGCGTCCATTTGCAGATCGTCAACGATGTCTTGCAGCCATCTTCGTCTTGGTCTTCCTCTTTTTCTTTTTCCCATTATGTATCTTTCCAATATGGTCTTCTCTAGATTATCATGACGTCTAATGTGTCCTAAATATTTAAGTTTTCTCTCTTTAATACTCTTTACTAGCCAGCATTCTTCAGTATTAATTTTGTGCAGTATAGATATATTTGTTCTTTGTTGTGTCCACGATATTTGAAGAACTCTTCTGTAGCATTTACATTCAAAGGCATTTATATGTTTCTCAGCTGTTTTGTTAAGTGTCCAGGTCTCACAGGCATATGTTGCCATGGGAAAGATGCATGCCCTTAAAAATCTTATTTTTGTAGTTCTGTCTGCTCCTCTCCACAGATTCTTTATTTGTTGTACTTTCTGAAGAGCGATAGATGTGTTCCTTTTTATTTCCACTTCTTCCAGTTTTTCCTCACTGATACATATTTCAGCTGCCTTGTTTGTTTTGTCAGTTGTCATCAATTTAGTTTTCTTTGCATTAAGATAGAGATTCTGCTCTTCGCTGTTCTTACGGACTGACATAATTAGTTTTTCCATTTCTTTTTCTGCTGTGGACAGTAATACTGTGTCATCAGCATATCTATTCTCTGGTATTTCATAACCTCCAATTGTTATGGCATCGTAATATTCTTTGTCTACATTTTCCCTAACATTCCTCATTATATTTTCAGTATACAAGTTAAATAAGTAAGGCGACAATATGCACACCTGACGGACCTCTTGTTTTATGTCAAACCAAGTTGTTGTTTCACCATTTATTCTCACTGCTGCTTGTTGGTCTAGATACAGCAGTGATGTTAATTGTATCAAATGTGTTGGAAATCCCATTTTTCTATTATTTCCCAAAGTTTCTGGTGTTGTATACAATCAAATGCCTTTGAGTAGTCTATAAAGGATAAATATAGATTCACATAAAACTCTCTGCATTTCTCTATTATTATTCTTATTTTGAATATATGATCTCTTGATCCTCTTCCTTGCCTGAAACCAGCTTGGACAATATTGACTTCTCCTTCTATTTTCTTTCCAAGTCTACCCATTATGACTTTTAACAGAATTTTACTGGCATGACTAATCAGGGCAACAGTTCTGTAGTTTGTGCATAATTTCAGGTTACCCTTTTTTGGCAGTGGTATGAATACAGTTCTTTTCCATTCTTTTGGCGAAATACCTGAATGCCATATCTTTTTAGATAATGCATGATAGATTGTTGCACATTTCTTTCCTCCTGCTTTAATAAGTTCAGCTGTTATTTCATTACATCCTGGTGATTTACCATTTTTCAGATTCTTTATTGCCCATAAAACTTCTTCTATTGTCGGTTCGGGTTCTTTCTCCTCCAATAATAATTCACACTGTTGATTTCTGCTTCCACAGTCAGTTGTTTCCTACATTCCTTTGCAATATTCCTCCCATCTTTCAAGAATTTCTTCCGTCTCTGTCAAGGTATTCCCCATCTCATCACAAATTACATTTAGCTTAGGTGGGACATTTCTCATCAATGTCTTCATTCCTTTAAACATTTCACTATCTCTTCCACATTTCTGATGTTCTTCTATTCTTTCACAACAATCTTGTATGTATTATTTTTTGTCTTTTCTTATGTTTCTTCGTACTTCTTTTGTTAAAGTTGTATATTTCTCTTTGTTGTTGTTGTTTGTCAGTTTCAATTGCATCTTCATTTCTCTACGTTATTTTATTAGTTCTAGTGTGCCTGCTGTAATCCATCCATTCTTTTGTGTTTTCTTTACTGGAACTATGTCTTTAGCTGTTGTTATTAAGATATCTTTGGCCTGCGTAGCTAATTCATCTGGTGTCATCTCCTCCTGTACAGCCATTAGAATTTCGAAACGGTTCTTCACTTCTATACCGTATTGTTCTGGTATTTTGGTAAGATCAAAGCGGAGTGGTCTTGATCCCTTAACTGTCTTTTTTATCTTTATCTTCATGTCTGCTATTAATAACTCATGGTCCATGCCACAATCATCACCTGGTAAGGTTTTTGCTGATGTTATAATTGACCTCCACTTTCTTTGCACTAAAATGTAGTCTATTTGATTCTTGGTTTTCCCATCAGGTGATGTCCATGTGTAAAGTCTTCTTGGATGTTGTTTAAAAAGTGTGTTAGCGATCATTAGCTCATTTTCCATGCAAAACGCCATTAGATTGTCACCTGCCTCATTTCTATGTCCTATGCTAAATTTCCCTACAACATGTCCTTCGTTTTCTGCTCTTTCTGTACCAATCTTTGCAATAAAATCACCCATTATTAACAATATAATTTTCCCGTACCTGGTCTACTGTCGTTTGCAGAGTGTTAAAATGCTGATGTTGGTGCATATATCTGGATGATTGTCATTTCTAGGAATGCCCTTAAATCTGACTGTTAGGATTCTATCACTTACTGGACTGTAACCTAGTAATGCTTTTGATGTTGATTTGTCCAAGTAAAA
>CM019708.1:36287752-36385612 GCA_009760885.1 Achatina immaculata
CACATGAAGACCTTAAAAAATTTATTGAATTCGCCATTACACTCAATAAGAACATAAAATTCACTTATGAAATCTCTGACAAGTCTGTTAATTTTTTAGACATTAAAATTTCTATTGGCACAAACAGGCTTGTCACCTCTGTATTTTACAAGCCCACCGACAGCCACACCTATTTGCTTTACACCTCCTCCCATCCTGAAGCCTGTAAGAACTCCATCCCATATTCCCAACTCCTCCGTCTTCGCCGCATATGTCAGGATAATTTGGACTTTATAGATCAGTCCAACAAGTTATAAGAATTTTTCCGTCATCGCCACTACCCAGAAAATGTCCTTCGTAAAGCCTTCAACCGTATCCAACTAGTGAGCCGCAAAGAAGTATTCAGGAAAAAGCCTGTTATTCCATCTGACAGAGTTAAGTTAGTACTGCCTTTACACCGGCACGGTCAGATGGTTAAGAAAATCCTTTATCGTCATCTGCCGATAATCCAACTCGACTCCGACATTCGTAACATTTTCTCTGAAGCACCCCTATTGGCATACAAACGTGAGCCAAACCTTAAGGACATCCTCGTCCACAGCCACTTGAAGCAGAGCCTTACGTATGTTGGCACCAGAAAATGTAACCGCCCCCGCTGCGTTACCTGCCCTGTAGTTTGGGAAACGAAAACAATCACCTTTCCCAAAACTATCCTCACTCTTCAAGAGGGACTCACATGCGAGTCCCGAAATGTGATATATGTCATCGTGTGCAAAAGATGCAGGATAACATATATCGGTGAGACTGGCCTCAGATTAGGGGACCGCATGCAAAAACATCTGTACGACATCACCCAGCATGCTTCGAAACCAGTCCCAAATCATTTCAATGGCCTCAACCAAAGAGGCAAATCTGATTTTCTGGTAATAGCCATTAAACAATGTCATGCAGATGACACAAGCCGCCTGGCACTTGAGAACCGCTGCGTTCAAAATTATGGGACGCTGGAACCACATGGGTTAAACTCTCTGTTTAGTTACACGTAACATCATCTTCTTCAATCATTATAGTACCTCTCCACTAAATCCACCCCTTCTTACTTTTCAAACTTCCTCACAGCATCACTCTGCAACCCCGCTATTTTCTCTGCAACCCCTCTTCTCTGCAACACCTCTTCCTCAATCACCTGTTTCAAATTCTCCTAGCTAGGCCAGTAGTGCGTCACTCTCCCTCCCCTCCCCGGTTCCCCATCCACCACCCCCAGTTACAACCCACCGACCACATGTCACAGGTCTCTATTTAAACAATTTCCACGTCCTACCAGATCCATTCCTGACACACACCGCCAGACAAGCCACACCTTGCAATTTACAGCTAAGTACTCCTTTAAAAAAAAATTTTTTTTTAAAAACAGTATTCATGTAAATCTATACTTTATCTCCTCTCCCTTTTTCTTCGTCCTGTATGTTTTTGTATGATTAAGGCTCACGCCGAAACGTCACTACTTTGTAATAGTTAAGTAATAAAGCTGCTCCTACTTTTTTCCGATTTTATACATTCTAGTATCACAGCTTTACTGCAGTGCTTAGTGTATAGTTGTATACTTATACACCAATTATTGTTGTACCAGAACCACGTTACATAGTCACTTTATCAGAAGCACGCTACATAGTCACTTTACCAGAACCACGCTACATAGTCACTTTACCAGAACCACGCTACGTAGTCTCTTTACCAGAAGAACGCTAGACAAAAGATGTTTTATTTCAACCAGAGAGATATAATATCTGGTTTCTTTGTCTGTCATAATGTATTTCATATATTTCACCCATAACCCCATATATTTAGTGACGCTGTGAAACCGTCTCACTGTCTTAACCTACAACTTCACAATGAAAGGTTGTATGTCTAAGATTGGCTTTTTTAGCGTTTTTTCCACTTCTGTACGTTTTCTCTTTCTTATTCGTTGCAGATATTTTTCTTGTCAACTCTTTCGCTCCAAAACAACGTGGGTTGGTTGGTAGATCTTACACGCTTGTGCTCAGAGCGATTTTTAGACAAAGTCTAAATAAAATCTACAAATAGATGCATCAGCAGCTTGTTCTCTCGTCATCTTGGAACCGCATCAGCAATATATCGCGGCAACAAGCCCTCACCCCTAAACCTCACTGTAGCTCTGACAGAGTTAAACTAGTACTCACGTACCACCCTCATAGCTTGGCAGTTAAAACATACTGTTTCGGCATCTCCATCTCCTCCAGACCGAGCCTGATACACGTGAACTTTTTTAGGAACCCCCATTGGTGGCCTATAGACAGGACAAGAACCTCAGGGACCTTTTAATTCGTAGTCATCTTAAGATTTCGCCAGCGTCTTAATGATATTTCTAAGAGGGCCTGGACACCTGTGGCTAAACATTTTTGCCTTAGCAACCACAGGGGAAAACAAGATATTTCTGTTAGTGGGATCCGCTCTTGTTCTGCTGATGTACGATCTCGGAGGGTTCTAGAACATATTTTCCAGACTGGCTGTCTCCACCCTGCTGTCTCCACCCAGCTGTCTCCACCCTGCTGTCTCCACCCAGCTGTCCCCACCCTGCTGTCCCCACCCTGCTGTCCCCACCCTGCTGTCTCCACCCTGCTGTCTCCACCCTGCTGTTCCCACCCTGCTGTCTCCACCCAGCTGTCTCCACCCTGCTGTCTCCACCCTGCTGTTCCCACCCTGCTGTCTCCACCCTGCTGTCTCCACCCTGCTGTCCCCACCCTGCTGTCTCCACCCTGCTGTCTCCACTCAGCTGGAATTAACAATGTCTTCAGCTTTCTGTAACTTCTTTAGGTTTCCACTCCTCCTTTTCTTAAACTCTGCTTTCTTTCTCTATGCTACCCCTCCCTACCGCCACCCTCTTTTCTTCTCTGGCAACATACTGTTGTGTATAGGGTCTTGTCCTGTTCACAGGTTTCACATTTTCTCCCTGCATGTGTTTATGTTCTTCATTCATTATCTCTCCACGTTCCCATTCCCCCCCCCCCCCCGACAACTTCTCTTCTAGCAGCTATCATGTTTCTGTTTACCTTCCCCCCCCCCCCCCCCGACATCTTCTCCTCTAGCAGCTATCATGTTTCTGTTTACCTTCCCCCCCCCAACCCTTTCTACCACTTGTTCTCCTCCTCTCTCTCCACCTCTTCTTTACGATTGGATCTATCTGGTATCCTTTGTTGTGGTCAGCGTGGTCGTTCCTTCTACTACACACATTTCTGTTTTCTACTTTTGGAGGAAGCCATATTCAGATAAGTTGTTCGTTTTTTAGTTTTATTTTTTTCTCGTGTGTGCATATAATCCTCGAAAAAGCCTCATGCCGAAATATCGCATATTGTATGTTTTTCATTTATACATTCTCATACTTTCTATTCGTTTTTTCTCACCTTACTCACTCTCTCCCTCACTTTGTAAAACTGCACCCTACACCTCTATCTACCATTTTTTATTTAGACCATTTTTACTGCAGTCGCCTCCCTTTTATCCATCAGCAGCAGCGCATCTTGCTTACAACCAACAGACCTACAGGAGAGCTGTCGGGGAGGCAAAGTTCCGCAGGGGACATGCAAAGTAATGAATGAACGAATGAATGAATTAATGAATGAACTAAATAAAATGAAAAGCACCATATTTCTAAAATAATCCATATTTCTTAAAATATTGAGTAACTTCCTTCCAGTTTCTTTCTGCCAAAATAATTTCCCATCAAAATGTATTCTAGCAGAGCATGAGAATTAATTCTGGCGAGAAAGAGCTGATAGTACAAGGGAACATTTTCTTTGTTTTTTTGTTCATGATACGTCCCTAACAGGACATTGTCAGTGTCTCGATGTAGAAATATTTACATGGTGGAATTATTGTCTGTGTTTTATAATCATATTATATATGTATATCTCAACTGTCTGTATTTAGCTCGTTCTGTCACACAGCGATATGCATCAACAGAGGCTTATAAGACACCAAGATCAGCATTCAAACCAATAAGTTTATTCAAACTCAGACACATAAGCTGTCTTGACTGATCAGACACACAATATGTCTTGACTGATCAGACTCACAATATGTCTTGACTGATCAGACTCACAAGATGTCTTGACTGATCAGACTTAAAAGATGTCTTGATTGATCAGACTTACAAGATGTCTTGACTGATCAGACTTAAAAGATGTCTTGACTGATCAGACTTACAAGATGTCTTGATTGATCAGACTCACAAGATGTCTTGACTGATCACACTCACAAGATGTCCTGACTGATCAGACTCACAAGATGTCTTGACTGATCACACTCACAAGATGTTTTGACTGATCAGACTCACAAGATGTCTTGACTGATCACACTCACAAGATGTCTTGACTGATCAGACTGAATGAGATTTTCCTATTGACTTTCATAAGTTTCGTATACGACGTTTGATCTTCTTCTCCCAGATGTAAAAAGCTGATCCACGAGAGAGAACAATCCAAGGACATGTTTAGATTCTGCCCTAGCCCACATGAGATAATGTCGGGGAATTTAAACTCACCTAGATGTAGATGTCAAGGTTAGATCTGACATGACAAGGCTCTGACTTTCGTCGGAAAACTTTCTCCCGTGCGTCTTGACAATGTTACATTTGTTAATCAGATGATTCTAACAGAACAGGATCTAAATTCTCACATCTTGACAATGTTACATTTGTTAATCAGATAATTCTAGCAGAGCAGGATCTATTTCTCACGTCTTGACACTGTTATATTTTTTTAGTCAGATAATTCTACCAGAGCAGGGTCTATTTCTCACGTCTTGACACTGTTATATTTTTTAGTCAGATGATTCTAGCAGAGCAGGATCTAATTCTCACAACTTGACAATGCTATATTTTTAGTGAGATATTCTAACAGAGCAGGATCTAATTCTCACATCGTCACAATCTTACATTTGTAAATGAGATAATTCTAACAAAGCAAAGTCTAAGCTGTGACGTCTTCACAATGTTACATTTGTTGGTATGATATTCTAACAGCAGAATCTAAGTTCTCACATCTTGGCAATGTTACATTTGTGAGAGTGATGATTCTAACAGAGCTGGATCTAGGCTCTCACGTTTTGAAATGCTACATTTGTTAGTGAGATATTCTAATAGATTTTGATTTAAGTTCTCATGTATTGACAATGTCACATTTGTTCATGAGATATCCTAAGCGAGCAAGATCTAATTATCACGTCTTGACAATGTTACATGTGTGAGTCAAATATTCTACCAGAGTAGGATTTAAGCTCTCACGTCTTGCCAATGTTATATTTGTTAATGAGATGATTCTAATAGAGCAGGGTCTAAGTTCTCACTTCTTGACAATGCTACATTTGTTAGTGAGATATTCAAACAGAGCATGATCTAACTTATTACGTCTCGACCATGTTGCATGTGTTAATGAGATGATTCTAACACAGCAGGGTCTTAGTTCTTACGTCTTCGCAATGTTAGATTTGTTAGAGAGATATTCTAACAGAGAATAATCTAAGTTCTAAAGTTTTGACAATGTTAGATTTGTTAGAGAGATATTCTAACAGAGAATAATCTAAGTTCTAAAGTTTTGACAATGTTAGATTTGTTAGAGAGATATTCTAACAGAGAATAATCTAAGTTCTAAAGTTTTGACAATGTTAGATTTGTTAGAGAGATATTCTAACAGAGAATAATCTAAGTTCTAAAGTTTTGACAATGTTAGATTTGTTAGAGAGATATTCTAACATAGAATAATCTAAGTTCTAAAGTTTTGACAATGTTAGATTTGTTAGAGAGATATTCTATCAGAGAATAATCTAAGTTCTAAAGTTTTGACAATGTTAGATTTGTCAGTGAAATTTCTATCAGAGAAGTATCAAATCTCTCACGTCTTGATAATGTTACATTTAGTAATGAGATAATTATAATACAGCGGGATCTAAGTCTCACGTCTTGACAATGTTACATTTCTGATCTTATATCTTATATCCTTCCAGTGCCATTAGACGTCACATAGGGCTTTCAAGGTAGTTCGGAATTTTTCCTGTCTTCGGCGAGTCTTTTAAAATCATCAAGGGATTTTTTGCCTGTTAATTTGGCCTCTCTTAACAATGTCCTCTTTAGAGTTTCACGCGGTCTGCCTTTTTTTTCTTCTGCCTGTTGTGTTCTGATGGAGAAGTAGGAGGAAAGAATGGAGTGGCTTTTTATTTGGACAAATCAACATCAAAAGCATTACTAGGCTATAATCCAATAAGTGATAGAATCCTAAAAATCAGACTTAAGGGCATTCCTAGAAATGTAACAATCATCCAGATATATACACCTACATCAGCAGCAGAAGAAGAGGAAGTAGAAAACTTTTATAACACACTGCAAACGACAATAGACCAGTTACGGAAAAATGATATTGTATTAATAATGGGTGATTTTAATGCAAAAATAGATACAGAAAGAGCAGAAGATGAAGGACATGTTGTAGGAAAATTTAGCATAGGGCATAGAAATGAGGCAGGTGTCAAGCTAATGACTTTTTACATGGAAAATGAGCTAATGATCGCTAACACACTTTTTAAACAACATCCAAGAAGACTTTACACATTGACATCACCTGATGGTAAAACCAGGAATCAAATAGATTACATTTTAGTGCAAAGAAGGTGGAGGTCAAGTATAACATCATCAAAAACTTTACCAGGTGCTGATTGTGACACGGATCATGAGTTATTTATAGCAGACATGAAATAAAGATAAAAAATACAGTTGCGGGATCAAGACCACTCGGCTTTGATCTTACAAAAATACCAGAACAATACGGTATAGAAGTGAAGAAACGTTTCGAAATCCTGATGGCTGTACAGGAAGAGATGACACCAGATGAATTGGCTACGCAGGCCAAAGATATCTTAATAACAACAGCTAATGACATGGTTCCAGTAAAGAAAACACAAAAGAATGGATGGATTACAGCAGATACACTAGAACTGATAAAACAACGTAGAGAAATGAAGACGCAATGGAAAGTGACAAAAAACAACAAAGAGAAATATAAAACTTTAACAAAAGAAGTACGAAGAAACATAAGAAAAGACAAAAAACAATACATTCAAGATTGTTGTGAAAGAATAGAAGAACATCAGAAGTGTGGAAGAGATAGTGAAATGTTTAAAGAAATGAAGACATTGACGAGAAACGTCACACTTAAGCTAAATGTAATTTGTGATGAGATGGAGAATACCTTCACAGAGACAGAGGAAATTCTAGAAAGATGGAAGGAATATTGCAAAGGAATGTATGAAACCACCGACTGTGGAAACAGAAATCAACAGTGTGAATTATTATTGGAGGAGAAAGAACCCGAACCGACAATAGAAGAAGTTTTATGGGCAAGAATCTGAAAAATGGTAAATCACCAGCATGTGATGAGATAACAGCTGAATTTATTAAAGCAGGAGGAAAGGAATGTGCAACAATCTATCATGCACTGTGCAAAAAGATATGGTATTCAGGTATTTGGCCAAAAGAGTGGAAAAGAACTGTATTCATACCACTGTCAAAAAAGGGTAACCTGAAATTATGCACAAACTAAAGAACTGTTGCCGTGATTAGTCATGCCAGTAAAATTCTGTTAAAAATCATAATGGGTAGACTTGGAAAGAAAATAGAAGAACAAGTCAATATGGTCCAAGCTGGTTTCAGACAAGGAAGAGGATCAAGAGATCATATATTCAATCTAAGATTAATAATAGAGAAATGCAGAGAGTTTAATGTGAATCTATATTTATCCTTTATAGACTACTCAAAGGCATTTGATTGTGTACAACACCAGAAACTTTGGGAAATAATGGAAAAAATGGGATTTCCAACACATTTGATACAATTAACATCACTGCTGTATCTAGACCAACAAGCAACAGTAAGAATAAATGGTGAAACAACAACTTGGTTTGACATAAAACAAGGGGTCCGTCAGGGGTGCATATTGTCACCCTACTTATTTAACTTGTATGCTGAAAATATAATGAGGAATGTTAGAGAAGATGTAGACAAAGAATATTACGATGCCATAACAATTGGAGGTTATGAAATACCAGAGATTAGATATGCTGATGACACAGTGTTACTGTCCACAACACAAAGAGGAATGGAAAAACTAATTATATCAGTCCGTAAGAACAGCGAAGAACAGAACCTCTATTTTAATGCAAAGAAAACTAAATTGATGACAACTGACAAAACAAACAAGGCAGCTGAAATATGTATCAATGAGGAAAACTTGGAAGAAGTGGAGAGTTTTGAATATCTTGGATCACTACTAACCAATAATGGAGATACAATGAGGGAAATTAAAAGGAGGACATCTATCGCTCTTCAGAAAGTAAAACAAATAAAGAATCTGTGGAGAGGAGCAGACAGAACCACAAAAATAAGATTTTTAAGGGCATGCGTCTTTCCCATCGCAACATATGCCTGTGAGACCTGGACACTTAACAAAACAGCTGAGAAACACATAAATGCCTTTGAGTGTAAAAGCTACAGAAGAGTTCTCCAAATATCGTGGACACAAAAAAGAACAAATATATCTATACTACAAGAACTTAATAATGAATAAGGCTGGCTAGTAAAGAGGATTAAACAGAAAGAACTTAAATATTTTGGACACATTAAACATCATGATAATTTAGAGAAGACCGTATTGGAAGGGTACATAATGGGAAAAAGAAAAAGAGGAAGACCAAAACGAAGATGGTTGCAAGACATCGTTGACGATCTGCAGATGGATTCTGCAGCAGCAGGCCATCTTGCTCACAACCGAGAGGCCCACAGGAGTGCTGTTTGGGAGGCAAAGTTCCGCAAAGGACATGCAAATGAATGAATGAATGTTGTGTTCCATTTTATAGCTTGTTTTGGGATTCTCTGACTGTTTCTTCTCATCAAGTGACCATTATATGACAATCTCCTTTTCCTGATCACCCATGAGACTGATTGTTGTTCAGTCATATGTCTTATCTCTGCATTGCTCTTGAATTCATGGCACTTGATGTCGAGTATTTTCCTTTGGCATTTGTCTTCAAAAGAGTCTAATTTCTTTCCTATTTCTTTAGTTGTTTTCCAGCTTTCGCATGCATAAATGAGGGTGGATATTACATTTGAATTGAATAGTCTTAACTTGGTTTTTGTGCTTATAACTTTTGAATTCCATATGTTCTCAAGATTCTTGAACATTGATGCTGCTTTTGCAATTATGATCCTAACTTCCTTTCTAGTGTCACCATCCTGGTCTATGTAGCTGCCAAAGTATGCAAATTGATTGACTTCTTCAATATATGTCCCTTCTATGTGTATTTTTCCATTTTGAATGAGAGGTATTTTCATTATTTTTGTTTTGTCCTTGTTAACTTCAAGTCCTATTTTGCTAGCCAGTGAAGACAGGCTATCTGATTTTTTCTTGCATGGAATTCACATTATTACTGATAAGAGCTATGTCATCAGCAAAATCAAGATCTTCTAGTTGGGTCCCATGTACTCATTCAATACCTGTGTTACCTATTTAGCATTTTTTCATTATGAAGTCTATTGTAATCCCAAAAAATAAAGGAGACAGTATACATCCTTGTTTCACGCCGGTTTCAATCTGGAACCATTCACTCATCCCTTCTTCTGTCTTGACTGCACAGACATATCCATTGTTTAAGTCCTTAATGATGTTGACAATTTTAGATGGTATTCCGTATAGACATAAAATTCTCCATAATGAATTATATAACATTATATAACAGCAGAATTTAAATTCTCACTTCTGACAATGTTACATTTGTTAGTGAGATATTCTAACAGATCAGGATCTAATCTCTCATGTTTTGACAATGTTTCACATGTTAGTGAGATGGTTGTAACAGATCAGGGTCTAAGTTCTCACGTCTTGACAATGTTTCACATGTTAGTGAGATGGTTGTAACAGATCAGGGTCTAAGTTCTCACGTCTTGACAATGTTTCACATGTTAGTGAGATGGTTGTAACAGATCAGGGTCTAAGTTCTCACGTCTTGACAGTGTTTCATATGTTAGTGAGATGGTTGTAACAGATCAGGGTCTAAGTTCTCACGTCTTGACAATGTTTCATATGTTAGTGAGATGGTTGTAACAGATCAGGGTCTAAGTTCTCACGTCTTGACAATGTTTCACATGTTAGTGAGATGGTTGTAACAGATCAGGGTCTAAGTTCTCACGTCTTGACAATGTTTCACATGTTAGTGAGATGGTTGTAACAGATCAGGGTCTAAGTTCTCATGTCTTGACAATGTTTCACATGTTAGTGAGATGGTTGTAACAGATCAGGGTCTAAGTTCTCACGGCTTGACAATATTTCATATGTTACTGAGATAGTTGTAACATATCAGGGTCTAAGTTATCACGTCTTGACAATCTTAAGTTTGTTAGGGAGATGATTCTAAGATAGCAGAATCTAATTTCTTAAGTCTTGACAATGTTACATTTGTCAGTGAGATGATCCCAAGATAGCCGGATCTACGTTCTGACGTCTCGACAATGTTACATTTGTTAGTGATATATTCCTAACAGAACAGGATCAAAATTCTTCCGTCTTGACAATGTTATATTTGTTAGGAAATAATCCCAACAGAGCAGGATCAAGATTTTCACGTATAGATAAAGTTACATTTGATACTGATATATTCTAACACAGCAGAATCTAACTTCTCACCTCTTGACAATCTTACAAATGTTAGTGAGATTTTACAACAGAGCAGGATCTGAGTTCTTACTTCTTGACAATGGTACATTTGTTATTGACATTATATTAAGAAAGCTGGTTCTAAGTTCTCAAGTTGTGACAAATGTTAAATTTGTTAGTGAGATATTCTAACTGAGTAGGATTAAACTTCTCACGTCTAGTCAATGTTACATTTATTAGTGAGATATTCTAATAGAGTAGAATCTACCTTTTTACGTCTCGACAATGTTGCATGTGTTAATGAGATGATTCTAACAGAGCAGGGTCTCAGTTCTTACGTCTTCGCAATGTTACATTTGTTAGCGAGATACTCTAACAGAGGAGGATCTGATTTCTTCGATGTTGACAATATTATATTTGTTAGTGTAATATTATAGGGAGAGCAGAGTCTAAGTTCTTAAGTTTTGACCATGTTACATTTGTTAGTGAGATATTCTAACATAGCAGGATCAAATGCATCATGTCTTGAGAATGTTATATTTGTTAATGAGATAATTATAACAGAGCATAATCCAACCTCTCACGTCCTAACAATGTTACTTTTGTTAATGAGATAATTCTAACAGCGCTGAATCTAAGCTCTCACGTTTTGACAATGTTACTTTTCTTAGTGAGATATTCTAACAGAGCAGGATCTAAATTCTCTCACGTCTTTACAATGTTTCTAGTGCGATAATTGTAACAGAGCTGGATCTAAGCTCTCACGTCTTGACAATGTTACTTTTGTTAGTGTGATAATTATAACAGACCAGGATCTAAGCTATCACGTTTTGACAATGTTATTTTTGTTAGTGTGATAATTATAACAGAGCTGGACCAAGGCTCTCACATCTTCAGAATGAAATTCATGTTATTCTCACAATGGGCTCTTCCTAACACTTGTACAAGTGTTTTATCTTACTAACAGCTGTATAAGTGTTTTATCTTACTAACATTTGTACAAATATTTTATATTACTAACATATATACACATGTTTTATCTTACTAACATCTTTGCAAATGTTTTTATTACGAACAGATATAGAAATATTTTTTCATACTAACAGATGTACACATTTTTTATCCGACTAACAGCTTTATAAATGTTATCCAATTAACAACTGTACAAATGTTTTATTTTTCTAACAGCTGTACAAATGCTTTACCTTACTAACAGATGTACACATGTTTTATCTTACTACAGCTGTGCACTTGTTTTATCATTCTGACACTCTATTTATGCTTTATCTTACTAACAGCTGCACAAATGTTTTATCTTACTAACAGCTGTACAAATGTTTTATCTTACTAACAGCTGTACAAATGTTTCACCACTGTTTTGTTAAGGTAAACACTTTCAGGTACACGTACAGATCTTTTCGCTAGTCTACGGGCTAAAATCTGGTACAGGGTCATCATATTCCAGGGAACAAATTAACAATAAAAAAGATAAAAGCTACGGGAGATAAATCTTTCAAACTGTTCATGAACAGAATGTTTTCTTTATTATAATTGTACAAATACTCCGCATTATGTCTACAACAAAACTCTACCATACAATGTCGGAGATGAGAGGATTATTAAAAATAACGCAGTCTATGTACACACACACACACACAAGGCGTTCCGTGTTTTTAGGTTTAACTAATGTTATATGTACACATATTACAATTAGACGATATCTGTCTTTATGAAGTATTTATACATGTTACAAGTAGATGATGTCTGTCTTTGTGAGGTATGTACTTTGTAAGACATGGTTATATCTTCTCGTGACCAGAAAGTGTAGTATGATAAAGTTTCTTTGCTTGTGTAGACAAATAACACTCAAACACAATCCTTTCTACAAACAGCACATTAACAATCTTTTCTACAGACAAACAGCACACTAATAATCATTTCTACAGACAAACAGCACACTAATAATCATTTATACAGACAAACAGCACACTAATAATCATTTCTACAGACAAACAGCACACTAATAATCATTTATACAGACAAACAGCACACTAACAATTATTTCTACACTCAAACAGCACACTAATAATCTTTTCTCCAGACAAACAACACAGAGGAACACTTTTTTTCTACAGACAAACAACAAAAGATAATAACCTTTACTACAGAGAAACAACACAAGATAATAACCTTTACTACAGAGAAACAACACAAGATAATAACCTTTACTACAGAGAAACAACACAAGATAATAACCTTTACTACAGAGAAACAACACAAGATAATAACCTTTACTACAGACAAACAGCACACTAATAATCTTTTCTACAGACAAACAACACAAGATAATAACCTTTACTACAGACAAACAGCACACTAATAACCTTTACTACAGAGAAACAACACAAGGGAATAACCTTTACTACGGACAAGCATTCAAAGTGAGATCAGCTGAGGCAGGTTGACTTGTTACAGGTGAAGAATGATGGTAATAATGAATGGCTCACACAATGATGAGGTACATCATGATAACATTGATAACTCCAGACCCTCCAATATTACACACAAAGTTCCCAACTATCAGCCACAGTTATCCCCCTCACTCTAGAAGCACAGCTCAGCGAGACCTTGTGTATGTTTGTCTAAAAAAAAGTTGGTAGCTGCTAGAGAGACTGAATCTAAGTTAGGTAATTTCTGTGTCATGACCTCGTTCTTTCCTGTTGGTACGATCCGTCGTGCCTACTGAAAAGTTACTAATGACTAGGCCTACAAACACCTTTTTCTGGAGGTGCTACTTGGCTCAGTTCGTTAGCACGCTGTTCTCTCGTGGCTAGACGGCTTCTCGTCCTACCAGAGTCCGTGGTTCGAATCCCAGGTAATTCTCTTGTGATTTTTCTTTCTCTCACGTCTCAATAAACTGCTTTGCCTACGATCTTTTCGAGGTCTAATCCTACAAAACTGTGTTCTCTTACTAGAGTGAATCCTGAGCGTACTTCGAGTCTTTGTTCTCTATTGTTTATTTATTAGACATGCGGACATTACTACTATTTCTCTTCTATTTTTCTTTGTAGTCTTCTCTACTGTTAATTTTTTACTAAGACGTTCAGACATTACTACTATGTTTCTCTTCTCTTTTTCTCTGTAGTCTTCTCGACTGTTAATGTTTTACTAAGACGTGCAGACATTACTACTATATTTCTCTTCTCCTCTCTCTCTCTCTCTCTCTCTCTCTCTCTCTCTCTCTCTCTCGACAAACAGAGCGTCATGTTTGTGTGTGTACATAGACTGCGTTATTTTCAATAATCCTCTCATCTCCGACATTGAATGTAAGAGTTCTGTTGTAGACATGATGTGGATTATTTGTAAAATTATAATTATGAATACATTCTGTTCATGAACATTTTGAAATATTTATCCTCTATCACTTTTATCATTTTTATTGTTAATTTGTTCCATGGAATATGATGACCCTGTACCACATTTTAGCCCGTAGACTACAGAAAAGATCTGTACGTGTACCTGTGTTTACTTTAACACAACTGTGATGAAACATTTGTACAGCTGTTAGTAAGATAAAACATTTGTACAGCTGTTAGTAAGATAAAACATTTGTACAGCTGTTAGTAAGATAAAACATCTGTACAGCTGTTAGTAAGGTGGAACATTTGTACAGTTTTAATAAAATGATGGATTTGTACATCTGTTAGTAAGAGTCGACTGTGGCGAGAACATGCATGTTAAATATATCTTTAAAACTGACAGACAAACAATAAGGTGAAACCAGCCACAAGTACTAGAATATAGCACAGAATTTATTCCTCTTTCTAGACAATTGTGGATATACCTTCGACACGTAAACGAACCAACAACTTACAAATATCAAAGGTAAGAAAAAAGAAAATCTGAAAGTTTGAATGTTTTAAGTGGCAGTAAAGTTTACTATCTTATGACTTTCATTGTTGGCACATTATAACAGAGAGAACTAGTTCAGTGTTTATATGTAAGCAAAACAGGGGAGATGATCAAGGTTAACTCGTTGTCTTGGTGAGACTGACATCAATAAACAGGATCTGAAGATGTTAGAACGTGTTTTAAATATCAAACATATTGTCAAATATTTGCCGTTTTATTGTACTATAACTGGTGGAAATATGTGCTAGCTTTAGACATTGACAGACATTTTGATATATCAGTGGGAGATGTTTTCAACTTTACGTTCTCTTAGACGCGTCTGATCTTCATCTCCGTGGAGGTTGCTGATTTCTTGTCAGCTATACCCCGCCATTCTACACCGGTATAGTCGTCTTTACCCCACTTTCCGTTTAGGCTTGACACGTTGCAGCTCTTATACCACCACGCTCCCGACCTCAATTTAGCACAACTTCCACTACCGTCTATATCATTGTCCTGGTCGAGTGTGCTAAACTTCATACTATCATGATAGGTCAGACTATCACCCGCTGTACCGCTGTAGCCACTCACTGAGAGCTTGTACTTGGAGACCTCATCACCAACACTAAAGTGTGAGTAGTGAGCGAAATATTTGCTCCCATTATATTCCAAGTCAACCCTCAGCTCAGTGTAGCCCTGGAGACAAAAGTATAAATTATAGTAACTAAATATGAAGAATCTGTCACATAATATTATCATTAGAACTGCTTCAGTTATTGTAACTAATAATACAATAGATAACAGAGAAGAGTATTCATGTATAAGATAAAACCGATCTTTAGTATAATAATTTTAGTCTAATTATAAACTTACTGTAAGCAAGATTCTTGCTTTTAACCTATTAACATTTTACCAGTCATAGCCGGTAATGTGACCCAGCTTATGCTAGCACAAAGATCTTGTAGAAAGTATCTACTTTATACTAGTCTATAAATCTACTTTTAATTAAATTACTTTTAATATAAGACAAGGTTCTATCTTTATTTACTGCTGGAGTTGCTCTCTTTATACAAGCACTAAGAGATATGAGAATAACGACTGCGGTAAAACTGGTTCTAGTAATAAAGGTAGACCGGGGTGTGTCGAACAGTTTTACAGAAAGATAGAAAAAGTCAGGAAAATTACCAACAACGACTTGAACAGAAAGTAAGATGTGCATATAAAAACTAGAGGAACAGAAAGTAAGATCAGCACATATAAACTAGAGGAACAGAAAGTAAGATGAGCACATATAAACTAGAGGAACAGAAAGTAAGATGGGTACATATAAACTAGAGGAACAGAAAGTAAGATGAGCACATATAAACTAGAGTAACAGAAAGTATGATGAGCACATATAAACTAGAGGAACAGAACGTAAGATTAGAACATATAAACTAGAGGAACAGAAAGTAAGATGAGCATATAAAAACTAGATGAACAGAAAGTAAGATGAGCATATAAAAACTAGAGGAACAGAAAGTAAGATGAGCACATATAAACTAGAGGAACAGAAAGAAAGATAAGCATATAAAAACTAAAAGAACAGAAAGTAAGATGAGCACATATAAACTAGATGAACAGAAAGTAAGATGAGCACATATAAACTAGAGGAACAGAAAGTAAGATGAGCACATATAAACTAGAGGAACAGAAAGTAAGATGAGCACATATAAACTAGAGTAACAGAATGTAAGATGAGCACATACAAACTAGAGTAGCAGAAAGTAAGCTCAGCACATATAAACGAGAGTAACAGAATGTGCGATGATGACATATAACTAAAGAATATACAACAATCCAATGTTTCGACAATTGTCTTTCTCTAGACCAAATCCAAAAACAACAGACAAAATAAATAGATAAAAAAACATACAGGACGAAGAAATAGAGAGATTCCTGACACACACCGCCGGACAAGTCACACCTTACAATTTACAGCTAAGTACTTAAAAAAAATTTTTTAAATAGTATTCACGTCAATCTATACTTTATCTCCTCTCTCTGTTTCTTCGTCCTGTATGTTTTTGTATGATTAAGGCTCACGCCGAAACGTCACAACTTTGTAATCGTTAAGTAATAAAGCTGCTGCTACTTTGTCCTAGTTTATACATTCTGGTATCACAGCTTTACTGCAGTGCTTCGTGTATAGTTGTATACTTATACACTAATTATTGTGTGGTACATGCAGAGAGTGTGTGGCTGAGACAGAATCTATGAGGCTGAGACAGAATCTATGAGGCTGAGACAGAATCTATGAGGCTGAGATAGAATCTATGAGGCTGAGATAGAACCTATGAGGCTGAGATAGAATCTATGAGGCTGAGACAGAATCTATGAGGCTGAGACAGAATCTATGAGGCTGTGATAGAATCTATGAGGCTGAGATAGAACCTATGAGGTTGAGATAGAATCTATGAGGCTGAGACAGAATCAATGAGGCTGAGACAGAATCTATGAGGCTCAGACAGAATCTATGAGGCTGAGACAGAATCTATTTTGTGAAATCTTCATCTCACAACTATCATGCTGCTTGTAGCTAATCTAAGCCGACAGTTTACACTCTCAGCCAATGTTTAAGGGGAGGAGAATAGAGGATTTCTTTCTTGACTCAGGATTTTATACTCATAGTCACTTTACCAGAACCACGCTACATAGTCACTTTAGCAGAACCACGCTACATAGTCACTTTACCAGAAGCACGTTACTTAGTCACTTTACCAGAACCACGCTACATAGTCACTTTACCAGAAGCACGCTACATAGCCACTTTACCAGAACCACGCTACATAGTCACTTTACTAGAAGCACGCTACATAGCCACTTTAACAGAACCACGCTACATAGTCACTTTAGCAGAACCACGCTACATAGTCACTTTACCAGAACCACGCTACATAGTCACTTTACCAGAACCACGCTACATAGTCACTTTACCAGAAACACGCCACATTGTCATTTTACTAGAGGCACGCTACATAGTCTCTTTAATAGAAGCACGCTACATAGTCACTTTACCAGAACACGCTACATAGTCACTTTACCAGAACATGCTACATAGTCACTTTATCAGAATCACGCTACATAGTCTCTTTAATAGAAGCACGCTACATAGTCTCTTTAATAGAAGCACGCTACATAGTCACTTTATCAGAATCACGCTACATAGTCTCTTTAATAGAAGCACGCTACATAGTCTCTTTAATAGAAGCACGCTACACAGTCTCTTTAATAGAAGCACGCTACATAGTCTCTTTAATAGAAGCACGCTACATAGTCTCTTTAATAGAAGCACGCTACATAGTCTCTTTAATAGAAGCACGCTACAGACAAACAACACACGGGAATAACCTTTAGTACAGACAAGCATTCAAAGTCAGATCAGCTGAGGCTGGTTGAACTGTGACAGGTGAAGAAGTTTAATCTCACCATGATGGTAATAATGAAAGGCGCCATGTGTGTGTGTGTGTGTGTGTGTGTGTGTGTGTGTGTGTGTGTGTGTGTGTGTGTGTGTGTGTGTGTGTGGGTGTGTGTGTGTGTGTGTGTGGTGGTGTGTGTGTGTGGTGTGGTGTGTGTGTGTGTGTGTGGTGTGTGTGGTGTGTGTGTGTGTGTGTGTGTGTGTGTGTGTGTGTGTGTGTGTGTGTGTGTGTGTGGGTGTGTGTGTGTGTGTGTGTGTGTGTGTGTGTGTGTGTGTGTGTGTGTGTGTGTGTGTGTGTGTGTGTGTGTGTGTGTGTGTGTGTGTGTGTGTGTGTGTGTGTGTGTGTGTGTGTGTGTGTGTGTGTGTGTGTGTGTGTGTGTGTGTGTGTGTGTGTGTGTGTGTGTGTGTGTGTGTGTGTGTGTGTGTGTGTGTGTGTGTGTTGTGTGTGTGTGTGTGGTGTGTGTGTGGTGTGTGTGTGTGTGTGTGTGTGTGTGTGTGTGTGTGTGTGGGTGTGTTGTGTGTGTGTGTGTGTGTGTGTGTGTGTGTGTGTGTGTGGTGTGTGTGTGGTGTGTGTGTGGGTGTGTGTGTGTGTGTGTGTGTGTGTGTTGTGTGTGTGTGTGTTGTGTGTGTGTGTGTGTGTGTGTGTGTGGTGTGTGTGTGTGTTGTGTGTGTGTGGTGTGTGTGTGTGTGTGTGTGGTGTGTGTGGGTGTGTGTGTGTGTGTGTGTGTGTGTGTGTGTGTGTGTGTGTGTGTGTGTGTGTGTGTGTGTTGTGTGTGTGTGTGTGTGTGTGTGTGTGTGTGTTGTGTGTGTGTGTGTGTGTGTGTGTGGTGTGTGTGTGTGTGGTGTGTGGGTGTGTGTGTGTGTGTGTGTGTGTGGTGTGTGTGTGTGTGTGTGTGGTGTGTGTGTGTGTGTGGTGTGTGTGTGTGTGTGTGTGTGTGTGTGTGGTGTGTGTGTGTGTGTGGTGTGTGTGTGTGTGTGTGTGTGTGTGTGTACACATAGACTGCGTTATTTTTAATAATCCTCTCATCTCCGACATTGTATGGAAGAGTTCTGTTGTAGACATAATGCGGAGTATTTGTTCATTTCTAATTAAGAAAACATTCTGTTCATGAACAGTTTGAAAGATTTATCCCTCGTCACTTTTATCATTTATATTGTTAATTTGTTCCCTGGAATATGATGACCATGTACCAGATTTTATCCCGTAGACTATAGAAAAGATCTGTACGTGTACGTGAAAGTGTCTACTTTAACAAAACAGTGATGAAACATTTGTACAGCTGTTAGTAAGATAAGACATGTGTACATCTGTTAGTAAGATGAAACATTTGTACAGCTGTTAGTAAGATAAGACATGTGTACATCTGTTAGTAAGATGAAACATTTGTACAGCTGTTAGTAAGATAAAACATTTGTACATCTGTTAATAATATAAAACATTTGTACAGCTGTTAGTAAGAGTCGACTGTGGAGAGAACATGAATGTCAAATATATCTTTAAAGCTGACAGACAAACAATAAGATGAAACCAGCCACAAGTACAAGAATATAGCACAATATTTATTCTTCTTTCTAGACATTTTGGATTTACCCTCGACGCGTATACAAACCAACAACTTACAAATAGCAACGAGAAGAAAAAAAAAGAAATGTGAGCAAAACAGGGGAGATGATCAAGGTTAACTCGCTGTCTTGGTGAGACTGACATCAATAAACAGGATCTGAAGATGTTAGAACGTGTTTTAAATATCAAACATATTGTCAAATATTTGCCGTATTATTGTGCTATAACTGGTGGAAATATGTGCTAGCTTTAGACATTGACAGACATTTTGATATATCAGTGGGAGATGTTTTCAACTTTACGTTCTCTTAGACGTGTCTGATCTTCATCTCCGTGGAGGTTGCTGATGTAAGGACACCCATACCCCACCATACTACACCGCCAACCCCGTCTTTACCCCACTCCCCGTTTAGGTTTGACTCGGTGCAGCTCTGATACCACCACGCCCCCTTCCACGATCTAGCACAATCTCCACTGGCTACATCATTGTCCTGGTCGAATGTGCTAAACTTCATACCATCATGATAGGCCAGACTATCACCTGCTGTACCGCTGTAGCCACTCACTGAGAGTTTGTACTTGGAGACCTCATCACCAACACTAAAGTGTGAGTAGTGAGCGAAATATTTGGTCCCATTATATTCCAAGTCAACCCTCAGCTCAGTGTAGCCCTGGAACAGAAAGAAGATATTATGTTAAAGGCACGTCAATTCTTTAGTTACCCCAATTTCGGTCAAAGTTAACGTCTTATACGCTGTGCTGGTATCTTAACCTCCTACTACCGTCTAGTGTTACTGACGTCTTATACGCTGTGCTGGTATCTTAACCTCCTACTACCGTCTAGTGTTACTGACGTCTTATACGCTGTGCTGGTATCTTAACCTCCTACTACCGTCTAGTGTTACTGACGTCTTATACGCTGTGCTGGTATCTTAACCTCCTACTACCGTCTAGTGTTACTGACGTCTTATACGCTGTGCTGGTATCTTAACTTCCTACTAGCGTCTAGTGTTACTCACGTCTTATCCGCTGTTCTAGTATCTTAACCTCCTACTACCGTCTAGTGTTGCGCGTGCTGAAAACGTTCGTAAACATTTTTAGACAAAGAATCGCGAGATAAATTTTCAGAAAAAGAAATATGGCGGGGAGGAAGGTCGTCCCCGTCCTCCTGATGCACTTCTGGAAGAAAGGGATGAATGCCTCCACAGCTTACCTGTGAAATTTTCAGTGTGGAAGGGGAAGGGACAGTTGATGACAGCGCTGCAAGGAAGCGGTTACCAAGGTTCAGGTCTGGGCACACCGACATCAAAGACAGGCCCAGGTCGAGACGTCACTCAATCATCATTGATGAAGACCCGCCCCAAGCTGTTGAAGACAATCACAGTATTCAGTCCCTGTGTGCCAACTGTTGAAGACAATCACAGTACCAATATTCGGTGTTTGCCTGCCAATTGGTGAAGATACTCAAAGTAACAATATTCGGAGTTTGTCTGCCAATTGGTGAAGATACTCAAAGTAACAATATTCGGAGTTTGTCTGCCAATTGGTGAAGATACTCAGAGTACCAATATTCGGTGTTTGCCTGCCAATTGGTGAAGATACTCAGAGTAACAATATTCGGAGTTTGCCTGCCAATTGGTGAAGATACTCAGAGTAACAATATTCGGCGCTTTAAAGCATTTGCACGGGGTGACGATGAGTCAGTGAAGGATATGACGAGAACGACAAAGGCATCAGCAAAATCCATGGACACAAGACTGGACGTAATTTCCATCTCCACGGTACAATATATGTTCCCGGCAGAATACTGTCGTCATTAGAGTATCCTAATACACTCTATTCTACATCTATTTCACTAAACAAGTTAATTTCTAACAGACTAATCTACATCTATCCCAGACGATACACAAAGCACACATTGTCCGTCAGTCACATGATCTCTCTCTCACGTGACCTTTGTCCTGTCCTACCTTAACCATGGCCCACGTGCTAACTGAGACAAAGACTCTACTTACAAGCAACTGATTACTTCAGAGGAATAACTCATTTTATACTAATTTTCCAATTCTCAGATGAGTTATCTATCTTACACTCTAACATTCTATATACTTTTATAGTTGTCTCCCTCCGCCTAAGCAGAGTTTTACTGAAAGGAAAGTTCTCAACACAAAAAAAAGACTTAATCGAGGGTACTGCACAATCCAAACTCAACCTTGGTCGGGTATAAGGAACTGAACAGCTCAACCCATATAGAATTTATTATTTTTTATCACATCCATTAATATAACTCAGGCATGTAGAGTATTCTGACTCTCTAATCAAGGGCAACCACAAGGGGGGTAACAAACTACACTGCCTACCCAAACATAGAAAGCTTCTCTCCCCTGGCTACCATTTCTCTATTATTTATCCAATATCTCTTTATAAACATTAGCTTTACCGCTGGCTTTGTACTCTATTCAAATAATTACCTACTCTCATGTATCTACCTAAAGCCAAGAGTAGTAGAGTATAACATATGCACTCTCCGTAATAAAGCGTCCTATATCCGTAACATGAGACTATCTGCAACCTGCACATAATAGGGTATATGTGCACACAAGTATCATAGCAATCCAACCTATATCTGTCACATGAGACTATCTGCAACCTGCACATAATAGGGTATATGTGCACACAAGTATCATAGGAATCCAACCTATATCTGTCACATGAGACTATCAGCAACATGCACAGAATATGGTATATGTGCACACGGGTATCATAGCAATCCAACCTATATCTGTCACATGAGACTATCCTCAACTTTCACAGAATAGGGTATATGTGCACGAGAGTATCATAGCAATCCAATATATATCTGTCACATGAGACCATCCTCAACCTTCACAGAATAGGTTATATGTGCACACGGCTATCATAGCAATCCAACCTATATCTGTCACATGAGACTATCCTCAACCTTCACAGAATAGGGTATATGTGTACACGGGTATCATAACAATCCAACCTATATCTGTCACGTGAGACTATCAGCAACATACATAGAATAGGGAATATGTGCACACGGATATCATAGCAATCCAACATATATCTGTCACATGAGACTATTAGCAACATGCATAGAATAGGGTATATGTGCACACGGGTATCATAGCAATCCAACATATATCTGTCACATGAGACTATCATCAACTTTCACATAATAGGGTATATGTGCACACGGGTATCATAGCAATCCAACCTATATCTGTCACATGAGACTATCCTCAACCTTCACAGAATAGGGTATATGTGCACACGGGTATCATAGCAATCCAACCTATATCTGTCACATGAGACTATCCGTAACATTCACAGAATAGGGTATATGTGCACACGGGTATCATAGCAATCCAACTTATATCTGTCACATGAGACTATCCGTAACATTCACAGAATAGGGTATATGTGCACACGGGTATCATAGCAATCCAACCTATATCTGTCACATGAGACTATCCGTAACATTCACAGAATAGGGTATATGTGCGCACGGGTATCATAGCAATCCAACCTATATCTGTCACATGAGACTATCCGTAACATTCACAGAATAGGGTATATGTGCACACGGGTATCATAGCAATCCAACCTATATCTGTCACATGAGACTATCCGTAACATTCACAGAATAGGGTATATGTGCACACGGGTATCATAGCAATCCAACCTATATCTGTCACATGAGACTATCAGCAACATTCACAGAATAGAAAATTTGTAATAAATCCTCCCAAAGGACTATTTGCCACGTACCGTATTTACGGACCCAAATAGAATAAACTAGGTCTACACAAGATCCCTGTGATAAGCCTACCATAGCCTCAAATAGAATAAACTAGGTCTACACAAGATCCCTGTGATAAGCCTACCATAGCCTCAAATAGAATAAACTAGGTCTACACAAGATCCCTGAGATAAGCCTACCATAGCCTCAAATAGAATAAACTAGGTCTACACAAGATCCCTGAGATAAGCCTACCATAGCCTCAAATAGAATAAACTAGGTCTACACAAGATCCCTGTGATAAGCCTACCATAGCCTCAAATAGAATAAACTAGGTCTACACAAGATCCCTGTGATAAGTCTACCATAGCCTCAAATAGAATAAACTAGGTCTACACAAGACCCCTGTGATAAGCCTACCATAGCCTCAAATAGAACAAACTAGGTCTACACAAGATCCCTGTGATAAGCCTACCATAGCCTCAAATAGAATAAACTAGGTCTACACAAGACCCCTGTGATAAGCCTACCATAGCCTCAAATAGAATAAACTAGGTCTACACAAGATCCCTGAGATAAGCCTACCATAGCCTCAAATAGAATAAACTATATCTACACAAGATCCCTGTGATAAGCCTACCATAGCCTCAAATAGAATAAACTAGGTCTACACAAGATCCCTGTGATAAGCCTACCATAGCCTCAAATAGAATAAACTAGGTCTACACAAGATCCCTGAGATAAGCCTACCATAGCCTCAAATAGAATAAACTAGGTCTACACAAGATCCCTGAGATAAGCCTACCATAGCCTCAAATAGAATAAACTAGGTCTACACAAGATCCCTGAGATAAGCCTACCGTAGCCTCAAATAGAATAAACTAGGTCTACACAAGATCCCTGAGATAAGCCTACCGTAGCCTCAAATAGAATAAACTAGGTCTACACAAGATCCCTGAGATAAGCCTACCGTAGCCTCAAATAGAATAAACTAGGTCTACACAAGATCCCTGAGATAAGCCTACCATAGCCTCAAATAGAATAAACTAGGTCTACACAAGATCCCTGAGATAAGCCTACCGTAGCCTCAAATCCATGTAAGCTCTACATGTGTCGGGGGAGGTAAACGTCAAGAGGTAGCAAATATATATGTTGCAAACCTCCATCATACACCAGTCCGGATTATGTAACGTCTAATTCTATAACAACCCATCTGTAAACATTAAGCTCGTTCTAACGGCAAAGACTTATCCACCTGTCCCGTAAAGCTATAACTGGTGGGCGTGTCTCTGTGAACAATAGAACCACCAGAAGAGGACATCTCTGGGAAAGGCATTTGCCTCACAGCAAAACATACAGCTACCTGTTTCACTCTTTTGTAACACAGGGTACCTTCTTTCTGTATTATAGTCTCTTTCCATGCGACATCGAGTCTCTCTCTCTCTCTCTCTCTGAACCTTAAGTGCACAGGGCACATGGGGCTTTCGCAAGGATTTTCCACAAATGCCTGTCCTTTGCCTTTTTTTCTGCTCTTGCCCAGGTGAGCCCTCTATTTCTCAACATCCTCTCTGTTGTTCTTCTCCATGTCTCTTTTGTTCTACCCTTACTTCCATTCCCCTGTGGTGTCCATCTTAGTGCTATTTCTGGTAGTGAGTTATCAGTCGTTCGGAGCACATGTCCCAACCATCGCCAGCGTCTTTCCTCAATAATTGTTGTCAGTGGCTTCATCTGCATTTCTGCCAATAAGATTTTATTTCTTATGGTGTTTCGCCAAAATATTTTTCCTCTCTCTCTCTCTCTCTCTCTCTCTCTCTCTCTGAACCTTAAGTGCCCAGGGCACATGGGGCTTCCGCAAGGGTTTTCCACAAATGCCTGTCCTTTGCCTTTTTTTTCTGCTCTTGCCCAGGCAACATTTAGTCTGGAAAGAATTCAACTTGTTTTCTATGGTTTTGGTGATTTTCCAGCATTCACTTCCATAGAGTAGTACACTTAGAACATTACTCTTAAATATCCTGATTTTCGTATTTATGCTTAGTTTTTTTAGATTTCCATATATTCTGCATCACTGCAAAAGCCTTTCTTTGCTCTAGTAAGTCTGCTGTTGATGTCCTCTGTGCTATCTCCATTTTCTACTACTCTACTGCCAAGGTATAGAAATTCGTTGACCTCCTCCACTAACTTGCTATCTACTATGAGTACATTTCTGTTGTTCACATTTTGCTTCATTAACTTTGTCTTTCCTATGTTGATCTTTAGTCCTATGTTGTATGCATCCTGAGTTAGCTTGTTTATTCTATCTTGCATATCTTTGTGGTGCCATTTATGCTTTACGAACACTAACAGAAAGAGCTTTAGAAGTACAGAAAGATCTCTACTTATGCTTCATTGACTACACCAAGGCATTTGACAAGGTGAAACATAGTGAAATTATTAAAATGCTTGAAGACATCAATATAGACGGCAAAGACTTGAGGATTGTAAAACATCTATACTGGCAGCAAGAAGCAGCAGTTCGAGTTGAAAATAGAATTGGAAAATACCAACCTATAAAACAAGGGGTGCGACAAGGATGTGTACTATCTCCAGACCTTTTTTCTCTGTACAGCGAGAATATTCTAAGAACAATCATCACAGAACCAGACATAAAAATTGGAGGATACAATATTAACAACCTTCGGTATGCTGACGACACAGTACTGATAGCGGAGAACCAACAAGACCTGCAAAATCTCTTGGATAAAGTCACCAAAGAAAGTGAACAGAAAGGCCTTACTTTGAACATAAAAAAGACAGAGACTATGGTTATATTTAAGAAACAGAATCCACCAGCATGCAGTATTAAATTAAATGGAATCATTCTAAAGCAGGTGCAGAAATTCAAATACCTTGGAGCAGTAATAACTTCAGATGGGAAATGCAAAACAGAAATTAGGAACAGAATAGGCCAAGCAAAGACTGCATTTCAGATAATGAGAAACATATTAGCTAACACATCTTTATAAATGAATGTTAGAAAACGAGTCCTAAAATGCTATATTGAACCTATCGTGTTATATGGAAGTGAATCATGGACAATAGGCAAGTCTGCACAAAATCATTGGAAGCAGCAGAAATGTGGTTTATTAGAAGAATGTTGCGAATCCCCTGGACAGCAAAAATAACTAATGAAGAGTGTATGAGAAGAACTGGAGAGACAAAAAACCTTGTCAGAAAGATAAGAGAGAGACAATGTACTTTCATAGGACATGCAATGAGAAGAGGGGGCATTGAAAATATTATAACAACAGGAAAAATAGAAGGAAGAAGATCAAGAGGAAGACCAAGAGAAATGATACTGGACAGTCTGACGGGATGGTGTGAGAGGAGATCACCAACTGAACTGACGGCCTGCATGAAGGATCGGGTACTCTGGAGAAGCATAATAGCCAACGCCAGTCGGCACGGCACCTGATGATGATGATGATGATGATGATCTTTGTGGCTGCTTAATAGTAGACAAATGTCGTCCGCAAAGTCAAGGTCCTCCAGCACTGTGTCAAGGGTCCAATTTAATTCTCTGCGTTTATCTGATCTTGCCTCCTTCATTAACCAGTCTAATGCACATCCCTGCTTCACTCCTGTTTGTAACCTAAAGCTGCTGGAGATGTGTATGTGTTAGCCCCAGATCACTTTGCAATGAAAACCCTCATAAAGGGCTTTGATGACGTTCACTATCTTATGGGGGAGGCCATGCCATCTTAGGATTTTCCATAGTGCATCTCTGTTGAAACTATCAAAGTCTTTCTCAAAATCTATAAACAATGCATATGTTGTGCTATGCCACTCATTTGCCTTCTCTAATATATGTCTAAGTACAAATATGGTCTGTGCATGATCTTCCTTTCCTAAATGCTGCCTGCTCTTTCCGAACTTCTCCCTCAGGTGCTGGTACAATTCTGTTGATGATTATTCTGCAAAAAACTTTACTGGTGAGTGGCAGGAGGGCAATGCCTCTCCATTTCCATCAATCTCTGAAGTCACCTTTCTTTGGTAGTTTTACTATAAGGCCAGTTTTCCACTCCTCTGGAGCTTTTTCTAGATCCCACATTTACTGTAGTATCCGTCAAAGTTGTTTTGGTGTTTCTATCTCTTCTGCTTTCAACATCTCAGCAGTCACTTCATCTTCACCTGGTGCCCTGTCTTATTTTAGCTTCTTTATCGCCTCCTTTACTTCATTTATTGTTATTGGTCCTGTATTGATGTTTAGTTCCGTTTTTGGTTCAGGTATGTCTATTGTATGTGCTGCTTGTGTTCTGTTTAGTAGGGTGTTAAAGTGTTCCCTCCATCTTTCAATTTTTTCTCTTTCTCCACTGACAACTTATGTGTCTTTATTACACTCTCACATCTTGTGTTGAAGTTACCTGTCATCTGCTTTGTGATTTTATATATGGTTTTCATGTCATTTGCATGTGCTGCTTTCTCTGCTGTTTCTGCTAAGTTGTCATAATATTGACGTTTATCTTGACGGCATGATTCCTTCACTTCTTTGTCTTTTTGTGCATAATTACTTAAAACTTGTTCTATTAGACTTTGTGATTTGGTGTTCAGGAATTTTGTTCTTGATTTCTTTTCTTTGCTCTATCTTTTCCCACGTGGTCTTGCTTATCCATTCCTTTTTTCTCTGTTTCCGATAACGAACACAGAAAGGCAGGCTTTGATACAGCTAAACTGAAAGACCAGCAAACAAGGAATGAATTCTAAATAATACTTAAGAACCGCTTCGGTGTCCTACAAGACGAAACAGAAATGTCCATACTAGAGTTCAGTGAAACACTACAGGAAACAGCAAAAGAGGTGTTGGGATATCGGAAATGGAGAAAAGAGGAACAGATAAGTAAGACCACACGAGTCTACATAAGAAGACATAATATTAACACTGACATACAACACTGATGTAGCTGTCGCGGAGTAGTAAGTTCCCTGGAGAAAGGCAAACGTTTGCCTTTGCTGTAGAGAGGATCAAAGTCTAAAAGTTCCGCTGCTTAGTCTTTCATCTCCGAGCAGGTGGTCACGGACAAATTATTTTGTTTTACATTTTTCTATCCTGGTATCGTTTATTTGACTCGAGATCTGTGGAGCTAGGTCATATCTCTGCAAACTGCTACCAGCCCGGACTACCCGCTCTACTTCTCTTACTAGAAACCTTCCAGGACTACCCGCTCTACTTCTCTTACTAGAAACCTTCCAGGACTACCCGCTCTACTTCTCTTACTAGAAACCTTCCAGGACTACCCGCTCTACATCTCTTACTAGAAACCTGCAGAACTACCAGCTCTACTTCTCTTATTAGAAACCTGCCAGAACTACCATCTCTACTTCTCTTACTAGAAACCTACCAGAACTACCCGCTCTACATCTCTTACAAGAAACCTTCCAGAACTACCCGCTCTACTTCTCTTACTAGAAACCTTCCAGAACTACCCGCTCTACTTCTCTTACTAGAAACCTGCCAAAACTACCCGCTCTAATTCTCCTACTAGAAACTTGCCAGAACTACCCGGTCTACTTCTCTTACTAGAAACCTGCCAAAACTACCCGATCTACTTCTCTTACTAGAAACCTGCCAAAACTACCCGATCTACTTCTCTTACTAGAAACCTGCCAGAACTACCAGCTCTACTTCTTTTTCTAGATACGTGCCAGAACTACCCACTCTACTTCTCTTACTAGAAACCTGCCAAAACTACCCGATCTACTTCTCTTACTAGAAACCTGCCAAAACTACCCGATCTACTTCTCTTACTAGAAACCTGCCAGAACTACCAGCTCTACTTCTTTTTCTAGATACGTGCCAGAACTACCCACTCTACTTCTCTTACTAGAAACCTGCCAAAACTACCCGCTCTACTTCTCTTACTAGAAACCTGCCAGAACTATGCACTCTACTTCTCTTACTAGAAACCTGCCAAAACTACCCGCTCTACTTCTCTTACTAGAAACGTGCCAGAACTACCAGCTCTACTTCTTTTTCTATATACGTGCCAGAACTACCCGCTCTACTTCTCTTACTAGAAACCTGACAGAACTACTCACTCTACTTCTCGTACTAGAAACCTGACAGAACTACTCACTCTACTTCTCTTACTAGAAACCTGTCAAAGCTACCCGCTCTACTTCTCTTACTAGAAACCTGTCAAAACTACCCGCTCTACTTCTCTTACTAGAAACCTGTCAAAACTACCCGCCCTACTTCTCTTACTAGAAACCTACCTGGACTACAAGCTGTAATTCCCGTATTAGAAATCTTCCAGAACTACCCGCTCTACTTCTCTTACTAGAAACCTACCAGGAGCCACCCGCTGTAATTCTCTTATTAAAAACCTGCTGGGACTAACATCTATACTTCTCTTACTGTAAGCCTCCCTAGACTCATTCATTCATTCATTCATTTGTATGTCCCTTGCGGAACTTTGCCTCCCAAACAGCATTCCTGTAGGCGTCTCGGTTGTGAGCAAGATGGCCCGCTGCTGATGCATCCATTTGCAGATCATCAACGATGTCTTGCAGCCATCTTCACCTTGGTCTTCCTCTCTTTCTTTTTCCCATTATGTACCCTTCCAAGACGGTCTTCTCTAGGTTATCATGACTTTTAATGAGTTCAAAATATTTAAGTTTTCTCTTTTTAATTCTCTTTACTAGCCAGCCTTCTTCAATATTAAGTTCTTGTAGTATGGATATATTTTTTTCTTTTCTGTGTCCATGATATTTGAAGAACTCTTCTGTAGCATTTACATTCAAAGGCATTTATGCGTTTCTCAGCTGTTTTGTTAAGTGTCCTGGTCTCACAGGCATATGTTGCGATGGGAAAGATGCATGACCTTAAAAATCTTATTTTTGTGGTTCTGTCTGCTCCTCTCCACAGATTCTTTATTTGTTTTACTTTCTGAAGAGTGACAGATGTCCTCCTTTTAATTTCCCTCATTGTATCTCCATTATTGGTTAATTGTTTGTCTTTTCTTATGTTTCTTCGTACTTCTTTTGTTAAAGATTTATATTCCTGTTTGTTGTTGTTTGTCACTTTCCATTGCATCTTCATTTCTCTACGTTGTTTTATCAGCTCTAGTGTGCCTGCTGTAATCCATCCATTCTTTTGTGTTTTCTTTACTGGAACCATGTCTTTAGCTGTTGTTATTAAGATATCTCTCGCCTGTGTAGCCAATTCATCTGGTGTCATCTCCTCTTGTATAGCCATCAAGACTTCGAAACGTTTCTTCACTTCTATACTATATTGTTCTGGTATTTTTGTAAGATCAAAGCGGAGTGGTCTTGATCCCCTAAATGTCTTTTTTATCTTTATCTTCATGTCTGCTATTAATAACTCATGGTCCGTGTCACATGGTAAAGTTTTTGTTGATGTTATGCTTGACCTCCACCTTCTCTGCACTAAAATGTAATCTATTTGATTCTTGGTTTTCCCATCAGGTGATGTCCATGTGTAAAGTCTTCTTGGATGTTGTTTAAAAAGTGTGTTAGCGATCATTAGCTCATTTTCCATACAAAACGCCATTAGATTGTCATCTGCCTCATTTCTATGTCCTATGCTAAATTTGCCTACAACATGTCCTTTATCTTCTTCTCTTTCTGTACCAATCTTTGCATTAAAATCCCCCATTATTAATATAATATCATTTTTCCGTACCTGGTCTGTTGTTGTTTGCAGTGTGTTATAAAAGTCTTCTAGTTCCTCTTCTTCTGCTGCTGAAGTAGGTGCATATATTTGGATGATTGTTACATTTCTCTGCCTGGACTACCCGCTGTAATTCTCTTATTAGAAACCTGCCCGGACTACCAGCTCTGCTTCTCTTACTAGAAGCCTCCTGATGAATGTAAGTAGAATTCACTGGCTGTGTCTGCCAGTGCGTGTTAGGTTTGTAAGGATGATTCGTGATTAGAATTATTTCTTCTATTTCCCATGTTTTTCATATGTTTGTTGATTTTACCTAACTAGATGGCAATTGTTTGCTATGTAAATGCTCATTACGATGTATTATCTGATATATATATATATATATATATATATATATATATGCGTAATTAGGCTGGTTTGATGGATGCCAGTAGGTATCCTAGACTTAATATCTTTGTACATAAACTACAAGGCAGGTCAGAGAGAGTGTGGCTAACTTGTGTTAATGGGCCCAAAGTCTATCACGGTATGCGAGCTTTGTACCAGCAGTGCTTGTGTACGCAGAGTGTGTACTTAAGCGAGGATGCAAGTGGGCCTGGGACAGACTTGAGAGTGGACTGGTTGGAGAGAGAAGGATAGGGAGTTGAAGAATGCGGGGAGGTTAAGAGATGAAGATGAAGACGATGAGTGTTGGTGTAGGTGAGAAAGGGTGTAAATCTTTTATGTTCCATAGTTTTTATAACGAACTGTTTGATTAGTTTTATGTTACAGAGAAGACATTAGATACTTCATCTGCTTTGCTACATGAGTCTTGTTTTAGGTGGTGGTCTATGTATACATAGTAAATGAGTCTTATTTTAGGTGGTGATCTATGTATACATAGTATAGGAGTCTTGTTTTAGGTGGTGGTCTATGTATACATAGTAAATGAGTCTTATTTTAGGTGGTGATCTATGTATACATAGTATAGGAGTCTTGTTTTAGGTGGTGATCTATGTATACATAGTATATGAGTCTTATTTTAGGTGGTGATCTATGTATACATAGTATATGAGTCTTATTTTAGGTGGTGATCTATGTATACATAGTATATGAGTCTTGTTTTAGGTGGTGGTCTATGTATACATAGTATATGAGTCTTGTTTTAGGTGGTGGTGGTCTATGTATACATAGTATATGAGTCTTGTTTTAGACTGCTGCTGATTCATCCATTTTCAGATTATCAACGATGTCTTGCAGCCATCTTCGCCTTGGTTTTCTTCTCTTTCTTTTTCCCATTATGTACCCTTCCAATACGGTCTTCTCTAAATTATTATGATGTTTAATATGTCAATAAATATTTAAGTTTTCGCTTTACTAGCCAGCCTCCATCAATATTAAGTTCCCGTAGTACAGATATATTTGTTCTTTTTTGTGTCCATGATATTTGAAGAACTCTTCTGTAGCATTTACATTCATACATATATTCACTGCTAGTGTAGGGATGTTAAAAATGTTTGTCTGTGATCTTGTATAAAGAAATATTAAATGATGAAAATAAACGATTCAGGAGAACATGAGAGACTTATCTAATCCAATGATGGAAATTTAAATGATACAATAGCGTATGCAATGAAGTCTTCACTTATTCTATGAAACAAAGTGAAAAGATTCAATTAAGAAAAAAACTTGCAGAAAAAAACTAAAATGTGAATGATAAACAGGCAGACAAATAACAACAATCGGGAATTTGAAAGTGACACAATTAATGTGTAAAATAAATGATATATTTAATACTTATTTCATTAAAAACAAGCAATGGGAGATTTTAACAAATCAAAATAATTGAAAAAGACTGTAAGTATTCTTACATAGAAAAGTCAAGATGACACTGTGCACTGGAAGAATTATTTACGTGTGGTATGTAAAGACACCATTAAAGAAGTAACAGTTATCTCCCCCTGCGTACTTGTCTTCTCATATCAAAGTACATCAACAACAAAGAAGCTGGACACTTTCATGTGAGAAGATAAACTCGATTATCTACTTTAGGTTTTCTCTAAGTAATTTGTTCACTTTATCACTGTAAACACGAAAAAGTAAGATGTGTCTCTACATTTCTTCCACATTTCCCCAGCTACAGATACTACGACCTAGTTACAACTAAGAAATATAATATTGCTGTTTGTGAAATTATCTTCCCATTTTGTTCGGTGCTTCTTTTAAACAAAAATAGACAGCCATGACAAGAAAGTGTTGTCAGACTGACAAATAATGAAATAAAACTTGCACTCAGCAAATGTGTTTGTGATTCAATGAAGAACATATCTCAGCTGAAAGAACAACCATTTCTTAGATCTAAAGTTTGAAAAAAGACTCTTCCCTACCACAATGTCAGTTTTGAAGCACACATTGCCAGTCACAAGGTACACGAGTTCATGTACCACTTACCTGTGAGGTCATGTACCACTTACCTGTGAGGTGAGGTTATGAATAACATCATTTCCAATCCAGAAGTCGGTATCTGGAGTTCCAAATCCTTTCTTGTAATCTGTCCAGCCTCTGTAGAAGTCCACGTCACCTTTTGTACGTCTCTGTGGGAGGAAAGATTATAATGGATTCACACAAAAATTCACAAAGAGTAGACAAGTAACACATAGTCACAAGAATAAAGAGGCTTACACAAAAGATTGAAGAGCAAATACATGCACAGATATATACATTGCCACACAGACAGACAGACAGACAGACAGACAGACAGACAGATAACCTGTATAATTGTCCAGCCTCCACCATCAGTGTCTGTGTCACAGAGTGCGCGGATAGTGCCCCATAAGAGGAAGGTTTCTCTAGTTCTGCTGTATGTCACACCTCTCTCACAGCCAGTCTGGAAATAACGAAAAGGTTTGACAATTTTTGTATGAAACAATATGGCCAGAGATAAGACGTTGTGCCATATCTCTTATATCTTTTGTTCAGAACATTCCAAATAACGAATAAAGAACTGACATACAAACTAACATACCCAAACAACACATGACATACTTACTAATATACTCAGACAATACCTGACATACTTACTGATATAATCAGACAATACCTGACATACTTACTAATATACTCAGACAATACCTGACATACTTACTAATATACTCAGACAATACCTGACATACTTACTAATATACTCAGACAATACCTGACATACTTACTAATATAATCAGACAATACCTGACCTACTTACTAATATACTCAGACAATACCTGACATACTTACTAATATACTCAGACAATACCTGACATACTTACTAATATAATCAGACAATACCTGACCTACTTACTAATATACTCAGACAATACCTGACATACTTACTAATATACTCAGACAATACCTGACACACTTACTAATATACTCAGACAATACCTGACATACTTACTAATATACTCAGACAATACCTGATATACTTACTAATATACTCAGACAATACCTGACATACTTACTAATATACTCAGACAATACATGATATACTTACTAATATACTCAGACAATACCTGATATACTTACTAATATACTCAGACAATACCTGATATACTTACTAATATACTCAGACAATACCTGACATACTTACTAATATACTCAGACAATACCTGACATACTTACTAATATACTCAGACAATACTTGACATACTTACTAATATACTCAGACAATACCTGACATACTTACTAATATACTCAGACAATACCTGATATACTTACTAATATACTCAGACAATACCTGACATACTTACTAATATACTCAGACAATACCTGATATACTTACTAATATACTCAGACAATACCTGACATACTTACTAATATACTCAGACAATATCTGATATACTTACTAATATACTCAGACAATACCTGACATACTTAATAATATACTCAGACAATACCTGACATACTTACTAATATACTCAGACAATACCTGATATACTTACTAATATACTCAGACAATACCTGACATACTTACTAATATACTCAGACATTACCTGATATACTTACTAATATACTCAGACAATACCTGACATACCTACTAATATACTTATACAATACTTGACATACTTACTAATATACTCAGACAATACCTGACATACTTACTGATATACTCAGACAATACCTGACATACTTACTGATATACTGAGACAATACCTGACATACTTACTAATATACTGAGACAATACCTGACATACTTACTGATATACTCAGACAATACCTGATATACTTACTAATATACTCAGACAATACCTGACATACTTACTGATATACTCAGACAATACCTGATATACTTACTAATATACTCAGACAATACCTGATATACTTACTAATATACTCAGACAATACCTGATATACTTACTAATATACTCAGACAATACCTGATATACTTACTAATATACTCAGACAATACCTGACATACTTACTAATATACTCAGACAATACCTGATATACTTACTAATATACTCAGACAATACCTGATATACTTACTAATATACTCAGACAATACCTGATATACTTATTAATATACTCAGACAATACCTGATATACTTACTAATATACTCAGACAATACCTGATATACTTACTAATATACTCAGACAATACCTGACATACTTACTAATATACTCGGACAATACCTGACATACTTACTAATATACTCAGACAATACCTGACATACTTTCTAATATACTCAGACAATACCTGACATACTTACTAATATACTCAGACAATACCTGATATACTTACTAATATACTCAGACAATACCTGACATACTTACTAATATACTCAGACAACACATGATATACTTATTAATATACTCAGACAATACATGATATACTTACTAATATACTCAGACAACACATGATATACTTATTAATATACTCAGACAATACCTGATATACTTACTAATATACTCAGACAATACCTGATATACTTACTAATATACTCAGACAATACCTGACATACTTACTGATATACTCAGACAATACCTGACATACTTACTGATATACTCAGACAATACCTGATATACTTACTAATATACTCAGACAATACCTGACATACTTACTAATATACTCAGACAACACATGATATACTTATTAATATACTCAGACAATACCTGATATACTTACTAATATACTCAGACAATACCTGATATACTTACTAATATACTCAGACAATACCTGATATACTTACTAATATACTCAGACAACACATGATATAATTATTAATATACTCAGACAATACCTGATATACTTACTAATATACTCAGACAATACCTGACATTCATTCATTCATTCCTTTGCATGTCCCTTGCGGAACTTTGTATCCCAAATAGCACTCCTGTAGGCCTCTCGGTTGTGAGCAAGATGGCCTGCTGCTGCTGCATCCATTTCCAGATCATCAACGATGTCTTGCAGCCATCTTCGTTTCGGTCTTCCTCTTTTTCTTTTACCCATTATGTATCCTTCCAATACGGTCTTCTCTAAATTATCATGACGTTTAATGTGGCCAAAATATTTAAGTTTTCTCTCTTTAATCCTCTTTACTAGCCAGCCTTCTTCAATATTAAGCTCTTGTAGTATAGATATATTTGTTCTTTTTTGTGTCCACGATATTTGGAGAACTCTTCTATAGCATTTACATTCAAAGGCATTTATGTGCTTCTCAGCTGTTTTGTTAAGTGTCCATACTTACTAATATACTCAGACAACACATGATATACTTATTAATATACTCAGACAATACCTGATATACTTACTAATATACTCAGACAATACCTGACATACTTACTAATATACTCAGACAACACATGATATACTTATTAATATACTCAGACAATACCTGATATACTTACTAATATACTCAGACAATACCTGATATACTTACTAATATACTCAGACAATACCTGACATACTTACTAATATACTCAGAAAACACATGATATACTTATTAATATACTCAGACAATACATGATATACTTACTAATATACTCAGACAATACCTGACATACTTACTAATATACTCAGACAATACCTGACATACTTACTAATATACTCAGACAATACCTGACATACTTACTGATATACTCAGACAATACCTGACATACTTACTGATATACTCAGACAATACCTGATATACTTACTGATATACTCAGACAATACCTTATATACTTACTAATATAATCAGACAATACCTGACATACTTACTGATATACTCAGACAATACCTGATATACTTACTAATATTCTCAGACAATACCTGATATACTTACTAATATAATCAGACAATACCTGATATACTTACTGATATACTCAGACAATACCTGACAAACTTACTGATATACTCAGACAATACCTGATATACTTACTAATATACTTAGACAATACATGATATACTTACTAATATACTCAGACAATACCTGACATACTTACTGTTATACTCAGACAATACCTGACATACTTACTAATATACTCAGACAATACCTGATATACTTACTAATATAATCAGACAATACCTGATATACTTACTAATATACTCAGACAATACCTGACATACTTACTAATATACTCAGACAATACCTGATATACTTACTAATATAATCAGACAATACCTGATATACTTACTAATTTACTCAGACAATACCTGACATACTTACTGATATACTGAGACAATACCTGATATAATTACTAATATACTCAGACAATACCTGATATACTTACTAATACTCAGACAATACCTGATATACTTACTGATATACTCAGACAATACCTGATATACTTACTAATATAATCAGACAATACCTGACATACTTACTAATATACTCAGACAATACCTGATATACTTACTAATATACTCAGACAATACCTGATATACTTACTAATATACTCAGACAATACCTGATATACTTACTAATATACTCAGACAATACCTGATATACTTACTAATATACTCAGACAATACCTGACATACTTACTAATATACTCAGACAATACCTTATATACTTACTAATATAATCAGACAATACCTGACATACTTACTGATATACTCAGACAATACCTGATATACTTACTAATATTCTCAGACAATACCTGATATACTTACTAATATAATCAGACAATACCTGATATACTTACTGATATACTCAGACAATACCTGACAAACTTACTGATATACTCAGACAATACCTGATATACTTACTAATATACTTAGACAATACATGATATACTTACTAATATACTCAGACAATACCTGACATACTTACTGTTATACTCAGACAATACCTGACATACTTACTAATATACTCAGACAATACCTGATATACTTACTAATATAATCAGACAATACCTGATATACTTACTAATATACTCAGACAATACCTGACATACTTACTAATATACTCAGACAATACCTGATATACTTACTAATATAATCAGACAATACCTGATATACTTACTAATTTACTCAGACAATACCTGACATACTTACTGATATACTGAGACAATACCTGATATAATTACTAATATACTCAGACAATACCTGATATACTTACTAATATAATCAGACAATACCTGATATACTTACTGATATACTCAGACAATACCTGATATACTTACTAATATAATCAGACAATACCTGACATACTTACTAATATACTCAGACAATACCTGATATACTTACTAATATACTCAGACAATACCTGATATACTTACTAATATACTCAGACAATACCTGATATACTTACTAATATACTCAGACAATACCTGATATACTTACTAATATACTCAGACAATACCTGACATACTTACTAATATACTCAGACAATACCTGATATACTTACTAATATACTCAGACAATACCTAATATACTTACTAATATACTCAGACAATACCTGACATACTTACTAATATAATCAGACAATACCTGACATACTTACTAATATACTCAGACAATACCTGATATACTTACTGATATAATCAGACAACACATGATATACTTACTGATATAATCAGACAACACGTGATATACTTACTAATATACTCAGACAATACCTGACATACTTACTGATATAATCAGACAACAGATGATATACTTACTAATATACTCAGACAATACCTGACATACTTACTGATATAATCAGACAACACAGGATATACTTACTGATATAATCAGACAACACATGATATACTTACTGATATAATCAGACAACACAGGATATACTTACTGATATAATCAGACAACACAGGATATACTTACTGATATAATCAGACAACACATGATATACTTACTTATATAATCAGACAATACATGATATACTTACCGATATAATCAGACAACACAGGATATACTTATTAATTTACTCAGACACCACATGATATATTTACTGATATACTGAGACAACACGTGACATATTTACTAATATAATCAGACAACACATGATATATTTACTGATATACTGAGACAACACATGATATACATACTGATCTACTCAAACAACACGTGATATACTTACTAATATACTCGGACAACACGTGACACACTTACTGATCTACTCTGACAACAAATAATATATTTAATGGTATACTCAAACAACAAGTAGTATATTTAATGGTATACTCAAACAACAAGTAGTATATTTAATGGTATACTCAGACAACAAGTAGTATATTTAATGGTATACTCAGACAAATCATGACATACTCAGTCAACACATGACATATTTACTTATATACCTGCAGCCGTACTGTTGTTGCTAATCCACTGATAACTTAAACATTCAAGATTCACCATTTTAATCATTTTAAATGTGATCTTTGCTGGAATAAATGCACAAAGAGTTGGAAAGAGTGTATGCAAGTACTATAGTTCATGGGTTGCAACAGACATGGAAAATGTGCCATTTCAGTCAATTAGTCAGTCAGTCAGTCATTTGCATGTCCCTTGCGGAACTTTGCCTTCCTAACAGCACTCCTGTAGGCATCTCTGTTGTGAGCAAGATGGCCTACTGCTGATGCATCTATTTGCAGATCGTCAGCGATGTCTTGCAGCCATCTTAGCCTTGGTCTTCCTCTCTTTCTTTTTCCTCATTATGTACCCTTCCGCGACGGTCTTCTCTAAATGCTTTATATATTTAAAATTGCAGTCTCCTAAGTGCTACTTGTAAAAATGTATACATAATTTTAAGTTTGAAAATGTAACCCCCTTGAAAATACCGATTTGATAATGTGTGTGTTTGTTGTTGTTATGTTTTAGATTGTTGGAATGTTGGCAAGAGGGCACAGCTTTTTCCAGTGCTATCTTATCGTCGTTTCTTTAGCTGTACCATTTAGACATTCCGTCAGTCCCTGATTCAGCTCCGCCCATCAACTAAAAATTACTGGCCATGGATAAAGTGTAAACGCCCCGTTTTTTCTGTGGCAAGGATCTGTCCGTTGATCATCCAATAGGTCGATAGGATATCAATGATTTGCACCTTCATAGGCGTACTTTCCAAAAAAAAAAATAAACGCATAACTACTGACCCAATTATAGCCATAACTTCGATATTCTATAGCTTTTTTAAATTGAATGAATAAAATGTTCAAATTGCACACAACAATACCTAAGGGTCTAAACACTCACTTGACAGTTTCTTGCATCTGTGTGACGAGAATTTGTTAGTCACAGGGATTCTCAAGTTAGTATTGTGTGTGGCCTCCGCTTGCATCGATCAGCGACTGGCATCTCCTGGGTATAGATGCGATCAGATGTCTGATGTGCGCCTGTGGGATGGCTGCCCACTCTTCCTGGAGTGCCTGCCACAGATCACGATGATTGGCTGTAGAAATGTTTCGGCGACAAACACGTCTTTCCAGCTTATCCCGTAGGTACATCGGATTCATGTCTGCAGACAGGGATGGCCAGGGAAGTGTGAGAATGTTGCTGGCAGCCAGGAACTGTGTGGTGAACTGTGCAGAATAGGGTCTGGCGTTGTCCTGGTGAAACACAAACTTTTGCGCAGCCAAAAAAATGGAAGGACATGGGGGTCTAAGAATTTCATTGACGTATCGTTGCGCATCCAAGCCTCCTTCAGTCTGCACCAGTGGATTCCTTCCATTGGAACATCATTCCCCATACCATTACACCTCCACCACAGTACGGGGAGATTCAGCAACGCAATTTTGATCAAAACGTTCATTTGGCCTACGGTAGACACTCTCCAAGTTAAGATTATTCAATTCAAATGTAATATCCACCCTCATTTATGCATGCGAAAGCTGGACAACAACTAAAGAAATAGATAAGAAATTAGACTCTTTTGAAAACAAATGCATAAGGAAAATACTCGGCATCATGTGGAATGAATTCAAGAACAATGCAGAGATAAGACAGATGACTGAACAACAACCAGTCTCAAGGGTGATCAGGAAAAGAAGATGGTCATATGTTGGTCACTTGATGAGAAGAAATGATCAGAGAATCACAATACAAGCTATCAAGTGAAACACAACAGGCAGAAGAAAAAGAGACAGACCACGTGAAACTCTGAAGAGGACATTGTTAAAATAGGCCAAATTAACAGGCATAAAATCCCTTGATGAGGTTGAAACGCTCGTCGAAAACAGGAAAAATTGATGAACTACCTTGCGAGCCCTATGTGATATTTAACGGAAAGGGAAGGATATAAGATATAAGTAGACCCCTCTTTGCGTATCATGGCGGTGCAACAAAAAGGAAGATTCGTCACCAAACCAGACACGTCTCCATTGATTGTCAGTTGTCCAGGGCCGATGCTGGTTGGCCCAAACAAGTCGATTTTGGCGATGGCGTTAAGACAGGACCTCGGTGAGGTCGTCGTGCCACCAGTCCAGCTTCATGCAGTCTATTCCGGACAGTTTGATCAGACACACGACGTCCTGCAAGCAATGACTGGGCACTTGAGGAAGCTGTTGTAAACCTGTTTCTGAGGTGATGAACCAGAATAAAGAGATTATCAACTGCTGTTGTCACCCTGGGTCGTCCACTGCGGTGCCAAAGTCGACTGATGGTACTCTGCTGCACGTTTAAATGCGTGGCATCCTGACTTTGACTTTCGCCTGCTTGCAGGCGACCAATTGCAATGTTTCATAAATTTTGCGATAGACGCGACATAATTGTCCGCTTGAAAATTAACTGAGTTTGTTTGTGTAACCTCATCCTTTTATAGGGTTTCTTTTGCGTGGGAAGTGAGTTGTGCTCACCACAAAAATCCAGACTTTTCCATAAACGCAACGCGAGTTATGGTAAAAAAAATGCATGATTAGCAAGGGCAGCTGCTGTGTTCTGACTATACACGAGAATAGCAAAATTCACGCTAAATCATGGACCTGATATCTTGGTGACAATTTTTGGTTTGGTTTGAGATACCTGGGAAAAAAAATTTGTCATAACATATAAAAAATGAAGGTTGTATAAGCTATGCGTTTCTTTTTTTTACAGTATATATATAAATATAAATATATATATACATATACATATATATATATACATATGAAATCTCAGACCTTAAACATAAAGTTAAGAGTTACGCGCGTGTTATATATATATATATATATATATATATATATATATATATATATATATATATGTTTATGTACAAGGTCCGACAATTAAGTACTTAGACTGGTTTTATTATGGCCAAGACAGAAATGCCATCTATGAAGCAAAGCATAAAATCCAAAAAGGCAACCTTCATCTATGATCTGGCAACTTTTCATCGCCGCATGATAAGCAGACGACAAACAAGCCGCCATTTTCTTGACCTAGTCAGAGGTGCACTGTCACATAATCAGCATGGGGCAAAAAAGATGACATTAAATTCTATTTAAAACTCGGAAAAAGTGCCATTAAGACAGTTGAATTGATTTGACAAGTTTATGGGGATAATTGTTTATCTCGTGCACAGATATTCAGGTGGTATTTACAATTCAAAAGTGGTGTGAAACGATTCCAAATGGAACTAGACGTGGACGTCCAATTTCTGTTCGTAATGAGGAACTCACTGCGAAAGTCGGAGAACGGATACACAAAAAGATCGTTGTTTAACTATGTGGATGATGGCAGATAAATTTGGTGTTAACCTAGAGACCATTCGAAAAATTGTAGTAGAAGATTTGGGCAAGAAAAAAGTTCCATGCCGGTTTGTACCACATTCGTTGTCTGATGACCAAAAACATCAGCGTATTAAATACGCAAAAAAACATCATCAAAACGTGTCGCAGAAATAAACATTTTTAAAATTTGATTGTTGCAGAGGATGAAACATAGATTTTCCGCTATGATCCCACAACTAAACGCCAAAGTGCTCAGTGGAAGTCATCATCATCACCTAAAAGCCAAACAAATTCGTCTTCAAAAGTCGAAATTGAAGACAATGTTGATGTGCTTCTACGAAAACATAGGAGTTATTCACAAAGAATTTATTCCAGAGGGACAGACTGTCACAGCCACAGCTTATTTAAGTATTTTGAAACGCCCATTGACAAGGATTCTCCGAGTCCGACCCGAGTATCCAACACCTGGCAGTTTTTTCCTTCTTCATGATAATGCACCGGCTCACCGGGCGGTTGTTGTACAGGAATTTTAGGCCCTAAAACAAGTATGAGTTCTCAACCATCCATCCTATTCCTCAGATTTGTCTCCCTGCGATTATTTTCTGGTTCTAAGGACTGTAATAGCCGGAGGTGGGGTGGAGGATAAGCTCTCCACTCCAATTAAATGTCCCCAAGGCGTGCGTCTCAAATAGTCTCTGACAGTCCAAGTCCAGCTCCTGGCCTTCTCGTGGTGGAACTGTTTAAACTGACAGGAGAAAGGCGAGTATCTGGCGCCAGAAAACCAGACGCTTCGGATAGATGAGACTCGTTAGTCTTGGTTGGTAGCTCATCTAGGAGAAGGAAAACTCTGATTTCAAACCCCCTGCTGCCTTGTAGGATAGACTCTGGCCAGAGTCAAAGGCTAGTGCAGTAAACCATAAACAAACTGGTGGAAGGTAAGGTAAAACCAACACTGTACATCCCCAAGAACGATCATGACAATCCACAATTCTTTGAATCATAACGACGTTAATGGGGGTTCTACTGGAACCACCTCGTCCGGTAGGGACCATCACGTGCGACAGGTGACACCAGATCGTCATACAACTACTGTACACAAAGAAAACTTAAGCAACACCACAGTAATTGCAACATGGAACATTAAAACATTAACAGAACTTGGAAAACTGGAAAACATTGAACAAGAAATGAAAAGAATGGAAATTAACATACTTGGTTTATGTGAAATGAGATAAACTGGAGCAGGAAGCAGAGATCATAAAGACTTCAAAATAATATATTCCAGGGGAAACCAGCGTAGAAATGGAGTTGGCATAATATTAGGTAAGAAGACAGCAAGAACTGTGAAAGGCTTCTGGTGCATATCGGACAGAGTGTTAATGGTTAAATTACAGGGCCACCCAATAGACACAAATCTCATCCAAGTATACGCACCAACTTCAGATAGTTCTGATGATGAGACAAAAGAATTTTACAACAATCTGGACATGGCAATGAAACAGTGCAAACCATTGGAAGTAAAGTTTGTGCTGGGTGATTTAAACGCGAAAGTAGGGACTGAACAAGACAATGAAGCTACTGGCAAGTATGGACTAGGTATCAGAAATACAAGAGGAGAGATGTTGATTGAGTGGGCAGAAAAGTATACAATGATAATAGGAAATACTTGGTTTCAACAACACCCAAGGCGACTATGGACATGGAAAGCCCAAATAATAACATAGGTAACCAGACAGATTACATTATGACCAACAGAAAATTCGGGAACTCACTAAAATCCGTGAAAACAAGACCAAGCGCAGACTGCAACAGTGACCACATCCCAGTCGTAGGAAAAGAGAGAATCAGGCTAAAGAGGTTAAACGTAGCAGCTAAAAACAAAGAGAACTAGGTAGAGAGCTGTTACGGAAAGGTAAAGCAATACAAGAACAATGTAGGACCATAGTACATAATAGGCATAATGCTATAGAGAAGAGTGAAACGATTGATGAACAATGGAATATGCTCAAAGACTCTGTTCAGCAAACATCTATCGAAATCCTACCTCCAAATAAAAGACACGCTAAACAGGGGTAGATGACAGAAGAAATTTTGCAACTAATGGATCGGAGAAGTCTTAAGGAAGATAAAGATGAATACGACAAAATAAATAAAGAAATAAGACACAAATGCAATAAAGCTAAGGAGGAGTTGCTAAATAAGAAATGTAATGAAGTAGAGGCACCATCATGGAAACGCAAGAGATATGTACAATAAAATAAAGGAGTTAACAAAAAAAGGGTCTACCATTGACTCGTTGCCTGAAGTCAAAGGAGGGGCATACAGTATTGGACAGAGATGAAATAATGGTAAGATGGTGCGAATACATTAGAGAAATCTATGAAGACAAAATATAGGCGAAATAGATATACGAAATAATAATGATGGGCCTCACATATTAAAAGCAGAAGTGGAAGAAGCCATCAAACACATGAATAACAACAAAGCAACAGAACCAGATAAAATCACCAAGGAAGAATTGGAAGCATTAGGAAAGCTTGGCATAGAAATAATTACCTGATTGCTGAATGACATCTATAACAGTAACTATGTCCCATCAGACCTTTTGCAATCAATTTTCATTGCCCTACCAAAGAAACAAGGTGTAGTTGAATGTGAAGATCATCGAACCATTAGTCTTATGAGCCATGTTACCAAAATCCTACTCCGTATTGTTATGAGAAGAGTCAGGGCCAAAATAAAACCAGAAATCGCAGAAGAACAGTATGGCTTCGTTGAAGGAAAAGGTACAAGTAACACCATATATATACTGAGAACATTGATGGAAAGATCAATAGAAGTAAAGATAGACCTATACTTATGCTTCATAGACTACTGTAAAGCATTTGATAAAGTGAGACTCGCAGAAATTATAAGAATGCTGGAAGACATCAACATAGATGGGAAAGATCTAAAACTCATCAGAAACATATATCGGCAGCAATGAAGGTTGAGAACCAAATAGGAGCATTCCAAGACATACAATTGGGAGTGAGACAAGGATGTGTTCTATCTCCTGACCTCTTCTCCTTGTACAGCGAAAACATAAGGAGAAATATAGAGAGCTTGCCAGGAACATCAACTGGTTAGTTCAACTTTAACAACTTAAGGTATCCAGACGATACAGTTCTGACTGCTAAAAGTGAAGGGGAGCTACAGGCTCTCCTGGACATTGTGGTTCGTGAAAGTAAAAGTAAAGGTCTCAGCCTGAATAAGAAGACTGAAGTGATGGTCATCTTAAAGAAAAGAATACCACCAAAATGTAGCATTACAATCGATGGCACAAAACTGAAACAAGTTGATAGATTCAAGTACTTAGGAAGGATTATAACAAATGATGGGAAATGTCACAATGAAATAAAAAGCAGACTTGCTGAGGCCAAGTCAGAATTCCAGAAAATGAGACGCATCTTGTGCAACAGATCCATATCAACTTAAATGTTACATCGAGCCAATTTTGTTTTATGTGTGTGAAGCATGATCTATGAATAAGAGAGTACAGCAAGAAATGGAGGCCATGGAGTTGTAGTTTATAAGAATGATGTTGAAGGTACCATGGGCAGCCAAGAAAATCAATGAAGAAGTCTTAAGAGAGGCTGGAGTTAAAAAGCAAATTATAGCAAAGATCAGAGGCAGACAAACGAGATTTGTATGACATTTCCTGAGAAGAGGAAAATTGGAACACACTGTAACAACTGGAAAAATTGAAAGAAAGAGAGACAGAGAAGACAGAGAGAGAAGTTACTGGATGGGCTGTCAGTGTGGCTAGGAAGAAAGTCACCGGCGGATCTCATAATCAAGTGTAAAGACAGGGAAATGTGGAGAGAAATGATCGCCTACGTCACGCGGCACGGCACTTGATTGAATTGGTTATTTTCTATTCTCAAAATTAAAGTTATCATTGAAAGGACACTTCTTTGACGATACTGATGACATCCAAAAGGCCGTAACATCGAGTTTAAGGGCATACTGACAGAAAAACTGCAGAGGTTGTTCCAGTGTGTGTTACATCTGTATCAATGCAGAAGGAGCTTACCTTGAATAAAATACAGGTTATATCTTTAACTGTTCTTTATTTTATTTCTGATGTAATTAGTCTCATTACTTAATTGTTGGAGCTTTTGTGTGCGTGCGTGTGTGCTTGCGTGTGTGCGTGTGTGTGTGTATGTGTGTGTGTGTGTATATATTTCCTAGCAGGGTTAACTGACGAAGCACATGAGGAAAATATTTTACCGGTTTATTTCCCTGTTGCTGGGACATTTTCAGTTCACCCTCCAAGACTGTATTGTTGTATCTCAGTCCAAACATTTCATCCTCCAAGACTGTATTGTTGTATCTCAGTCCAAACATTTCACCCTCCAAGACTGTATTGTTGTATCTCAGTCCAAACATTTCATCCTCCAAGACTGTATTGTTGTATCTCAGTCCAAACATTTCACCCTCCAAGACTGTATTGTTGTATCTCAGTCCAAACATTTCACCCTCCAAGACTGTATTGTTGTATCTCAGTCCAAACATTTCACCCTCCAAGACTGTATTGTTGTATCTCAGTCCAAACATTTCACCCTCCAAGACTGTATTGTTGTATCTCAGTCCAAACATTTCATCCTCCAAGACTGTATTGTTGAGTCTTAGTTCATGTAGTTCTTCCTCTAAGAGTGAATTATTGAGTCTTAGTTCATTTAGTTCTTCCTGGAGTTTCTCAGAATGGACGTTCAGTTTCGTTAGTTCGTATGAGATTATCGCTGTAAAATAACACAACAAAAATATCATTTACGTTATCTTCAAAAGAAAAAATAACTGATAGTAAGATCAATTATATCATGAAGATATTTGAAGAATAGAACTGTGCAAGGAGCTATTGTTTTTCTGGAAAACAAGAAAATAAATTATGTCTTTGCTAGTGATCAAGACAAACATTCAAGACTCATATGACAGATTATAAAATACCGACAAACGTTATATTGATTTATTTTAGAACACAGTTTTCGTCATTAAAAGTAGCTTAAATTTATATTTTACGTAGTAAAGTTTACAAACATGTTTGTGACAGCAGCAGTTTGCAATATTTATTTCTATAATAAAAAAAGAACCTGTTTTAGAAAACTGAATCAACGAGAACTACTCTTGTATTTTACAATTACTTAAACTTCTGTATAATGACACTGTAAACTGTGGAGAACATATCAGTGAAGTAGAAATGTAGAGAACATATCAGTGAAGTAGAAATATAGAGAACATAATAGTGAAGTAGAAATATAAAGAAAATATCAGTGAAGTAGAAATATAGAGAATATATCAGTGAAGTAGAAATATAGAGAATATATCAGTGAAGTAGAAATATAGAGGACATATCAGTGAAGTAGAAATGTAGAGAATATATCAGTGAAGTAGAAATATAGACGACATATCAGTGAAGTAGAAATGTAGAGAACATAATAGTGAAGTAGAAATATAGACGACATAATAGTGAAGTAGAAATATAAAGAAAATATCAGTGAAGTAGAAATGTAGAGAACATAATAGTGAAGTAGAAATATAAAGAAAATATCAGTGACGTAGAAATGTAGAGAACATAATAGTGAAGTAGAAATATAAAGAAAATATCAGTGAAGTAGAAATGTAGAGGACATAATAGTGAAGTAGAAATATAAAGAAAATATCAGTGACGTAGAAATGTAGAGAACATAATAGTGAAGTAGAAATATAAAGAAAATATCAGTGAAGTAGAAATATAGAGAACATATCAGTGAAGTAGAAATATAGAGGACATAATAGTGAAGTAGAAATATAGAGGACATAATAGTGAAGTAGAAATATGGAGGACATAATAGTGAAGTAGAAATATAAAGAAAATATCAGTGAAGTAGAAATATAGAGAATATATCAGTGAAGTAGAAATATAGAGGACATAATAGTGAAGTAGAAATATAGAGGACATAATAGTGAAGTAGAAATATAAAGAAAATATCTGTGAAGTAGAAATATAGAGAACATATCAGTGAAGTAGAAATATAGAGAACATATCAGTGAAGTAGAAATGTAGAGAACATGTCAGTGAAGTAGAGATATAGAGAACATATCAGTGAAGTAGAAATATAGAGGGCATATCAGTGAAGTAGAAATATAGAGAACATATCAGTGAAGTAGAAATATAGAGAATATATCAGTGAAATAGAAATATAGAGGACATATCAGTGAAATAGAAATATAAAGAACATATCAGTGAAGTAGAAATATAGAGAACATGTCAGTGAAGTAGAAATATAGAGAACATATCAGTGAAGTAGAAATATAGAGAACATGTCAATGAAGTAGAAATATAGAGAACATATCAGTGAAGTAGAAATATAGAGAACATATCAGTGGAGTAGAAATATAGAGAACATATCAGTGAAGTAGAAATATAGAGAGCACATCAGTAAAGTAGATATATGGAGAATACATCAGTAAAGTGGGAAGGTAACGTCTTAGTTCTTGACAGAAAGTTGATAAGTTGATACACTGTTCAGAGCTCTATCTCTCCTCTGCTAAGTTGGACAGGTGAAATAATCGCAGGATATCAGCTGAAGATTGGTCTAGGATATCAGCTGAAGATTGGTCCAGGATAGCAGCTGATTGGTCCAGGATATCAGCTGAAGATTGGTCCAGGATATCAGCTGAAGATTGGTCCAGGATATCAGCTGAAGATTGGTCCAGGATATCAGCTGAAGATTGGTCCAGGATATCAGCTGAAGATTGGTCCAGAATATCAGCTGAAGATTGGTCCAGGATATCAGCTGAAGATTGGTCAAACAAACAAATAAACTGCATTGACCCTATAGATCATCATGGCCAAGAAACTGACAAAAAAGTAGCAAAAGATAAAAACAAATTCGGAAATTTGTTTCTCATAAACAAAAATAAAGTTTATACAAAGTTTACCAAAACAAAAGGAGTTCTCTCAAACTGTCAAATCTTTGACATAGATTTAGTTTCTGCTATATCAAACGTAGGATGAAAACAGAGAAAAGTTAACTTTACCACAGTGCGAGGTGTTTCTTAAATCATCTGGAGTTATAGTGGTACGGGTCACATCGACCTGCCCACTCATGTTCACAAATTTGAGCTCACACTGGAAGCTCCCATACAGACAGTCTGTTTCATTGCTAAAGTCCAAGGTCAGGTCAGCGTGGTACCTGGATATAGTTCCTGTCCCGTTGACTTGATCGTTTTTGGTTTGGTCTATGTAATGAGCACCTTCATTCGAGACAGAGGCCAGTTTTATTTTGCTATCTTCTTTCGTGACGTCATAGATAGACACCTCGAGGATAGTGAAGACGTTTCCGTCTTTGATGACGTCATTCCAACACTTGAGATGTCCACAGACCTCGTTGCCTGGGTCTATATCCATGGACAGTTCTAGACCTGGACCAAAGTTTGAGAATGATAATAAAGCGCCCGGTTATACTTCTCAATACAACGGTGGACAGCACCAGACAAACAGACAGCAACAGACAAACAGACAGCAACATACAGACAGACAGCAACAGACAAACAGACAGCAACAGACAAACAGCAACAGACAAACAGACAGCAACATACAAACAGACAGCAACAGACAAGCAGACAGCAACAGACAAGCAGACAGCAACAGACAAGCAGACAGCAACATACAAGCAGACAGCAACAGACAAACAGACAGCAGCAGACAAGCAGACAGCAACAGACAAACAGAAAGCAACAGACAAACAGACAGCAACATACAAACAGACAGCAACATACAAACAGACAGCAACAGACAAACAGCAACAGACAAACAGACAGCAACAGACAACAGAGAGCAACAGACAAACAGACAGCAACAGGCAAGCAGACAGCAACAGACAAACAGACAGCAACAGACAAGCAGACAGCAACATACAAACAGACAGCAACATACAGAACATGTCAATGAAGTAGAAATATAGAGAACATATCAGTGAAGTAGAAATATAGAGAACATATCAGTGGAGTAGAAATATAGAGAACATATCAGTGAAGTAGAAATATAGAGAGCACATCAGTAAAGTAGATATATGGAGAATACATCAGTAAAGTGGGAAGGTAACGTCTTAGTTCTTGACAGAAAGTTGATAAGTTGATACACTGTTCAGAGCTCTATCTCTCCTCTGCTAAGTTGGACAGGTGAAATAATCGCAGGATATCAGCTGAAGATTGGTCTAGGATATCAGCTGAAGATTGGTCCAGGATAGCAGCTGATTGGTCCAGGATATCAGCTGAAGATTGGTCCAGGATATCAGCTGAAGATTGGTCCAGGATATCAGCTGAAGATTGGTCCAGGATATCAGCTGAAGATTGGTCCAGGATATCAGCTGAAGATTGGTCCAGAATATCAGCTGAAGATTGGTCCAGGATATCAGCTGAAGATTGGTCAAACAAACAAATAAACTGCATTGACCCTATAGATCATCATGGCCAAGAAACTGACAAAAAAGTAGCAAAAGATAAAAACAAATTCGGAAATTTGTTTCTCATAAACAAAAATAAAGTTTATACAAAGTTTACCAAAACAAAAGGAGTTCTCTCAAACTGTCAAATCTTTGACATAGATTTAGTTTCTGCTATATCAAACGTAGGATGAAAACAGAGAAAAGTTAACTTTACCACAGTGCGAGGTGTTTCTTAAATCATCTGGAGTTATAGTGGTACGGGTCACATCGACCTGCCCACTCATGTTCACAAATTTGAGCTCACACTGGAAGCTCCCATACAGACAGTCTGTTTCATTGCTAAAGTCCAAGGTCAGGTCAGCGTGGTACCTGGATATAGTTCCTGTCCCGTTGACTTGATCGTTTTTGGTTTGGTCTATGTAATGAGCACCTTCATTCGAGACAGAGGCCAGTTTTATTTTGCTATCTTCTTTCGTGACGTCATAGATAGACACCTCGAGGATAGTGAAGACGTTTCCGTCTTTGATGACGTCATTCCAACACTTGAGATGTCCACAGACCTCGTTGCCTGGGTCTATATCCATGGACAGTTCTAGACCTGGACCAAAGTTTGAGAATGATAATAAAGCGCCCGGTTATACTTCTCAATACAACGGTGGACAGCACCAGACAAACAGACAGCAACAGACAAACAGACAGCAACAGACAAACAGACAGCAACATACAGACAGACAGCAACATACAAACAGACTATAAAAGACAAACAGACAGCAACAGACAAGCAGACAGCAACAGACAAGCAGACAGCAACATACAAGCAGACAGCAACAGACAAACAGACAGCAGCAGACAAGCAGACAGCAACAGACAAACAGAAAGCAACAGACAAACAGACAGCAACATACAAACAGACAGCAACATACAAACAGACAGCAACAGACAAACAGCAACAGACAAACAGACAGCAACAGACAACAGAGAGCAACAGACAAACAGACAGCAACAGGCAAGCAGACAGCAACAGACAAACAGACAGCAACAGACAAGCAGACAGCAACATACAAACAGACAGCAACATACAAACAGACATCAACAGACAAACAGACAGCAACAGACAAGCAGACAGCAACAGACAAGCAGACAGCAACATACAAACAGACAGCAACATACAAACAGACAGCAACAGACAAACAGACAGCAACATACAAACAGACAGCAACAGGCAAGCAGACAGCAACATACAAACAGACAGCAACATACAAACAGACAGCAACAGTCAAACAGACAGCAACATACAAACAGACAGCAACAGGCAAGCAGACAGCAACATACAAACAGACAGCAATATACAAACAGACAGCAACATACAAACAGACAGCAACATACAAACAGACAGCACCATACAAGCAGACAGCAACATACAAACAGACAGCAACATACAAACAGACAGCAACAGTCAAACAGACAGCAACATACAAACAGACAGCAACAGGCAAGCAGACAGCAACATACAAACAGACAGCAATATACAAACAGACAGCAACATACAAACAGACAGCAACATACAAACAGACAGCACCATACAAGCAGACAGCAACATACAAACAGGCATACATAAAAGATATAATTTCGAATAATACATGACCCACCCCCACTCAAACAAATCACAAGGAAAGATAACTGCATTTAGATAGACATGAGATACATCCTTTTATCCCGTGAGAGCAACTAGAGTGTGATAGACATGAGATCTATCCTTTTATCCCATGAGAACAATTAGAGTTTGATAGACATAAGATCTATCCTTTTATCCCATGAGAACAACTAGAATTTGAGAGACATGAGATCTATCCTTTTATCCCTTGAGAACAACTAGAGTTTGATAGACATGAGATCTATCCTTTTATCCCATAAGAGCAACTAGAGTTTGATAGACATGAGATATATCCTTTTATCCCATGAGAACAATTAGAGTTTGATAGACATGAGATCTATCATTTTATCCCATGAGAGCAACTAGAGTTTGATAGACATGAGATCTATCCTTTTATCCCATGAGAACAACTAGAGTTTGATAGACATGAGATCTATCCTTTTATCCCATGGGAGCAACTAGAGTTTGATAGACATGAGATCTATCCTTTTATCCCATGAGAGCAACTAGAGTTTGATAGACATGAGATCTATCCTTTTATCCCGTGAGAGGAACTAGAGTTTGAGAGACTTGAGATCTATCCTTGTATCAAATGAGAGCAACTAGAGTTTGATAGACATGAGATCTATCCTTTTATCCCATGAGAGCAACTAGAGTTTGAAAGACTTGAAATCCATCCTTTTATCCCATGAGAGCAACTAGAGTTTGAGAGACTTGAAATCCATCCTTTTATCCCATGGGAGCAACTAGAGTTTGATAGACATGAGATCTATCCTTTTATCCCATGAGAGCAACTAGAGTTTGATAGACATGAGATCTATCCTTTTATCCCGTGAGAGGAACTAGAGTTTGAGAGACTTGAGATCTATCCTTGTATCAAATGAGAGCAACTAGAGTTTGATAGACATGAGATCTATCCTTTTATCCCATGAGAGCAACTAGAGTTTGAAAGACTTGAAATCCATCCTTTTATCCCATGAGAGCAACTAGAGTTTGAGAGACTTGAAATCCATCCTTTTATCCCATAAGAAACACTAGAGTTTGAGAGACTTGAGATCTATCCTTTTATCCCATGAGAGCAACTAGAGTTTGATAGACATGAGATCTATCCTTTTATCAAATGAGAGCAACTAGAGTTTGAGAGACTTGAAATCCATCCTTTTATCAAATAAGAAACACTAGAGTTTGAGAGACTTGAGATCCATCATTTTATCCCGTGAGAGCAACTAGAGTTTGAGAGACTTGAAATCCATCCTTTTATCCCATAAGAAACACTAGAGTTTGAGAGACATGAGATCTATCCTTTTATCCCGTGAGAGCAACTAGAGTTTGAGAGACTTGAAATCCATCCGTTTATCCCATAATAAACACTAGAGTTTGAGAGACTTGAGATCCATCATTTTATCCCGTGAGAGCAACTAGAGGACTTGAAATCCATCCTTTTATCCCATAAGAAACACTAGAGTTTGAGAGACTTGAGATCTATCCTTTTATCCCATGAGAGCAACTAGAGTTTGAGAGACTTGAAATCCATCCTTTTATGTTCATAAGAACATCTAGAGTTTGAGAGACTTGAGATCCATCATTTTATCCCGTGAGAGCAACTAGAATTTGAGAGACTTGAGATCTATCCTTTTATCCAAAGAGAGCAACTAGAGATAACAACTATCCAGCAACAAGGAAGCAACACATGGTGGTCGTAACATTTGGCGAAATGATCATTTCTATACCTGCCAATACTTGGATAAATGAAACGAGAAAATCATAACAAAATGTTACAATCACAACAGAATGTTACCATTATAACAAGCTAGTTTCATCATAACAAAATCTTATCATTATAAAAAAAATGTTACCATTACAATAAGCTAATTGCCATCATAACAAAATGCTACCATATTAACAATCTAACAAGTATCATAAAAAAGTAAGTTACCATCATAAAAGCTTGTTATCATCATAACAAAATGTTACCATCATAACAAGCTAGTTAGGATTATAAAAAATAGTTACCATCGTAAGTAAATAATTACCAGCATAACAAAATTTTACCTTCATAAAAAGCTAGTTACCTCATAACAAAATAGTTACTATCACACAAGCTAGTTACCATCATTACAGAATAGTTACCATCATAATAAAATAGTTATCATCACACAAGCTAGTTACCATCATTACAGAATAGTTACCATCATAATAAAATAGTTATCATCACACAAGCTAGCTTCCATCATTACAAAATAGTTACCATAATAACAAAATGTTACCATCATAACAAAACAGTTACCACGGGTAAAAAACAAGGAAACTAACAGGCAAGAACCAAAGAAAAATCATCACGACAGAAATAAACGTTTAAGGAGAATACTAAATGTGACAAAAAGAGACCAAATGGGAAATGATACCCTCAGGGCAAAGGTTGAAGTAACACCAGTATTACACTATATCCAGAAACAGCAGGTCAAATGATTTGGTCACGTTACATGGTTACCACCAGACAGTATATCATAGACAACATTCACACTAAGATTTGTAGGTAACAGAGGAAGAGGCCGCCCAAGCAAGAGATGGAGAGAGGAGATTTCAGAAGCATTAAATATCTCATTAAATGAACCAAATTGTCGAGCCCTATCAAGACATCTATTTGTCCCCTCAACACAGAAAGGTAAAAGAGGAAGGAGACTAGACAAGAGTAAAAAAAGAAAAAGAAATAATATACTGTTTAAAAAAAAGAAACGCAACAAATACGATGTTGCGATTTAAACTGAAGTTTGCTGATCAGACAAGGAGAAATTGCCTGAAACGTTCTCTTGGACATCAACTTCACGTGCTGACCTGAATTACATTCCACAGATGATTCTTGAGCACAGAAAAGCGACACTAGTCAAAACAGCATTTTTCACAATAATTCATAACAGGTTCACGAGAATCCCATGAAACATACTGAACACAAAACTCACTGACCATGTTATTGAACGCCTATAAAAGATTGACGCTCCTCGAATCAATTCATTTGAAAATTCAATGCACAAGCATGGCTCATCTCACTACAGAACAACGACTCATCATCACTGGACGTTTACAGACTGGACAGTCACACAGAGTAGTGGCAAGACAATGTAATGTGGTTAGAAGCACCATTAGTTGCCTGTGGAGACGATTTCAAGAAACTGTCTCAGTTGCAGACCAGCCGCGCAGTGGAAGACCTATAGTCACAACTTCTGCCGAAGACTGCTTCATACGGCTGTGTCACCCCAGGAATCGATTTGCATCTGTGTCCCCAATAGTCCAGTCAATGACAGCAGCTCATCGAATTTCAGATCAAACGGACAGGAGCCGGCTGCACGACGCTGGTCTTTGGGCTAGAAGACCCTACAGAGGTCCTGTTCTTACGGACCGGCATCGTCAGAACCAACTGCAGTGGGCGAACCAGCATCGTCAATGGACCGTTGCGAATGATTAGAGAAGGGTTTGGTTTAGTGATGAATAATTCTTTCTGTTCCAGCGACACGATAGACGGAGAAGAGTTTACAGCAGAGTCCATGAGCGCTGCGCCCATAACTGCGTGGATAGGACTTCTCCACATGGTGGTGGTGTACTGGTGTGGGGGACGATCGACTTCATGGGATGATGCAAATTGAAGGACGCCTGAATGCCCAATGATACGTCGCTGAAATTCTTCGTCCTCACGTTCTTCCACTTCTGGCTGCACCAGGGTCGATTTTTCAGCAGGATAACTTCATGTGGCACAACTCACCACCCAGTTCCTCGTGGACAACAACGTCCAGACCATTCCGTGGCCATCCATGTCATCAGACATGAACCCAGTATAACACTTATGGGATGAACTCAACAGACAAGTCCGCCAGCGAGACGTGGCACCAACTAATCTCCGACAGTTGTCTCTTGCACTGCGGGAAGAGTGGGCAGCCATCCCACAACAACAGATCCAACGGCTAATCAGATCCATGTCAAGGATATGTCGTTCTCTGATACAAGCCAGAGGAGGCCATACACCTTACCGAAACAGAGGCCTTAGTAGCAAAGAATAAAAGTCCAAACCAAATTTAATGAACATCATTTCATTGTTAAAGTCGTAAAGTTTTTTCCGTAAAATAAAATTTTGATACAAGTTTGAAATTTGGTGCCCATTACGACTATAGTAGTGTCGCGTTTCTTGTTTTAACAGTATATATTTCAGTAACAGTTTTCCCCACCAAAGCATTTTGTGTGGGTGTGTGTGTATGTGTGTTAGCACTTACCTTGAGCTCTGAATAAAAGAGAAACTAACAGAAAATAGAAAACTTGCTTCTCCCGGCCTGCCATACTTCACCGTTATAAAAATATCTCTCTTACCAGCGGACGTTACCTACACCTCTAATGTTTTTATAACGCAGTTTGGTACCGGCAAGTTTATCTTTACAAGACAGGAGTTCATCAAATGTCAGGTACAAAACGGAACAACTGATTAAAATGAGTCTAAGCAAAATGTCGCTGATGTCACGATTAAGTTTGCCAAGATAAAAACAGAAAATAAAGTTAGCAGAAGATAAGCACAAAGTCAGAGTGAACTATGTCACGAAGTACAAGTACTTTATCTTGATTCTGAAGCAGAAAAACTTTCTGACAGATAAACTGAGTTTAACATGTATTTGATTCTTATCTTTTACGCTTTGTGACAGAGACACCGTATATAACTTGTATTTCACCTGATGCTTTCTTCAACTTTTCTTCTTTCTCTCTGTATGTTTGACTGAAGAATCATTGATCTTATCATATCAGTTACTTGTTATTAGCTGCTGAATGAGTCTGCTCTTATAGTGTTGTTGATCATTCTCTGTTAAATCTGTCTTCTGTTATAGTGTTGTTGATCATTCTCTGTTAAATCTGTCTTCTGTTATAGTGTTGTTGATCATTCTCTGTTAAATCTGTCTTCTGTTATAGTGTTGTTGATCATTCTCTGTTAAATCTGTCTGCTCTTATAGTGTTGTTGATCATTCTCTGTTAAATCTGTCTTCTGTTATAGTGTTGTTGATCATTCTCTGTTAAATCTGTCTGCTCTTATAGTGTTGTTGATCATTCTTCTCTGTTAAATCTGTCTGCTCTTATAGTGTTGTTGATCATTCTCTGTTAAATCTGTCTGCTCTTATAGTGTTGTTGATCATTCTCTGTTAAATCTGTCTGCTCTTATAGTGTTGTTGATCATTCTCTGTTAAATCTGTCTGCTCTTATAGTGTTGTTGATCATTCTTCTCTGTTAAAGCTGTCTTCTGTTATAGCGTTATTGATCAGTATTCTCTGTTAAAGCTGTCTTCTGTTATAGCGTTATTGATCAGTGTTCTCTGTTAAAGCTGTCTTCTGTTATAGCGTTATTGATCAGTATTCTCTGTTAAAGCTGTCTTCTGTTATAGCGTTATTGATCAGTATTCTCTGTTAAAGCTGTCTTCTGTTATAGCGTTATTGATCAGTATTCTCTGTTAAAGCTGTCTTCTGTTATAGCGTTATTGATCAGTATTCTCTGTTAAAGCTGTCTTCTGTTATAGCGTTATTGATCAGTATTCTCTGTTAAAACTGTCTTCTGTTATAGCGTTATTGATCAGCATTCTCTGTTAAAGCTGTCTTCTGTTATAGCGTTATTTATCAGTATTCTCTGTTAAAGCTGTCTTCTGTTATAGCGTTATTGATCAGTATTCTCTGTTAAAGCTGTCTTCTGTTATAGTGTTATTGATCAGTATTCTCTGTTAAAGCTGTCTTCTGTTATAGTGTTATTGATCGGTATTCTCTGTCTAAGCTGACCTTACGTCAGACTACCATAATAAAACAGATTGTCCATTGTGGGATTTGTTTTGTATTTAAGAAACTGGTACCAGGTAAATCTATTCTGTAAGAAAATGTAATTATACATGTATACTCAGCTACAGACGTCTGACATGTTATTGTTAGTTCATTATCAGTTTTACCTGTGTAGGCTGTTGTAAGAAAGTACAGAAGAAATATATCAATGATAAATGTCTACTACAGCATCCATATCTGAGAAATGTAATCTACTTTTACCACAGCATCCATATATGAGAACTGTAGTCTATTTATTTTACTACAGCATTCATATCTGAGAAGTTTACTTGTTTTACTATAGCATCGATATCTGAGAACTGTAGTCTACTTGTTTTCTTATATCTTATATCCTTCTCGTGCCGTTAAACGTCACATAGGGCTCGCAAGGTAATTCGCCAATTTTCACTGTTTTCGGTGAGCTTTTCAATCTCATCAAAGGATTTTATGCCTATTATTTTTTACCTCTCTTATCAATGTCATCTTTAGAGTTTCACATGGTCTGCCTTTTTATCTTCGGCCTGTTGTGTTCCACTTGATAGCTTGTTTTTGGATTCTCTGATCGTTTCTTCTCATCACGTGACCAACATATGTCCATCTCCTTTTCCTGATCATCCATGAGACTGGTTGTTGTTCAGTCATCTGTCTTATCTCTGCATTCGTTTTGAATTCGTTCCATTTGATGCCGAATATTTTCCTTAGGCATTTATTTCAAAAGAGTCTAATTTCTTGTCTGTTTCTTTAGTTGTTTTCCAGCTTTCGCATGCATAAATGAGAATGGATATTACATTAACTTGGTTTTTGTGATTATATCTTTTGAATGCCATATGTTCTCAAGATTTTTGAAGATCGATGCTGCTTTTGCAATTCTAACTTCCTTTCTGGTATCGCCATCCTGGTCTATGTAGCTGTTAAGGTATGCAAATTGATTGACTTCTTCAACATCTGTCCCTTCTACGTGTATTTTTCTATTTTGATTAATGGAAAGTTTCATTATTTTTGTTTTGTCCTTGTTAATTTCAAGTCCTATTTTGCTAGCCAGTGAAGACAGGCTATCTGTTTTTTCTTGCATGGAATTCACATTATTACTGATAAGAGTTATGTCATCAGCAAAATCAAGATCTTCTAGTTGGGTCTCATGTACTCAGTCAATACCTGTGTTACCTGTGCATCATTTTTTCATTATGAAGTCTATTGTAATTTCAAAAAGCAAAGGAGACAGTATACAACCTTGTTTCACACCTGTTTCAATCTGGAACCATTCACTCATCCCTTCTTCTGTTTTGACTGCACAAACACATACATTGTAGAAGTCCTTAATGATTTTGACAATATTAGATGGTATTCCATATAGACTTAAAAATCTCCATAATGAATCTCTGTGTATGCTATCAGCCTTTTTAAAGTCTATGAAGTTCAGTATTAAAGGTCTTTGCTCTTCAATATGTTCTTCAAGTATTATTCTTAGAGTAGAGATCTGGTCGAGACAGCTTCTCACTTTTCGAAATCCTACTTTTTCCTTTACTACTTGTTTTACTACAGATAAAAAGGTATAGCGAATAAAGTAAAACATGTTCTAGTAATGAAGGTAAATAGAGGTGTTTGTGTATGTAATCCCTGAGAAAGGCTCACGCCGAAATATTGGATGTTGTATGTTTTCCATTTAATCATTCTCATCTCCCTCTCATACTTTCTGCTATTTGTTTTTTTCTCACTCCCTCTGCCGCCGTGTAAAACTGTACCATACACTTCTATTTACCTTCTTTTACTACAGCATCCATTATCAAGTCTTCTACTTTCTAAAATGTTCTACTTTCTAAGTCAACTACGTTCACAAATCTTGTCCTTTCTCAAGTCTTCTACTTTCTAAATTCTTCGGCTTTCAGAAGCCTACTTTCTCAAGTTTTCTACTTTCTCACACCTTCTACTTTCTTAAATCTTCTATTTTCTTAAGTCTTCTACTTTCTCAAGTATTCTAACATCTCAATCTTCTACTTTCACGAATCTAGTATTTTCTCAGTTCTTTGACTTTCACATATTTGTTTTCTCAAGTCTTCTACTTTCTAAAGTCTTCTACTTTCACAAGCTTTCTACTATCTCAAGTCTTCTACTTTCTTAATTCTTCTATTTTCCCAAGTCTTCTATTTTCTAAAGTCTTGTATTTCCAGATTCTTGTAATTTCTAAAGTCTTCTACCTTCTCAAGTCTTATCAAGACAAGTCTTCTACTTTCTAAATTCTTCTACTTTCTGAAGTCTTCTACTTTATAAAGTTTTCTACATTCTAATATCTTCTACTTTCTAAAGTTTTCTACTTTCTAAAGTCTTCTACTTTCTAACGTCTTCTACTTTCTAAAGCCTTCTACTTCATAAAGCCTTCTGCCTTCACCAGTCTTCTACTTTCATCAGTCTTTTACTTTCTAAAGTCTTCTACTTTCGCAAGTCTAATACTTTCTTAAGTCTAATACTTTCTAAAGTTTTCTACTTTCTAAATTATACTACTGTCTCAAGGCAAATACTTTCTAAAGTCTTCTACTTTCTCAAGTCCTTTACATTCTAAAGTCTTCTACTTTCTCATATCTTATCAAGACAAGTCTTCTATTTTCTAAATTCATATACTTTCTATAGTCTTCTACTTTCTAAAGTCTTCTACTTTCTCAAGTCTAATAGTTTCTAAAGTCTTCTACTTTCAGATGTAAGTCTTCTACTTTCTAAAATGTTCTACTTTCATATTTCAACTGTTCCCTGTTCTGCCACTTCAGAAATGCCAATGACTTCGGGCTACAACCTCTGGCTACAACCTCTGGCTACAACCTCTGGCTGCAACCTTTGGTACCAGCCTCTGGCTATATCCTCTAGCTACAGCCAGCTACAAATTGTACAAATAGTTGCATTGTTAAGTAAAGGTAAACACAGCATGAGGTCTTGTTTTTCTCCCTCAACAAGACAAAATATTTTGATTATATTTTTATGTTTTCGCTCATATTTTTATGTTTTGATCGTAGATACTTTTGGGCATATGTCCCCATTTGAAACTGTGTCATGTAATATTTAATTTAAAGATAAAAATTTAGACAAGTGAACTAGATTTCGTGGTATCGACTGTTAAAATTATTGTAAAATATACTGCGAGAATAAATGTTAAAATTAATTTTTATTAATAACCAGCAGGCAGTTATAACGTTTTGGCTTACACTTTCATCATACAGAAAATTATTTGACAAAGAAATAAGGAAGGAAGATAAAATATAAATTCGCACGAATGATATACATATATATATATATTGGCTGTGACTTGAAAGAAGTTGTGTCCGAGAGTGCACGTGGTGGAGTATTGTGAAATTTTAAATGCAGACTTGTGATATATGACAGGTTGGTTGTAAAGAGGGGGTGGGAAAACGGAACGGAGAGATAGGGATATAATGGTATTCAAGCCGAGAGAAAGCTGGGTGGAATAGATGAATGTGTTTGGGGTGCAGACTTTGTAATCTAGTACAGTAGGGGTTCTGGAGTTATAGCTGAGGAATAGTGGAACTTAGTAAAGAGAGAATATGACTGCGAAGGAATGGAATGTTAAGCATAGCTGAATTTCGAGTTCAGACAGTGTGGTTTGAGTGTCCCATACTCCTGTAAGTAAAGATTCTCTAGCGTCAGGCGGTTTCTGCCATCAGAGCGACATTGCTTAACAGCTGTTACTACAAAATCAGATTTACCTCTGTGGTTGAAGTCTTTGAAATGATTAGAGACTGGTCTGTTAGCATGCTTGGAGATGTCATGTTTCCTTTCTGTATGCGATCATGTAATCTGAGTCTCTCCAGTATAAATTATCATTAACTTTTTGCACACGATGGCATATATTACGTTGTGGGACTCGCACGTGACATGATTATGGACTTTAAGGACAGTTTTGGGAAAACAAAAGGCAGTCACGAAGGTCAAGGTAAAAGCGTGTGTTCTGTGCAAAGTTCTGGAAAATTTCTATTTTGTCAACAGTTTAAAGTTTGGTGATGTGAGGAAGTGATTTATTTCACTAAGGCTTGCGTGCTCTGACAGTTCAGATTGGTATTTTCTCTGTGAAAGTTTCTTAATATATGAATGGTACTGTCTCGATCAGATATTTTAGCCTACCATTACTGTGATGTATTGTGATGATTCGTGATGATGTGTGGTGATGATTCGTGATGATGTGTGATGATGATTCGTGATGATTTGTGATGATGATTCGTGATGATGTGTGATGATGATTCGTGATGATTTGTGGTGATGTGAGGTGATCATTCGTGATGCTGGAATATGATTCATTTAAATAAATAATTGTTTAACACTTGCCGACTTGATTCCCAACAAAGTTTTTATATAAAATGAAGAATATATCATACATAATCCTGCTTGATGTGTGTTAATATCTTGTCAGTTTATAGCAAAGCTCTTATATAGACTGTAGAATATATCATACATAATCCTGCTTGATGTGTGTTAATATCTTGTCAGTTTATAGCAAAGCTCTTATATAGACTGTAGAATATATCATACATACCTCACATTGTCCTGCTTCATGCATGGTAGTATCTTGTCAGTTTACAAAACTTGTAGCCATCCTTATACCTTCTCTCAAACCTTCAAATCTTCCAGAACTTTATCATATGTACCATCCTGTAACATCCTCAAATCATCCAGAACTTTGTATCAGTTTTCTTTCGAAATCAATCATCAGTCTTTTGCATGTCCCTTGCGGAACTTTGCCTCCCTAACAGCTCTCATGTAGGCCTCTCGGTTGTGAGCAAGATGGCCTGCTGTTAATGCATCCATCTGCAGATCATCAACGATGTCTTGCAGCCATCTTCGCCTTGGTCTTCCTCTCTTTCTTTTTCCCATTATGTACCCTTCCAAGATTGCCTTCTTTAAATTCTCATGACGTTTAATGTGCCAAAAATATTTAGATTTTCTCTGTTTAAATCTTCCTTTCAAGCCAGCCTTCTTCAATATTAAGCTCTTGTAGTATGGATATATTTGTTCTTTTTTGTGTCCATGTTATTCGAAGAACTCTTCTGTAGCATTTACATTCAAAGGCATTTATGTGTTTCTCAGCTGTTTTGTTAAATGTCCAGGTCTCATAGGCATATGTTGCGATGGGAAAGATGCATGCCCTTAAAATCTTATTTTTGTAGTTTTGTCTGTTGCTCTCCGCATATGCTTTAGTTGTTTCATTTTCTGAAGAGCGATGGATGTCTTCCTTTTTATTTCCCTCATTGTATCTCCATTATTAGTTAGTAGTGATCCAAGATATTCAAAACTCTCTACTTCTTCCAAATTTTCCTCATTGATACATATTTCAGCTGCCTTACTTGTTTTGTCAGTTGTCATCAATTTAGTTTTCTTCGCATTAAGATAGAAGTTTTGCTCTCTCACTGTTCTTACGGACTGACATAATTAGTTTTTCCATTCATGTTTGTGTTGTAGACAGTAATACTGTGTCATCAGCATATCTAATCTCTGGTATTTCATAACCTCCAACTGTTATGTCAGTTATATTCTTTGTCTACATTTTCTTTACTATTCCTCATTATATTTTCAGTATCTCTCTCTCTCTCCCTGTCTGTCTGGAATATTTACAATATATATTTGTACAATGCATATTGTACATGTCTAAATATATTCACTGTATCTCACTGGCACTTCGTGATAATATAACAACTGGTAAGATGTTCATGATAACTCAAACATTTGATTGCAACAATGACAACTAACAGACTTTCATGATAACTCAGTCACTTGGTCGTAACAATAACTATGATACGGTTTTCGTGATATATAGAAGTATATCTTTTTTCTGTATGGATATATGTGGCTTTGTAAAAGCTAACTATGTACCATGTATTGTCACTGAAGTAGATATATGTGGCTTTGTAAAAGCTAACTATGTACCATGTATTGTCACTGAAGTAGATATATGTGGCTGTGTCCCAGCTAACTTTGTACTGTGTATTGTCTTTGAAGTGGATATATGTGGCTGTGTACCAGCTAACACTGTATCGTGTATTGTCTCTGAAGTGGATATACACTACTTCAGGATATCTCCAGTTTCTTTTCTCTTGTCGATGCAAACAAACGTAACTGAGCAAACGTAACTGAACAAACGTAAATGAACAAACTAACATATCTATCGGTTGTTGACATATGGCACAAAGATAATAGACAAAAGTTGGTGAAGATACGACGATGATAACATAGAAGATACTGATAGCTGGGCAAGCTAAGCGTGCTATGTAGCAAATCCAGTTACCGTGTCAATCTTAACTTAAGAACGTTGACAAGATTGATCAGTGCAAAATCACAGGTACATCTGGTTGTTATGGTTTTTTTTAATCTTCTAAGACATAACGACACTTGTAACTGGCATTCTACAGCAGCTACTTGACCAGACTAGCTAACACATGTCTACTTGATCAGACTAGCTAACACATGTCTACTTGATCAGACTAGCTAACACATGTCTACTTGATCAGACTAGCTAACACATGTCTACTTGACCAGACTAGCTAACACATGTCTACTTGATCAGACTAGCTAACACATGTCTACTTGATCAGACTAACTAACACATATCAGCATTAACACATTTCTATCGCCTGAAAAAAGCCGAAGAAATGTATTTAACAAACATAGCAGAAGATTAATTTCTTGTTTTCATACAATGATTTCACATCAAAACAATGACAATATGAATACACATAATATTATTTTGATGGTTTATGAAAGAGACGTTTTTCCTTGTGCAATCATAAAAAAAAATTCTTTAAAATTTCTCATATATTAATTACAGCCTTCCTTCTCACTGTGAAACAAGTTTATTGGCCTTCAATAAAACTGCATACAGTCCACTGATCTTTAGTAAATGTACCTACAGTCCACTGGTCTTCTGTAAAACTCCCTACAGTTCACTGGTCTTCTGTAAAATTCCCTACAGTTCACTGCCACAGTCCACTGGTCTTCTGTAAAACTCCCTACAGTCCACTGGTCTTCTGTAAAACTCCCTACAGTCCACTGGTCTTCTGTAAAACTCCCTACAGTCCACTGGTCTTCTGTAAAACTCCCTACAGTCCACTGGTCTTCTGTAAAACTCCCCACAGTCCACTGGTCTTCCGTAAAACTCCTCTAAAACGAATTGACCAATCAGTGATCGTGGCCACGCCCACTTACTTCAGTGGCACAGATTTGTTTTAAATGTTAATCAGGGGCGTGTCATGAATGAGGCTTTAACCCAACATAACCGGGAGTCTTCTCTAGACAGACAGACAGGCGGGCAGATAGATAGATAGATAGATAGATAGATAGATAGATAGAGATAGATAGATAGATAGATAGATAGATAGATAGATAGATAGATAGATAGATAGATAGATAGATAGATAGATGGGGCAGGACCCACTTGCTGTAAATCCAGAGGTTAACGCCCTCGTCAGAGAAATGAGGTGGATGTTTTGATCTACAACAGATGGCTACGTTGTAAGACATCAAAGGACTGCATGGGCATTCACAGCACATTCGGAGGGCAGAACAATCCAAGAAGTCAGCGGTGCCTTCGCTGTGACCACAAGCAGCAAGACGATGGAGGTGATGGCAGTGATGACAGCTTTCGTCTGGCTTGAGTCACAGGACTACACCCGTGTCTTCTTACTAAGTGATTCAATGAGTATGATCTGGAAGGTCGAGGCAGCTTCTGTACGCAGGCAGTGGCTTGAATCATTGATTCTCAAGGTCACATTCGTCTATGTCCCTGGGCAGGTGGACATCCAGGGAAATGATAGACTGGCTGACTCTGCCATCATTGCAGATGGACAGACACTGGATCAAACTGATATTGCTATCGCGCTCAGAGAGATAAGCAGAGTGGAGGACTTTGAGGACATCTGTTCTACATGGCTACTTAGAGGACATCTGTTCTACATGGCTACTTAGAGGACATCTGTTCTACATGGCTACTTAGAGGACATCTGTTCTACATGGCTACTTAGAGGACATCTGTTCTACATGGCTACTTAGAGGACATCTGTTCTACATGGCTACTTAGAGGACATCTGTTCTACATGGCTACTTAGAGGACATCTGTTCTACATGGCTACTTAGACTAAGAGGACTAGGGATACAGATTAGCAGGACAAGAGGGTTGCTGGACATGGGAGACAACTTGTCAACCAGCACAGGACAGGCACCAGTCACAGGACACTGCTGCATATGTTGGGGTGTGATTCTGAGCACCAGTGGACATGGCCGAAGTGCAGTGATGATGACCCAGACCATGAACTCAATAACACAGTCATGTTAATCACAATGGGGCAACAGGCAACAAGACACTGTTATAGAGAATGCGCTTAATTTGTACCAGAATAAGATTTTCTTCAGTTGTTTCCCTTGTTTTCCACGTGTATGGATAAGCATGACTAACGTAGAGCCAACGAGAGACAAGACAATGTCTTCTGTTTTCTCGAGTGTTTGAACAGGTGTCCTCACCTGCTTGTTGCTAGTTTACTCGTCCTCTCTTGTGTTCCTCCCGTAATTTGAGATATTGGATGCTACCATCATCAGCTGCACTCACACAGATTCATCATCATCATGTTCACCATTAAATTTGTTTGAATCGTCCAAGCATATGTTGGGATTCATGGGCGTGGTACCACTGTGGCCTTGATAAATCGTTTTTTTTTCCTATCGGAGTATTTCCTACAGTGCCAAGGTGGTGCAGTGGTTAGTGCACTCGCATACCGATCAGAAAGTTACTGGTTCGATTTCGTATTTAGGCGGATTGTTTTTGGCCCTGCCAACACCCGGGTCAACACACCCTCAAAAATGGGTTACTGGGGTTTCCTTAAGAAAAGAAATCAGCGAGTCACGGTGCCGTATCCCTACCTCAGATGTTGTAGTGGCCTAGAAATGTGAAGGCACTAACACTTCACACCCCGCTACGGCATGCAGGTGCTACGGGACTTGGAGATTTCCTACAGCCATTGTTGTTCTGTGTCCATGCAGTGGCATGTCTGTGTGAATCCAATCAGTAAGACAACATCTGATGTCTTCACACTGTCTCACCTGATGTCTTCATACTGTCTCACCTGATGTCTTCATACTGTCTCACCTGATGTCTTCATACTGTCTCATCTGATGTCTTCATACTGTCTCATCGTGGCCTTTTTTTATAAACCTATAAAGTGCTAACCGTCTTCAGACTGAGTTATCCCGCGGTATCTTGGGGACAGTCTTAATAAAACAGAGAAAAGAAAGAATCTCAGAGAAGAAAAATGTTGTAGAGAGAAAGAGAGAAAGAGAGAGAGAGAGAGAGAGAGAGAGAGAGAGCAAAATTACAAAATAATCAACCAACTATATTTCATTAGGAGATATGTCACTTTACTTTTATTAAAATTGCAGGACTATACCAGTAAATGTTTATATCAAGTTTGTGGACTGAATGAAGGAGAGGCTAGTAGCAAAGTTTATATCAGGTTTGTGGTATGAATGATTGCTGTTTGGGTTTCTTGGCATATTTCCAGAATTAGTTTACCATTGCTTTCCTTCCGGGCAATGATTGTACTAGTCAGTGATCGTAGCCATTGTCCCTACATTGACATCATCTGCCTACCACCGTTGACGATCTGCAAATGGATACCGCAGCAGCATGCCATCTTGATCACAACCGAGAGGCCTACAGGAGTGCTGTTTGGAAGGCAAAGTTCCCCAAGGGACATGCAAATGAATGAATGAAAGAATGGTACGAATGAAAGAGAGGCGAGTAGCAAAGTTTATATCAGGTTTGTGGTATAAATGAAAGAGAGGCGAGTAAGGAAGATTACCTATTTAAACAGCAAACCGTGAGAATAATTGAATGTGACCCTAAAGCTGAAACTGTGAACAATCTTCCAATGTGTAGTGTTAGTACACAGACTGTTAACAATCTTACAATGGTCAGTGTTGGTACTTAGACTGTGAACAATCTTACAATGTGTAGTGTTGGTACACAGACGGTGAACAATCTTACAATGTGTAGTGTTGGTACACAGACTGTGAACAATCTTACATTGTGTAGTGTTGGTACACAGACTGTGAACAATCTTACAATGTGTAGTGTTGGTACACAGACGGTGAACAATCTTACAATGTGTAGTGTTGGTACATAGACTGTGAACAATCTTACAATGTGTAGTGTTGGTACACAGACGGTGAACAATCTTACAATGTGTAGTGTTGGTACACAGACTGTGAACAATCTTATAAAGGTCCATGTTGGTACACGGAATGTGAACACTCTTATAAAGGTCCATGTTGGTACACGGAATGTGAACAATCTCACAATGTGCAATGTTTGTATATAAAATAAATTGTGAACAATCTTAAAATGTGCAGTGTTGGTATATAGACTGTGAACAATCTTACAATGGTCAGTGTTGGTACACATACTGTGAACAATCTTACAATGGTCAGTGTTGGTACACAGACTGTGAACAATCTTAGAATGGTTAATGTTGGACACAGACTGTGAACAATCTTACAATGGTCAGTGTTGGTACACAGACTGTAAACAATCTTACAATGGTCAGTGTTGGTACACATACTGCGAACAATCCTATTTTACAATGGTCAGTGTTAGTACACAGACTGTGAACAATCTTACAATGGTCAGTGTTGGTACACAGACTGTGAACAATCCTACAATGGTCAGTGTTGGTACACAGACTGTGAACAATCTTACAATTGTCAGTGTTGGTACACAGACTGTGAACAATCTTACAATGGTCAGTGTTGGTACATAGACTGTGAACAATATTACAGTGTGCAGTGTTGGTACACAGACTGTGAACAATCTTACAATGTGCATTGTTGGTACATAGAGTGTGAACAATCTTACAATGGTCAGTGTTGGTACACCGACTGTGAACAATCTTACAATGGTCATTGTTGGTACATAGAGTGTGAACAATCTTACAATAGTCAGTGTTGATACACCGACTGTGAACAATCTTACAATGTGCAGTCTTGGTACATAGAGTGTGAACAATCTTACAACGTGCATTGTTGGTACATAGACTGTGAACAATCTTACAATGTGCATTGTTGGTACATAGAGTGTGAACAATCTTGCAATGTTCAGTGTTGGTACATAGACTGTGAACAATCTTACAATGTGCATTGTTTGTACATAGAGTGTGAACAATCTTACAATGGTCAGTGTTGGTACACCGACTGTGAACAATCTTACAATGGTCATTGTTGGTACATAGAGTGTGAACAATCTTACAATAGTCAGTGTTGATACACCGACTGTGAACAATCTTACAATGTGCAGTCTTGGTACATAGAGTGTGAACAATCTTACAACGTGCATTGTTGGTACATAGACTGTGAACAATCTTACAATGTGCATTGTTGGTACATAGAGTGTGAACAATCTTGCAATGTTCAGTGTTGGTACATAGACTGTGAACAATCTTACAATGTGCATTGTTTGTACATAGAGTGTGAACAATCTTACAATGTGCATTGTTGGTACATAGAGTGTGAACAATCTTACAATGTGCATTGTTGGTACATAGACTGTGAACAATCTTACAATGTGCATTGTTGGTAAATAGAGTGTGAACAATCTTACAATGTGCATTGTTGGTACATAGAGTGTGAACAATCTTACAATGTGCATTGTTGGTACATAGACTGTGAACAATCTTACAATGTGCATTGTTGGTACATAGAGTGTGAACAATCTTACAATGTGCATTGTTGGTACATAGACTGTGAACAATCTTACAATGTTCAGTGTTGTAAAAAGACTGTGAATAATCTTACAATGGTCAGTGTTGGTACAAAGACTGTGAACAATCTTACAATGTTCAGTGTTGGTACAAAGACTGTGAACAATCTTACAATGTTCAGTGTTGGTACAAAGACTGTGAACAATCTTACAATGTTCAGTGTTGGTACAAAGACTGTGAACAATCTTACAATGTTCAGTGTTGGTACAAAGACTGTGAACAATCTTACAATGTTCAGTGTTGGTACATAGACTGTGAACAATCTTACAATGTTCAGTGTTGGTACAAAGACTGTGAACAATCTTACAGTGGTTAGTGTTGGTACACAGACTGGAAATTTTCACAACAGTCTTCCAAGTAGTTATCTGAAATTACAGAGAAACATGACAATGGCTTATACAAGGTAAAAGTTGACAGAAAAGATGATATTCCTGTTATATCGACCCTAGTAGAAGGACTCATTTTGCTAGACTAACTTCTCCAGATGATACAATATGTCTGAACATTCGGTTAATACAGGGACTGATTCATACACGCTAGACCTGGAGGTAGATGGTGAAACCTGTCATCAGAATATTTAAGTGAACCGCAGGCACTGGGATGTCAGAAATGAAAAGCTGGTTACCTGACAGTAAGATCCCATCCCATTACCTGACAGTAAGATCCCATCCCATTACCGGACAGTAAGATCCCATACCATTACCTGACAGTAAGATCCAATCCCTATTACCTGACAGTAAGATCCCATACCATTACCTGACAGTAAGATCCCATACCATTACCTGACAGTAAGATCCCATTACCTGACAGTAAGATCCCATATCATTACCTGACAGTAAGATCCCATACCATTACCTGACAGTAAGATCCCATACCATTACCTGACAGTAAGATCCCATACCATTACCTGACAGTAAGATCCCATACCATTACCTGACAGTAAGATCCCATCCCATTACCTGAAAGTAAGATCCCATACCATTACCTGACAGTAAGATCCCATACCATTACCTGACAGTAAGATCCCATACCATTACCTGACAGTAAGATCCCATCCCATTACCTGACAGTAAGATCCCATCCCATTACCTGACAGTAAGATCCCATACCATTACCTGACAGTAAGATCCCATACCATTACCTGACAGTAAGATCCCATACCATTACCTGACAGTAAGATCCCATCCCATTACCTGACAGTAAGATCCCATACCATTACCTGACAGTAAGATCCCATACCATTACCTGACAGTAAGATCCCATCCCATTACCTGACAGTAAGATCCCATCCCATTACCTGACAGTAAGATCCCATACCATTACCTGACAGTAAGATCCCATACCATTACCTGACAGTAAGATCCCATCCCATTACCTGACAGTAAGATCCCATACCATTACCTGACAGTAAGATCCCATACCATTACCTGACAGTAAGATCCCATCCCATTACCTGACAGTAAGATCCCATCCCATTACCTGACAGTAAGATCCCATCCCATTACCTGATAGTAAGATCCCATACCATTACCTGACAGTAAGATCCCATCCCATTACCTGACAGTAAGATCCCATACCATTACCTGACAGTAAGATCCCATACCATTACCTGACAGTAAGATCCCATCCCATCACCTGACCTATATAAGCGACTCACGGAGAAACATCACTCTTATGTTAAAGTTTTACCCGACCGTGTGAGAGATTCTCGAGTCAATAAATGTTGGGTTGGGGGAATTTCGTCCCACTTTCTAAAGATCTGATGTTAGCAACTTGGATCAATTCTCATCTTCTTAATACGTCACATGAGGCAATCTTGCATTTATAAGTTCCGTGAAAGAGAAGAGTAGCTTACAGGGAGGACAACCCTACATAACTTAGTCCATTTAACGTCCCTGAATTTAACGTCCATACTACAAGAACTTAATATTGAAGAAGGTTGCCTAGTAAAGAGAATTAAAGAGAGAAAACTTAATATTGAAGAAGGCTGCCTAGTAAAGAGGATTAAAGAGAGAAAACTTAAATATTGAAGAAGGTTGCCTAGTAAAGAGGATTAAAGAGAGAAAACTTAATATTGAAGAAGGCTGCCTAGTAAAGAGGATGAAAGAGAGAAAACTTAATATTGAAGAAGGCTGCCTAGTAAAGAGGATGAAAGAGAGAAAACTTAATATTGAAGAAGTCTGGCTAGTAAAGAGGATTAAAGAGAGAAAACTTAATATTGAAGAAGGCTGCCTAGTAAAGAGGATGAAAGAGAGAAAACTTAAATATTTTGGTCACATTAAACATCATGATAATCTAGGGAAGACCATCCTGAAGGGTACATAAATGGAAAAAGAAAGAGAGGAAGACCAAGGCGAATATGGCTGCAAGACGTCGTTGACGATCTGGAAATGGACGCATCAGCAGCAGGATATCTTGCTTTGAACCGAGAGCCCTACAGGAGAGCTGTTATGGAGGCAAAGTTCCGCAAGGGACATGGAAATGACTGACTGATTGAATTGTTTTAATTCTCGAGTTACCAAGCTTACTTCCCTTGAGCTTGTGTTCTCAGATTAAGTGTAGAGCAAAACTTGTAGGAGGATTTGATGATTCTCTGAGTAGGGGAGAAAGCCTGACTTGCAAGGAAGAGAGAGAGAGAGAGAGAGAGAGAGAGAGAGAGAGGGAGAGAGAGAGAGAGAGAGAATGAATGAATGAATGAATAATCTTTATTTTTCAAGGGTAAAGAATTGGGCACGCAGGCCTGTCTTACATTCTGCCCTTCATCACTCCATCTTTCATTCTTCCCACACACTTGATTTAGTACAAAAATACAAATTAAATTAGGAAAAACATATCAAAAGAGTGTAAGATTTAACTATTACATTCAAGGTAAAAGAGAAGAAGTAATTAACCTAATAAAATAGCACTCACGTACCCATACACACACAGACATATACATAAATAAAAAATACATTGTAAATAATCTTCTAACATATGTTTTTTTTAAAACAAACATTAAAATAATTTCTAACAATATCTAACAAGTTGCTTTTCTAACTATGTCACTGAAGTACTTGATGGTTTACGAGCGATGTGTTGAGAGAGTGCTGGCCATTTTATGGAGGCATATAATTACAAGCAAGTAAATAATGAAACAGGTTTGAGTTAAAGGATGAAGTATTACCAAATGGATTTTAAATTGTAGGGAAGGGTGTTCCAGAGCTGTACTGCAGAGTATGCAAGGCTTTTCTTGTACATATCAATTCTGGGTTTAGGAAGAAGACAGTTTTTTAAACGCTGGCTATGTTTAGTGTTATATGTAAACAGTGACCACAAGTAAGGCGGAGCATTGTGCGACAGAATTCTGTGAACAAACTTAACTTTGTTAAAAATGATTCTATTTTTGAGGGGTAGAATTTTGAGTTGTTTGTGTTGATCTACAGTCCGTACTGGGTGTTTGTCACAAATAAGATTTAATGCTCGCTTGTGAAGTGAGTGGAGCCTTTTTGTGTTTGAGACTGAGCATCCATCCCAGATTGTGGAACAGTAATCTAAGTGTGTTTGTATGTGTGATATGTTGTATATTTTTCTTGTGTTTTTGTCGATAAAGTATTTAATTTTGGCTAATTGGTAAACTTTCTGTGCAATCAAATTTGTTAGGTTATGTACGTGAGAATTCCAAGTTAAATGCTGATCAATGATGAATCCTAGGGTTTTATGTTCATGAACATTTTCTATTGCCTTAGTCCCAGCACAAAGCTGTAGTGAAGTTTCAGTTGCGTTTTGCAGTTTCTGTCTTGTAGTGATGAGCATGGATTTTGTTTTGTTGGTGTTTATCAACATACCATTTTTATTACTCCATTTAATCAAACTGTTTATATCATTTTGGAGCGTTGTCTGTAGGTTATTGATGTCATATTCACTATTGTAAACAGTACAGTCGTCAGCGAAAAGATCACATGAAGAGTGCTTTAAATGTAGTGGTAGGTCGTTAATATATATAGCAAAGAGAAGAGGACCAAGAATGGAGCCTTGACGGTCTTCCTCTGCCGTCTCTCAGTCGCAGTGTACTAACGAGGAAAAACTACTTCCCTCTTCTCTGGACTTCTGTTCTTATCTCTCATCTGATGGCTTCTCGACTGTTCTGGTCGGACCTTCTTTCTTCCTTTTGTATTCCCGTACTTCTTCGTCCTGCTTGGTTTTCTGATTGTCTGTTCTTCTCTTGTCTGGACCGGTCTCTATTCACTGACCGTCCTTGTTCCTCCGTCTTCAGTCCCCGTCCTCCGTCTCCTCTCTTCTCTACTTCTTTCTTCCTTCTTCTTTCCTCTCTTCTCTACTTCTTTCTTCCTTCTTCTTTCCTCTCTTCTCTACTTCTTTCTTCCTTCTTCTTTCCTCTCTTCTCTACTTCTTTCTTCCTTCTTCGTTCCCCTCTTCTCTACTTCTTTCTTTCTTCTTCTTTCCTCTCTTCTCTACTTCTTTCTTTCTTCTTCTTTCCTCTCTTCTCTACTTCTTTCTTTCTTCTTCTTTCCTCTCTTCTCTACTTCTTTCTTCCTAAACCATCAAGTACTTCAATGACATAGTTAGAAAAGCAACTTGTTCAGTGAAGATGTAGTCTAGTACTTGTAACTGTATATCTGTCTTGTGGACTGAAGATGCAGTATAATACTTGTAACTTTATATCTGTCTTGTTGAGTTAAAATGTAGTGTAGTACTTGTAATTTTATATATGTCTTGTGGAGTGGAGAGTGTAGTGTAGTGAGTGTCACTTTATATCTGTCTTGGAGAACGTGACATATGGCCGATTACCTGTTCTTATGACCTCGATGGTTGACTGCAAGAGATTGATCAGCCTGGAATCAAATCTTTGGTCTTGAGTAAACTGATATGTGACTCAACATACATCATCCTTCATCGCTTCATCATCAGGATTCATATATTAAACGTTATAGTGGTCTTTGATGATGAGACTTGCTTACTTGCTCTGGTTGTATTCGTCCCTGGCAGTGAGATATCAGACCTAGGTTACCTGACCAGTGCTGTGTGCTTTATAGTTATGTGTAACACCTTTGTTAAATGACCAGTGATGTATCAGGACTGCATGCTTTATAGCTTAGTGACACACCTGTGTTACCTACTAAATCATCTCACATGTAGGCATGTGTACATCTGTGTCAAAGATTAAATCATCTCATGTGTAGAGATGTGTACATCTGTGTCAAAGATTAAATCATCTGACGTGTAGGCATGTGTACATCTGTGTCAAAGATTAAATCATCTGACGTGTAGGCATGTGTACATCTGTGTCAAAGATTAAATCATCTCACGTGTAGACATGTATACATCCGTGTCAAAGATTAAATCATCTCAGGGGTAGGCCTATGAACACCTGTATTACCAGATAAACATCTCACAGGTAGGCCTAGACGTGTTTGATCTTCATCTCCATGGAAGACACTGATTTACAGACAGCTATACCCCGCCATACTACCCCGCCATACTACCCCGCCATACTACACCGTCATACTACCCCGCCGTACTACACCGTCATACTACACCGTCATACTACACCGTCATACTACCCCGCCATACTACACCGTCATACTACCCCGCCATACTACACCGCCATACTACACCGCCATACTACACCGTCATACTACCCCGCCATACTACACCGTCATACTACACCGTCATACTACACCGCCATACTACACCGTCATACTACCCCGCCATACTACACCGTCATACTACCCCGCCATACTACACCGTCATACTACCCCGCCATACTACACCGTCATACTACCCCGCCATACTACACCGTCATACTACACCGCCATACTACACCGTCATACTACCCCGCCATACTACACCGTCATGCTACCCCGCCATACTACACCGTCATACTACCCCGCCATACTACACCGTCATACTACCCCGCCATACTACACCGTCATACTACACCGTCATACTACCCCGCCATACTACACCGTCATACTACCCCGCCATACTACACCGCCATACTACACCGTCATACTACCCCGCCATACTACACCGTCATACTACACCGTCATACTACACCGTCATACTACACCGTCATACTACCCCGCCATACTACACCATCATACTACACCGCCATACTACACCGTCATACTACCCCGCCATACTACACCGTCATACTACACCGTCATACTACACCGCCATACTACACCGTCATACTACCCCGCCATACTACACCGCCATACTACACCGCCATACTACACCGTCATACTACCCCGCCATACTACACCGCCATACTACACCGCCATACTACCCCGCCAGGGCCGTCTTTACCCCAGTCTCCGTTTAGGTTTGAGTTGTGGCAGTGTTTATACCACCACGCTCCCGTCCTCATTTCAGCACAACTTATACCTCTGAGTGAATCATTGTCCTGGTCGAGTGTGCTAAACTTCATACCATCATACCACGCCAGACTATCTTTTGCTGTACCGCTGTACTCACTCACTGAGAGCTTGTACTTGGAGACCTCATCACCAACACTAAAGTGTGAGTAGTGAGCGAAATATTTGCTCCCATTATATTCCAAGTCAACCCTCAGCTCAGTGTAGCCCTGGAGACAAAAGTATAAATTATAATAACTAAATATGAAGCATTTCTCACACAATATTATCATTAGAACTGCTTCATTTAATATAACTAATGATACAGTAGACAACAGAGAAAAGTATGCATGTATAAGATAAAACCAATCTTTAGTATAATAATTTTAGACTAATTATAATCTTACTGTAAGCAAGATTGTTGTTTTTAACTTATTAACATTTTACCAGTCATAGCCGGTAATGTGACCCAGCTTATGCTAGCACAAAGATCTTGTAGATGGTAAGTGTCTACTTTATACTAGCCTATAAATCTACTTTCAATTAAATTACTTTTAATATAAGACGAAGTTCTATCTTTATTTACTGCTGGAGTTGCTCTCTTTATACAAGCACTAAGAGATATGAGAATAACGACTGCGGTAAAACTGCTTCTAGTAATAAAGGTAGACTGGGGTGTGTCGAACAGTTTTACAGAAAGATAGAAAAAGTCAGGAAAATTACCAAGAACGAGAGTAACAGAAAGTAAGATGAGCACATATAAACAAGAAGAACAGAAAGTAAGATGAGCACATACAAACAAGTAGAACAGAAAGTAAGATTAGCACATATAAACAAGAGGAACAGAAAGTAAGATGAGCACATATAAACAAGAGTAATAGTAAGTGCGATGATCACATATAACTGAAGAACATACAACAATCCAATATTTCGGCAACTGTCTGTCTCTGGACCAAATCCAAAAACAACAGACACATAAATGTCTTTGAATGTAAATGCTACAGAAGAATTCTTCAAATATCATGGACATAAAAAATAACAAATATACCCATACTACAAGAACTTAATATTGAAGAAGGTTGGTTCTTAAAGAAAATTAAAGAGAGAAAACACAAATATTTTGAAATGATAATTGATAATCATGATAATTTATAGAAGACAGTCTTGGAAGGATAGATAATGGGAAAAAGAAAGAGAAGAAGACGAAGTATGTGTGCAAAGATATATAGATACGATATATATATTATATGCCTTATATATATGTATGATATATATATGTATATATATATAATGTATGGCTTGATTGTTGTAAGTTTACTTTTCCATAAAATTGTTACTTGCGAATGAATGTAAAAATGCAAGTTTATTTCATGTTGTTGCATATATCACAGTACAGAGTATATGGACAAGGATAGGTTTATTATTTATTTATGTCATCATTTAATTGTGTCTTCATAATTATGCTCATTAACAAATGCTGAATGACTGTGACTGAGTGAAAGCTGTATGATGAAGGCAGAATGTTAGACGGGCCTGCGTGCCCAATTCTTAACTCTTTAAAAATAAAGTGTATTCGTTCGTTCGTTCGTTCGTTCGTTCTCTCCCTCCCTCCCTCCCTCTCTCTCTCTCTCTCTCTCTCTCTCTCTTTGAACCTCAAGTGGCCACGCAAGGCACATGGGTCTTCCTCAAGGGTTTTCCAAACGGCTGTCCTTGGCCTTTTATCCCGCTCTACCCCGGGTGAGTTTACTGTGGCTCACAGTCCTCTCTGTTGTTTTTCTCCATGTCTCCTTTGACCTACCCTTACTTCTGCTCCCCTGTGATGTCCATCTTAGTGCTATCTTTGCTAATTAGACGTCAGTCATACCGAGCACATGTCTCAACCATCGCCAACGTCTTTCCTCAATAACAGTTGTCAGTGGTTTCATCTGCATTTCTGCTAATAAGATGTTATTTCTTATGGTGTTTGGCCAAAATATTCTTCTGATTCTTCGTAAACATTTAGTCTGGAAATAATTCAACTTGTTTTCTATGGTTTTGGTGATTTTCCAGCATTCACGTTCATTCTACTCAAGTAGTACTCTTAGATAAATGTCGTCAGTAAAGTCAAGGTCCTCCAGCACTGCGTCGAGGGTCCATTGTAATCCTCTGAGTTTATCTGCTGTTGCCTCCTTCCTTGCTATCACATCTTGTAGTGACCGTTTCCACTTGTTTATCAGTTTGTGATTAATTTGGTTTTCTGTTGTTTTGTCTGCGGACCTAAAAGTTACTTTATGAATGTTTTAATATTGGAAAATTGTCCTTCCAATGGTCAAATGTTTTCTTCTCAGAATCTTCATAATCATATCAGTTTCTTCTTTCACCTACGTTTGTTATTTCCCTTGTTTCTGAATCTGTAACAGCCCGATCTTTTTTTTTTACTAGACAGAGTTGCTGCCCCTATGCTTAACCGTCCTTAGTCGCCTTTTACGATCATGCGTGGTAGGGTACAGTGATCCTATTCTTTGCTTCCCAGGCATGTGTCCAGGTCCCAGGTACCACACGGGGAAAATGACTTAGGACAGACAGCTACACACTATAAAAGTGATGTCAGTCCGTGAAATATTCATCTCACAACTATCATGTTGCTTGTAGCTAATCTAAGCCGACAGTTTACACTCTCAGCCAACGTTTAAGGGAGGAGAATGGAGGAATTCTTTCTTGACTCAGGATTCTATACTCATAGCCTCTTTACCAGAACCACGCTACATAGTCACTTTACCAGAACCACGCTACATAGTCACTTTACTAGAAGCACGCTACGTAGTCACTTTACCAGAACCACGCTACATAGTCACTTTACCAGCACTACTCTACATAGTCACTTTACCAGAACCACGCTACATAGTCACTTTACCAGAACCACGTTACATAGTCACTTTACCAGAACCACGATACATAGTCACTTTACCAGAACCACGCTACATAGTCACTTTACCAGAACCACGCTAAATAGTCACTTTACCAGAACCACGCTACATAGTCACTTTACCAGAACCACGCTACATAGTCTCCACCCCGCTGTCTCCACCCAGCTGTCTCCACCCTGCTGTCTCCACCCAGCTGTCTCCATCCTGCTGTTTCCACCCTGCTGTCTCCACCCTGCTGTCTCCACCCTGCTGTCTCCATCCTGCTGTCTCCACCCTGCTGTCTCCACCCTGCTGTCTCCACCCTGCTGTCTCCACCCTGCTGTCTCCACCCAGCAGTCTCCACTTAGCTGGAATTAACATTGTCTTCAGCTTTCTGTAACTTCTTTAGGTTTCCACTCATCCTTTTTTTTTAACTCTGCTTTCTGTCTCTATGCTACCCCTCCCTACCGACACCCTCTTTTCTTCTCTGGCAACATACTGTTGTGTATAGGGTCTTGTCCTATTCACAAATTTCACATTTTTTCCCTGCAGGTGTTTATGTTCTTCATTCATTATCTCTCCACGTTCCCATTTCCCTCCCCCAACCCTACACTTCCTCTAGCGACTATCATGTTTCTATTTATCTCCCCCCCACCCCTTTCTACCACTTGTTCTCCTCCTCTCTCTCCACCTCTTCTTTACGATTGGCCCTATTTGGTATTCTTTGTTGTGGTCAGCGTGCTCGTTCCTTCTACTACACACATTTCTGTTTTCTACTTTTGGAGGAAGCCATATTCAGATAAGTTGTTCATGTTTTATTTTTATTGTCTCGTGTGTGCATGTAATCCTCGAAAAAGGCTCACGCCGAAATATGGGATGTTGTATGTTTTTCATTTATACTTTCCTATACTTTCTATTCGTTTTTTCTCACCTTACTCACTCCCTCCCTCACTTTGTAAAACTGCACCATACACCTCTAACTACCTTTTCTATTTAGACCAGTTTTACTGCAGTCGCCTCCCTTGTATCCATCAGCAGCAGCGCATCTTGCTTACAACCAACAGACCTACAGGAGAGCTGTCGGGGAGGCAAAGTTCCGCAGGGGACATGCAAAGTAATGAATGAACGAACGAATGAATGAATGAATGAGTGAATGAATGGATGAATGAACTAAATAAAATGAAAACACCATATTTCTAAAATAATCCATATTTCTTAAAATATTGAGTAACTTCCTTCCAGTTTCTTTCTGCCAAAATAATTTCCCGTCAAATGTATTCTAGCAGAGCATGAGAATTAATTCTGGCGTGAAAGAGCTGATAGTACAAGGGAACATTTTCTTTGTTTTTTGTTCATGATACGTCCCTAACAGGACATTGTCAGTGTTTCTATGTAGAAATATTTACATGGTGTAATTATTGTCCATGTTTTATAACCATATTATAAATGTATATCTCAACTGGCTGTATTTAGCTCGTTCTGTCCCACAGCGATATGCATCAACAGAGGCTTATGAGACACCAAGATCAGCATTTAAACCAATAATTTTATTCAAACTCAGACACATAACCTGTCTTGACTGATCACACTCACAAGCTGTCTTGACTTATCAGACGCACAAGATGTCTTGACTGATCAAACTCACAAGATGTCTTGACTTATCAGACGCACAAGATGTCTTGACTGATCAGACTCACAAGATGTCTTGACTGATCAGACTCACAAGCTGTCTTGACTGATCAGACTCACAAGATGTCTTGACTGATCAGACTCACAAGATGTCTTGACTGATCAGACTCACAAGATGTCTTGACTGATCAGACTCACAAGATGTCTTGACTGATCACACTCACAAGCTGTCTTGACTGATCAGACTCACAAGATGTCTTGACTGATCAGACTCACAAGATGTCTTGACTGATCACACTCACAAGATGTCTTGACTGATCAAACTCACAAGATGTCTTGACTGATCAAACTCACAAGATGTCTTGACTGATCAGACTCACAAGATGTCTTGACTGATCAGACTGAATGAGATTTTCCTATTGACTTTCATAAGTTTCGTATACGATGTTTGATCTTCTTCTCCCAGATGTAAAAAGCTGATCCACGAGAGAGAACAATCCAAGGACATGTTTAAATTCTGTCCTAGACCACATGAGATAATGTCGGGGAATTTAAACTCACCTAGATGTAGATATCAAGGTTAGATCTAACATGACAAGACTCTGACTTTCGTCCCTCCATCGGAAAATTTTGTCCCGTGCGTCTTGACAATGTTACATTTGTTAGTCAGATAATTCTAGCAAAGCAGGATCTAATTCTCACGTCTTGACAATGTTACATTTTTTAGTCAGATGATTCTAGCAGAGCAAGGTCTAATTCTCACAACTTGACAATGCTATATTTTTAGTGAGATATTCTAACAGAGCAGGATCTCAGTTCTCACATCGTAACAATCTTACATTTGTAAATGAGATAATTCTAACAAAGCAAAGTCTAAGTTCTCACGTCTTGGCAATGTTACATTTGTGAGAGTGATGATTCTAACAGAGCTGGATCTATGCTCTCACGTTTTGAAATGCTACATTTGTTAGCGAGATAGTCTAATAGATTTTGATTTAAGTTTTCATGTCTTGACAATGTCACATTTGTTCATGAGATATCCTAAGCGAGCAAGATCTAATTATCACGTCTTGACAATGCTACACGTGTTAGTGAAATATTCTACCAGAGTAGGATCTAAGCTCTCACGTCTCGACAATGTTGCATGTGTTAAATAGATGATTCTATCAGAGCAGGGTCTTAGTTCGTACGTCTTCGCAATGCTAGATTTGTTAGTGAGATATTCTAACAGAGAATAATCTAAGTTCTAAAGTTTTGACAATGTTACATTTGTTAGTGAGATATTCTAACAGAGAATAATCTAAGTTCTAAAGTTTTGACAATGTTACATCTGTTAGAGAGATATTCTAACAGAGAATAATCTAAGTTTTAAAGTTTTGACAATGTTACATTTGTTAGTGAGATATTCTAACACAGAATAATCTAAGTTCTAAAGTTTTGACAATGTTAGATTTCTTAGTGAGATATTCTACCAGAGCAGTATCAAATCTCTCACGTCTTGATAATGTTACATTTAGTAGTGAGATAATTATAAAACAGCAGGATCTAAGGTCTCACGTCTTGACAATATTACATTTCTGATCTTATATCTTATATCCTTCCTGTGTCGTTAAACGTCACATAGGGCTCACAAGGTAGTTCGGAATTTTTCCTGTCTTTGGTGAGTCTTTCAACCTCATCAAGGGATTTTATGCCTGTTAATTTGGCCTCTCTTGACAATGTCCTCTTCATAGTGTCACGCGGTTTGCCTTTGTGTCTTCTGCCTGTTGTGTTCCATTTTATAGCTTGTTCTGGGATTCTCTAACTGTTTCTTCTCATCAAGTGACCATTATATGACCATCTCCTTTTCCTGAACACCCATGAGACTGATTGTTGTTCAGTCATTTGTCTTATCTCTGCACTGCTCTTGAACTCGTTCCACTTGATGCCGAGTATTTTCCTTAGGCATTTGTTTTCAAAAGAGTCTAATTTTCTGTCTATTTCTTTACTTGATTTCCAGGTGTGCATGCTTAAATGAGGGTGGATATTACATTTGAATTGAATAGTCTTAACTTTGGTTTGTGTGCTTATAACTTTTGAATTCCATATGTTCTCAAGATTCTTGAAGATCGATGCTACTTTTGCAATTCTAATTCTAACTTCTTTTCTGGTGTCACCATCCTGATCTATGTAGCTGCCAAGGTATGCAAATTGATTGACTCCTTCAATATCTGTCCCTTCTATGTGAAATTTCCATTTTGATTAATGGGAATTTTCATTATTTTTGTTTTCTCCTTGTTAATTTCAAGTCCTATTTTGCTAGCCAGTGAAGACAGGCTATCTGTTTTTTCTTGCATGGAATTCACATTGTTACTGATAAGAGTTATGTCATCAGCAAAATCAATGTCTTCTAGTTGGATCTCATGGACCCAGTCAATACCTGTGTTATCTGCGCAGCAAATACTTTTGACACAACTGATATTAAGGTTACTCCTCTAGAACTGTTACAGTTGCTAAGGTTACCTCTTTTTGGTATTTTAACAATGATTCCTTTTTTCCATTTAGAAGGGACCTTTTCTTCTTTCCAAATCTTGTTAAACATTCTATGTAGTTGTCTCATGTTGTCACTATTGATAGCTTTTAACATTTCAGGTGTTGTTTCATCTTCACCTGCAGCTTTGCTGTTAGCCATTAAATTCACTGCTGTTTCAATTTCATGGAATGTAATTTCATCTAGGGTGACATTTAATTGTGGGGCTGGTAAGTCAGTTTCAAGGTTTAACAATTCTTTTGCGTGTGGTCGATTAAGTATTTCTTGGAAGTGTTCAGCCCATCTTTGCTTTTGGTCTTTACTTGATGTTAATAGAGTTCCAGTTTTGCTAATGATTGGTCTTTCTTTAGATGTAATAGTACCTGTTAGCCTCTTTTTGTATGTTATATAAAGTTTTGTTGTCTCCTGTTTTTGCTGCTTTCTCTGCCTCTTTCGCCATATTGTCTATGTATTCTCTTTTATCTCTTCTAGCTGAACTTTTTACTTTCGTGTCTATATGTTTGTATGTTGCTTTCGCCAGATCTTTTCCAAGATCTGTTTTTGCATTCAACATGTTTAATTTGGCTGCTTGTCTTTCATGTATGTACTTTCATGTGTTTACTGATATCCATACTTTTCTATTCGGTTTTTTCAGTCCAGAGCTTGAATTTGCTGCTGTGATTATGGCTGTGCTGCAAGAATTCCATAATTCATCTATACCTATCTCCTCTACTTCACTGAGTGTTGTAGATGATTGGCATGTTCCTGATTGAAATTACTATTAGTATTCTCTTCTTGTAGGCTGTGGCTGTTTATCTTTTTGTGTACTGATTTCTTGTGTTGGCTTTTCAGTTTTAGTTTTATTTTCCCTATACACAGAGAAGTTCTGTATTGCTTTCTAATACAAACATGAACTGTCTGGTTTCTAGTTCTATGATCTGGAGATATCCATATTGTTTTATGTAACCTTTTGTGTGGAAATATTGTGCCTCCAATGACCATGTCCTCTGTTAGACATATTTCAATTAATCTTTCTCCGTTCTGATTTACCTTGTCAGTTCCTTCTTTCCCCGTTACTTTTTCAACGTCGGTATTATCTTTCCCTACCTTAGCGTTGAAGTCCCCCATAGCAATTAGGATGTCGTGTTTAGAGACTTTGTTGATGATTTGTTGTAGTTGGTGATAGAAATCGTCGTTCATCTCATCATCTGCATCGTTCGTGGGTGCATAACACTGTATTATTGTCATTCTTCCGTGTCTTAGGTTGTATCGTGCTCTTATTATACGACTGTTCACTGGTTCCCACTGTACAAGGGTTTTTGCTGCTACATTTGACATAATAATACCTACCCCATGCCGGATTTTACCATCATTTCTGCCTGAATGTATTATTAACTTGACGTTTTCCGCCGATCTTTTACCTGCTTCTGGCAATCGCATTTCACTGATGCCCAGTACGTCTAAGTGGTATCTCTCCATATCTATGATGACCTGAGTAGTTTTTGTTGGTGCTGCCATCGTTCTCACATTCCAGAATCCAATCCTTATCACATGTTTGGAGCCGACGAATGAGCTCTTCGGAGTTGGCATCCCTGATGGTAGGTTGGTTTCTCTGCGAGTTTCCGTAACGATATATTTATTCCAATCTGGAGTCGCTTCTTGATAGATCGCAGGATAAGGTTGTTAGCCTTATGCCCAACTCCCGGTACATGATATGTGACAGATCAAGCGGAATTCCGCTGATTTCTGCATGCCGGCGAGAGCGTTTAAAAACGTCCACCATCTTGCACGTCACACCGGAAGTCGTATAACAAATGTTACATTTATTAGTGAGTTATTCTAACAAAGCAGGATCTAATTTCTCACATCTTGATAATGCTACATTTGTTAGTCAAAAATTCTAACAGAGAAGGATCCAAGCTCTCATGCCTTGACAATGTTATATTTGTTAGTGCGTTTATTATAACAGAGCAGGATCTATGCTCTCATGTCATGACAATGTTACATTTGTTAAGTAATTATAACAGAGCAGAATCTAATTTCTTATGTTTGAAAATGTTACATTTGTTAAGCATATGATTCTAACAGAGCTGGATCTAATTCGAACGTCTTAACAATATTACATTTTTTAGTGAGATATTCTAACAGAGCAGGATCTAAGGTCTCACGACTTGACAATGTTACATTTGTTAGTGAGATATTCTAATAAGTTGCATGATCTTGACAATGTTATATTTGTAAGTTAGATATTCTAGTGTAATGAGTAGAATGTAAGTTGTCACGTCTTCAAACTGTTACATTTGTTAGTGAGATGATTCTAACAGAGTCGGATATACATTCTCAAGTCTTGACTATGTTACATTTGTTAGTGAGATATTCTTAGAGAGTGGGGTCTAATTTCTTATGTCTTGATAATGTTACATTTGTTAGTGAAATGATTCTACAAGAGCAGGATCTAAGTTCTTACGTCTTGACAATGTTACATTTGTGAGGAAAATAATTCCAACAGAGCAGAATCTAACTTCTCACACCTCGACAATGTTTTATTTGTTAGTCAGATTATTCTAACACAGCAAGGACTAAGCTCTCACATCTTGACACTGTTACATTTGTTAAGTAGATGTTTCTACCAGAGAAGGATCTAAGATCTCACGTTTTTACAAATGTTAAATTTGTTAGTGTGATATTCTAAAAGAGGAAGATTAAACTTCTCACGTCTTGTCAATATTACATTTGTTAGTGAGAAATTCTAACAGAGAAGGATGTAATTACGCACGTTTTTACAAATGTTAAAGTTGTTAGTGTGATATTCTAAAAGAGGAAGATTAAACTTCTCACGTCTTGTCAATATTACATTTGTCGCAGGGTCTAAGGTTTTAGTTAATGTCATTGTTACATTTGCTAGTGAGATATTTTTACAAAATAGGTTCTAAGCTGTCATGTCTTGATAATGTTGCATTTCTTAGTGAGATAGTTCTGAAAGAGCAGAACCTAAGCTCTAACGTCCTGACAATGTTACATTTGTTATTGAGATGATTCTAAGAGAGCAGAACCTACGATCGTAAGTCTTGACAATGTTACATTTATACGTTTGATGATTCTAACAGAGAAGGGTCTAAGTTCTCAAGTCTTGACAATGTTACATTTGTTAGTGGGATGATTTTTACATAGCAGGATCACAGTTCTTAGATCTTGACAATGTTATATTTCTTAGTTAGATATTCTAAAAGAGTATGGTCTACGTTCTCAAGTCTTGACAATATTACTTTTGTTAGTGAGGTATTCTATCAGAGCAGTATCAAATCTTTCACATCTTGACAATGTTACATTTGTTAGTGAAAAATTATAACAAAGCAGGATCTAAGCTCTCAGACCTTGACAGAGTTAAATTGTTAGTGCGATAATTATACCAGCAGATATATGACAAGGTTACATTTGTTAGTGCGATAATTATACCAGCAGATATATGACAATGTTACACTTGTTAGTGCGATAATTATACCAGCAGATATATGACAATGTTACATTTGTTAGTGCGATAATTATACCAGCAGATCTATGACAAGGTTACATTTGTTAGTGCGATAATTATACCATCAGATCTATGACAATGTTACATTTGTTAGTGCGATAATTATACCAGCAGATCTATGACAATGTTACATTTGTTAGTGCGATAATTATACCAGCAGATATATGACAATGTTACATTTGTTAGTGCGATAATTATACCAGCAGATCTATGACAATGTTACATTTGTTAGTGCGATAATTATACCATCAGATCTATGACAATGTTACATTTGTTAGTGCGATAATTATACCAGCAAATCTATGACAATGTTACACTTGTTAGTGCGATAATTATACCAGCAGATATATGACAATATTACATTTGTTAGTGAGATAATTATGCCAGCAGATATATGACAATGTTACATTTGTTAGTGCGATAATTATACCAGCAGATCTATGACAATGTTACATTTGTTAGTGCGATAATTATACCAGCAGATCTATGACAATGTTACATTTGTTAGTGCGATAATTATACCAGCAGATCTATGACAATGTTACATTTGTTAGTGCGATAATTATACCAGCAAATCTATGACAATGTTACACTTGTTAGTGCGATAATTATACCAGCAGATATATGACAATATTACATTTGTTAGTGAGATAATTATGCCAGCAGATATATGACAATGTTACATTTGTTAGTGCGATAATTATACCAGCAGATCTATGACAATGTTACATTTGTTAGTGCGATAATTATACCAGCAGATCTATGACAATGTTACATTTGTTAGTGCGATAATTATACCAGCAGATCTATGCTCTCATATATTGACAATGTTACATTTGTTAGATAATTATAACAGAGCAGGATCTAATTTCTTATGTCTTGACAGTGTTAATTTTTTTAGTGAGATTATTATAACAGCAAAATCTAAGTTCTCAAATATTGACAATGTTACATTTGTTAGAGGGATGAGTCTAACAGAGAAAAATTTAAATTATCACGTTTAGACAAATGTTAAATTTGTTAGCGTGATATTCTTATAGAGCAGGGTCTAATATGTTAAATCTTTATAATGTTACATTTGTTTTAGAGATATTCTAAATATATGAGATGATTCTAACACAGCAATGTCTTAGTTCTTACGTCATCGAAATGTTAGATTTGTTAGTGAGATATTATAACAGAAAATGATCTAAGTCTAAAATCTTGACAATGTTATATTTGTTAGTGAGATTTTATATCAGAGAAGTATCAAATCTCTCGCATCTCGATAATGTAAGATTTATTAGTGAGATGATTCTAACATAGCAGGATCAAAGGTCTCACGTCTTGACAATGTTACATTTGTTAGAGAGATATTCTAATAGAGCAGGATCTATGCTATCCGGACTGACAATGTTACATTTGTTAGAGAGATATTCTAATAGAGCAGGATCTATGCTATCCGGACTGACAATGTTACATTTGTTAGCGAGATATTCTAATAGAGCAGGATCTATGCTATCCGGACTGACAATGTTACATTTGTGAGTGAAATGATTCTAAGAGAGCAGGATCTAAGAGCTTACGTGTTCACAGTGTTATATTTGGTAATAAGATATTCTAACAGAGCAGGGCTTAAGTTCTCTCTTCTTTACAATGTTACAATTTTAAATGAGATGATTTTAACAGAGCAAAGTCTATGTTCTCACGTCTTGACAATATTACATTTGTTAGTGAGATGATTCTAATATTGCAAGATCTCGGCTCTTACGTCTTGACAATGTTACACTTGTTAGTGAGATATTCTAACAGAGTACGATATATATTCTCAGGTCTTGACAATGTTACATATGTTAATAAAATATTGTAATAGAGCAAGGTCTAATTCCTTGCGTCCTGACTATGTTACATTTGCTAGTGAGATATTCTAACAGACCAGGATCTAATCTCTCATGTTTTGACAATGTTTCATATGTTAGTGAGATGGTTCTAACAGATCAGGGTCTAAGTTCTCACAGCTTGACAATGTTTCATATGTTAGTGAGATGGTTGTGACAGAGCAGGGTCTAAGTTCTCGCATCTTGACAATGTTTCATATGTTAGTGAGGTGGTTGTAACAGAGCAGGTCTAAGTTATCAAGTCTTGACAATCTTAAGTTTGTTAGGGATATGATTCTAAGATAGCAGAATCTAATTTCTTAAGTCTTCACAATGTTACATTTGTCAGTGAGATGATTCCAAGATAGCAGGATCTAAGTTCTGACGTCTCGACAATGTTACATTTGTTAGTGAGATATTCTGACAGATTAGGATATACAGTCGCACGTCTTGAGAATGTTTCATTTCTTTGTAAGATGTTCTAACAGAGCAGGGTCTAATTTCTTATGTCTTGACAATGTTTCATTTGTTAGTGATATATTCCTAACAGAACAGGATCAAAATTCTTCCGTCTTGACAATGTTATATTTGTTAGGAAATAATTCCAACAGAGCAGGATCAAGGTTTTCACGTATAGATAAAGTTACATTTGATACTGATATATTCTAACACAGCAGAATCTAACTTCTCACCTCTTGACAATCTTACAAATGTTAGTGAGATTTTACAACAGAGCAGGATCTAAGTTCTTACGTCTTCACAATGGTACATTTGTTATTGACATTATTTAAGAAAGCTGGTTCTAAGTTCTGAAGTTGTGACAAATTTTACATTTTGTTAGTGAGATATTCTGAGGAGAGCATGGTCTAAGTGCTTAATTCCTGACAATGTTGTATGTGATACTGAGTTATTCCAACAAAATGGTTCTAAGCTCTCACGTCTTGATAATTTTGCATTTGCTAGCGAGATGATTATAACAGAGCAAAGTCTAAGCTATAAAGTCTTGACAATGTTACATTTGTTAGAGAGATGTTCTAACAGAGCAGAATTAATGTTCTCACCTCTTCACAATGTTAGATTTGTTAGTGAGATGATTTTAACAGAGCAGGATCTATGCTCTCACGTCTTGACAATGTTACATTTGTTAGTGAGACAGTTATAACAGAGCAGGATCTAATTTCTTATATCTTGACAATGTTACAGTTATTAGTCAGATTATTATCACAGAGCTGGATATAATTCTCACTTCTTGACAATATAATATTTGTTACTGAGATATTCTAAAAGAGTAGGATACACACATTCAAGTCTTGACAATGTTACATTTGTTAGCACAATGATTGTGACAGAGCAAAATCTAAGATCTTACGACTTTAAAATCTTACATTTGTTAAAGAGATATTCTAAACCCGCAGTATCTATTCATTCGCGTCCTGACAATGTTACATTTGTTAGTGAAATTATTCCAATAGAGCAGGATCTAATCTTTTACGTCTTGATAATGTTACATTTGTTAGTGATATATTCTTTCAGAGCAGAATCCAACTAGTCACAAGTTTACATTGTTACATTTTTTATTGAGATTTTATAACAGAGGAAGAACTAAGTTCTTACTTCTTGAGAATGGTACATTTTTTATTGAAATTATTCAGACAGAGCTAAGTCTAAGTTCTTACGTTTTGACAAATGTTAAATTTGTTAGAGAGATATTCTAACTGGGTAGGATTAAACTTCTCACGTCTAGTCAATGTTACATTTATTAGTGAGATATTCTAATAAAGCAGGTTCTAAGCTCTCAGGCCTTGATAATGTTGCATTTGCTTGTGAGATGATTCTAACAGAGCAAGGTCTAAGCTATAATCTCTTGACAATGTTACATTTGGTAGTGATGAAATCCTAATAGAGCAGTATCAAAGTTCTTACATCTTGACAATGTTACATTTGGTAGTGATGTAATCCTAATAGAGCAGTATCAAAGTTCTTACGTCTTGACAATGTTACATTTGGTAGTGATGTAATCCTAATAGAGCAGTATCAAAGTTCTTACGTCATGACAATGTTACATTTGGTAGTGATGTAATCCTAATAGAGCAGTATCAAAGTTCTTACATCTTGACAATGTTACATTTGGTAGTGATGTAATCCTAATAGAGCAGTATCAAAGTTCTTACGTCTTGACAATGTTACATTTGATAGTGATGTAATCCTAATAGAGCAGTATCAAAGTTCTTACGTCTTGACAATGTTACATTTGGTAGTGATGTAATCCTAATAGAGCAGTATCAAAGTTCTTACGTCTTGACAATGTTACATTTGGTAGTGATGTAATCCTAATAGAGCAGTATCAAAGTTCTTACATCTTGACAATGTTACGTTTGGTAGTGATGTAATCCTAATAGAGCAGTATCAAAGTTCTTACGTCTTGACAATGTTAGAATTGCTGGTGAAATAATTCCGTCAGAGCAGGATCTAGGTTTTGACATCTTGACAATGTTATATTTGTTAATGAGATGATTCTAACAGAGCACGATTTAGGTTCTTACGTCTTGACAATGTTACTTTTGTTAGTGAGATGCAATAACATAACAGGATCTAAGTCCTTATTTTTTCATAATGTTACATTCGTTAGATTCTAAAAGAGTAGAATCTAAGCTCTCACGTCTTGAAAATATTACATTTATTATTGAGATGATTCTAACAGAGCAGGATGTTAGTTCTTTCGTCATGCCAGTGTTACATTTGTTAGTGAGATGTTCTGACAGAGCAAGATCTAAGTTCTTCGATCTGGACATTGTTATATTTGCTTGTTATATATTCTAAAGAGAACAGAGTCTAAGTTCTTAAGTCATGACCATGTTACATTTGTTAATGAGATATTATAACAGAGCAGGATCAAATGCGTCATGTCTGGAGAATGTTATATTTGTTAATGAGATAATTATAACAGAGCAGGATCAAATGCATCATGTCTGGAGAATGTTATATTTGTTAATGAGATAATTATAACAGAGCAGGATCAAATGCATCATGTCTGGAGAATGTTATATTTGTTAATGAGATAATTATAACAGAGCAGGATCAAATGCATCATGTCTGGAGAATGTTATATTTGTTAATGAGATAATTATAACAGGGCATAATCCAACCTATCACGTCCTGACAATGTTACATTTGTTAATGAGATATTCTAAGAGAGCAGGATCTAAGCTATCACGTCTTGACAATGTTACGTTTGTTAGTGCGATAATTATAACAGTTGCTGGATCTAAGCTCTCATGTCTTGACAATGTTACATTTGTTAGTGAGATAGTTATAACAGAGCTGGATCTAAGCTCTCACATCTTTAGAATGAAATTCATGTTTTTCGCCATATGGGTTCTTCCTAACACTTGTACAAATGTTGTTTCTTACTAACATCTCCACAAATGTTTTATCTTACTAACATCTGTACAAATGTTTTATATTACTAACAGCTGTACAAATGTCTTATCGTACTAACATGTATACAAATGTTTTATCTTCTTACAGCTGTGCACGTGTTTTATCATTCTGACAGCTCTACTTCTGCTTTATCTTACTGACAGCTGTATAAATGTTTTATCTTACTAACAGCTGTACACATTTTTTATCCTACTAACAGCTGTAAAGATGTCTTATCTTACTAACAGCTTTACAAATGTTTTATCTTACTAACAGCTGTACAAATGTCTTATCTTACTAACAGCTGTACAAATGTCTTATCATACTAACAGCTGTACAAATGTTTTATCTTACTAACAGCTGTACAAATGTCTTATCTTACTAACAGCTGTAAAAATTTTTATCGTATTAACAGCTGTACAAATGTCTTATCTTACTAACAGCTGTACAAATGTTTTATCTTACTAAAAGCTGCAGAAATGTTTTGTCTTACTAACAGCTGCACAAATGTTTTGTCTTACTAACAGCTGTACAAATGTTTCATCACTGTTTTGTTAAGGTAGACACTTTCAGGTACACGTACAGATCTTTTCTGTAGTCTACAGGCTAAAATATGGTACAGGGTCATCATATTCCAGGGAACAAATTAACAATTAAAATGATAAAAGCTACTTGGGATAAATCTTTCAAACTGTTCATGAACAGAATGTTTTCATAATTATAATTATACAAATACTCCGCATCATGTCTACAACAGAACTCTGCCATACAATGTCGGATATGAGAGGATTATTAAAAATAATGTAGGCTATGTACACACACACAAGGCGTTCCGTGTTTTTAGGTTTAACTAATGTTATATGTACACATATTACACTTAGACGTTATCTGTCCTTGTGAGGTATGTACACATGTTACAAGTAGACAATATCTGTCTTTGTGAGGTGTGTACTTTGTAAGACATGGTTATGTCTTCTCGTGACCAGAAAGTGTAGTATGATAAAGTTTCTTTGCTTGTGTAGACAAATAACACTCAAACGCAATCCTTTCTACAAACAGCACATTACCAATCTTTTCTAGAGACAAAAAACATACAGAACAATCTTTTCTACAGACAAACAACACACAGGAAAATTCTTTTCTACAGACAAACAATACACAAAACAATCTTTTCTACAGACAAACAACATACAAGAAAAATCTTTTCTACAGACAAACAACATACAAGAAAAATCTTTTCTACAGACAAACAACATACAAGAAAAATCTTTTCTACAGACAAACAACACAAGGGAATAACCTTTACTACAGACAAACAACACAAGATAATAACCTTTACTACAGACAAACAACACAAGATAATAACCTTTACTACAGACAAACAACACAAGATAATAACCTTTACTACAGACAAACAACACAAGATAATAACCTTTACTACAGACAAACAACACAAGATAATAACCTTTACTACAGACAAACAACACAAGATAATAACCTTTACTACAGACAAACAACACAAGATAATAACCTTTACTACAGACAAACAACACAAGATAATAACCTTTACTACAGACAAACAACACAAGATAATAACCTTTACTACAGACAAACAACACAAGATAATAACCTTTACTACAGACAAACAACACAAGATAATAACCTTTACTACAGACAAACAATACAAGGGAATAACCTTTACTACAGACAAACAACACAAGATAATAACCTTTACTACAGACAAACAACACAAGATAATAACCTTTACTACAGACAAACAACACAAGATAATAACCTTTACTACAGACAAACAACACAAGATAATAACCTTTACTACAGACAAACAACACAAGATAATAACCTTTACTACAGACAAACAACACAAGGGAATAACCTTTACTACGGACAAGCATTCAAAGTGAGATCAGCTGAGGCAGGTTGACTTGTTACAGGTGAAGAATGATGGTAATAATGAATGGCTCACACAATGATGAGGTACATCATGATAACATTGATAACTCCAGACCCTCCAATATTACACACAAAGTTCCCAACTATCAGCCACAGTTATCCCCCTCACTCTAGAAGCACAGCTCAGCGAGACCTTGTGTATGTTTGTCTAAAAAAAAGTTGGTAGCTGCTAGAGAGACTGAATCTAAGTTAGGTAATTTCTGTGTCATGACCTCGTTCTTTCCTGTTGGTACGATCCGTCGTGCCTACTGAAAAGTTGCTAATGACTAGGCCTACAAACACCTTTTTCTGGAGGTGCTAATTGGCTCAGTTCGTTAGTACACTGTTCTCTCGTGGCTAGACGGCTGCTCGTCCTACCAGAGTCCCTGTTCGAATCCCAGGTAATTCTCTTGTGATTTTTCTTTCTCTCACGTCTCAATAAAGTGCTCTGCCTTCGATTTTTTCGAGGTTTAATCCTACAAAACTGTTTTCTCTTACTAGAGTGAATCCTGAGCGTACTTCGAGTCTTTGTTCTCTATTGTTTATTTATTAGACATGCGGACATTACTATTATTTCTCTTCTATTTTTCTCTGTAGTGTTTTCTATTGTTAATTTTTTACTAAGACGTGCAGACAATACTACTATGTTTCTCTTCTCTCTCTCTCTCTCTCTCTCTTTCTCTCTCTCTCTCTCTCGACAGACAGAACGCCATGTGTTTGTGTGTACATAGACTGCGTTATTTTTAATAATGCTCTCATCTCCGACATTGTATGGTAGAGTTCTGTTGTAGACATGATGCGGAGTATGTGTACAATTATAATTAGACAACATTCTGTTCATGAACATTTTGAAATATTTATCCACCGTCACTTTCATCATTTTTATTGTTAATTTGTTCCCTGGAATATGATGACCCTGTACCAGATTTTAGCCCGTAGACTACAGAAAAAATCTGTACATGTACCTGAAAGTGTTTACCTTAACAAAACAGTGATGAAACATTTGTACAGCTGTTAGTAAGATGAAACATTTGTACAGCTGTTATTAAAATGAAACATGTGTACAGCTGTTAGTAAGATGAAACATTTGTACAGATGTTAGTAAGATAAAATATGGGTACAGCTGTTTCAAAGATAAAATATTTGTACAGCTGTTAGTAAGAGTCGACTGTGGGGAGAACATGAATGTCAAATATATCTTTAAAGCTGACAGACAAACAATAAGATGAAACCAGCCACAAGGACTAGAATATAGCAGAATATTTATTCTTCTTTCTAGACATTTTGGATTTACCTTCGACACGTAAACAAACCAACAACTTCCAAATATCAAAGAGAAGAACGAAGGAAATGTGAAAGTTTGAAGGTTTTAAGTGACAGCAATGTTTACTTTCTTATGATTCTCATTGTTGGCACATTATAACAGAGAGAACTAGTTCAGTGTTTATATGTAAGCAAAACAGGGGGAGATGATCAAGGTTAACTTGTTGTCTTGGTGAGACTGACATCAATAAACAGGATCTGAATATGTTAGAACGTGTTTTAAATATCAAACATATTGTCAAATATTTGCTGTTTTATTGTGCTATAACTGGTGGAAATATGTGCTAGCTTTAGACATTGACAGACATTTTGATATATCAGTGGGAGATGTTGTCAACTTTACGTTCTCTTAGACGCGTCTGATCTTCATCTCCGTGGAGGTTACTGATTTATCGCCAGCTATATCCCGCCATTCTACACCGCCATAGTCGTCTTTACCCCACTCTCCGTTTAGGTTTGTGGTGTAGCAGTTTTTATACCACCAGGCTCCCGTACAAAGTCTAGCACAATTTCTATCACTGTCTAGATCATTGTCCTGGTCGAATGTGCTAAACTTCATACCATCATGATAGGCCAGACTATCATCCGCTGTACCGCTGTAGCCACTCAATGAGAGCTTGTACTTGGAGACCTCATCACCAACACTAAAGTGTGAGTAGTGAGTGAAATATTCGATCCCATTATATTCCAAGTCAACCCTCAGCTCAGTGTAGCCCTGGAGACAAAAGTATAAATTATAATAACTAAATATGAAGCATTTGTCACACAATACTATCATTAGAACTGCTTCAGTTAATGTAACTAATGATGCAGTAGATTACGAGACAAGTATGTATGTATAAGATAAAACCAATCTTTAGTATAATAGTTTTAGTCTAATTATAAACTTACTGTAAGCAAGATTGTTCTTTTTAACTTATTAACATTTTACCAGTCATAGCCGGTAATGTGACCTAGCTTATGCTAGCACAAAGATCTTGTAGATGGTAAGTGTCTACTATATACTATACTAGTACATCTACTTTTAATTAAATTACTTTTAATATAAGACAAGCTTCTATCTTTATTTACTGCTGGAGTTGCTCTCTTTATACAAGCACTAAGAGATATGAGAATAACGACTGCGGTAAAACTGGTTCTAGTAATAAAGGTAGACTGGGGTGTGTCGAACAGTTTTACAGAAAGATAGAAAAAGTCAGAAAAATTACCAGCAGTGAGAGGAACAGAAAGTAAGATGAGCACGTACAAACTAAAGGAACAGAAAGTAACATCATCACATATAAACGAGAGTAACAGAATGTGCGATGATCACATATAACTAAAGAACATACAACAATCCAATTTTTAGGCAATTGTATTTCTCTGAACCAAATCCAAAAACATCAGACAAAAAAGAATAGATAAAACGACTACAGACTTGCCTTATAATTAGTGTATAAGTATACAACTATACACGAAGCACTGCAGTAAAGCTGTGATACCAGAATGTATAAAATAGGAAAAAGTAGGAGCAGCTTTATTACTTAACGATTA
>CM019708.1:36393825-36491325 GCA_009760885.1 Achatina immaculata
ACCACAGACAAAACATTCTCTATAAACACAACAAACAGAACACTCTCTATAAACACAACAAAGAGAATATTCTCTCTTAACACCACAGCCAGAACATTCGCTATGAACACCACAAACAAAACATTCTCTCTTAACACCACAGCCAGAACATTCGCTATGAACACCACAAACAAAACATTATCTATTAACACCACAGACAGAACATTCTTTATAAACACCACAGGCAGAACATTCTCTATAAACAGATCAGATAAGACATGAGACTCGCTTCAAATGCTAAAACCTCTGATCTAGAAAGATTACACATCCCAACAAAACTATTTGTTGTTATTCGCTGCATGTTTATATGCATGTTGCTGGTATTATTTGCGACGCTAATTCAGAAAATTGCATTGGATAGACCTCATCAGCTCTAGTTTCTTAGATATGGTTGTCATCAGCTCTAGTTTCTTAGATATGGTTTTCATCAGCTCTAGTTTCTTAGATATGGTTGACATCAGCTCTAGTTTCTTAAATATGGTTGGCATCAGCTCTAGTTTCTTAGATATGGTTGACATCAGCTCTAGTTTCTTAGATATGGTTGGCATCAGCTCTAGTTTCTTAGATATGGTTGTCATCAGCTCTAGTTTCTTAGATATGGTTGGCATCAACTCTAGTTTCTTTAATATGGTTGTCATCAGCTCTAGTTTCTTAGATATGGTTGGCATCAACTCTAGTTTCCTAGATATGGTTGGCATCAGCTCTAGTTTCTTAGATATGATTAAATTTATAAAATTTTAGTCCGCTCTTTAAAAAATCTCTTCTGCAGGATTGGGATGCCATAACAAGCTGTCTTTGTATTTTATTTACCACATTTTTGTGTATAATGACATCTGTTTCACAACTATTCGTTTACTTCCTTTCCTATAATGCACACTGGAATAAAAATGTATAGCAAAAATGACAAAATCTCTTTTGTTCTGTTTTATTACATAATTATGTGCACAAAATTACGATGGTAAATCATGGTTTTCGTGGACTACATAAAGTTGTATTTCAAAGGTTTCTCAACCTAATCTATTTAAAACAGTTCCACTGTATACTAGTTATGATCGTAAACGAGGTGTGTGTATATTCCCACTCTTATCATTTCTTTTTTTCCAAATTGAACACCGTAGAGCTTATTTCTACTTCAAAACGGAGCTGGTCGAATCATTCCGACGTATTTTGTTATATTTGTTGGGAGTACACACTGAAAGCAAGTAGGAAACCTATTTCTGAGTTTGTGAAAAAAGAGCATATGTAGGTTATTTTTGTGTCAAGCTCGGAGATGAAGATAAGCCATGGGCTCCTCATATTGTATGCAAAACTTGTATGGACATTTGCGTCAGTGGACAAATGGAAAGAGAAGTTGCCTGAAATTTGGAGTACCAATGGTGTGGAGGGAACCGAAAAACCACTTTGATAACTGTTATTTTTGTATTGTTAATGTCATAAGCCTCAATCAAAATAATCGTGACAGGTTATCTTACCCTTATCTACCTTCAGCCAGGAGACCTGTTCCGCTCTCAGATCTTGTACCTGTTCTACCTTTCCTTGAACTACCACAGCTCTCAGATCTTGTACCTGTTCTATCTTTCCTTGAACTACCACAGCTCTCAGATCTTTGTATCTGTTCTACCTTTCCTTGAACTACCACAGCTCTCAGATCTTTGTATCTGTTCTACCTTTCCTTGAACTACCACAGCTCTCAGATCTTTTACCTGTTCTACCTTTCCTTGAACTACCACAGCTCTCAGATCTTTTACCTGTTCTACCTTTCCTTGAACTACCACAGCTCTCAGATCTTGTACCTGTTCTACCTTTCCTTGAACTACCACAGCTCTCAGATCTTTTACCTGTTCTACCTTTCCTTGAACTACCACAGCTCTCAGATCTTTTACCTGTTCTACCTTTCCTTGAACTACCACAGCTCTCAGATCTTTTACCTGTTCTACCTTTCCTTGAACTACCACAGCTCTCAGAGGATGAGTCTTGCATGTCTGATATCACACAAGGTAAAGAAAGTGGAGGCAGTGACAGTAAATTGTAAACAACTTCACATAGTGATCGTTGTGATAAGAATGAATTGAGTGTTCTGATCAAGGACTTAAATCTTTCCAAGGAGTTTTCTGAATTGCTTGCCCCTAGATTTAGGAAAAGAATGTATTTCAGTCTGGAACATAAATGACATTTTATCGAAGGAAAGAAAAGGATTTGCTACCATTCTTTACCAAAGACAACAACTTAGTATTCTACAATGATATTGGAAATCTTGTGAAGGAAACTGCTCTTTCAGCCTTAGGGATAGTAGAGCCACACATGAATATTTTGCAAGAAAAAATTGGCCTCCGAAGGAATATATGGTGGTTGGAGGATAAAATGTAATCAATGAACTTTTGGTAGCCCGAGATAGAATCATACTGCTACCACTACATATAAAGCTAGGTCTGATGAAACAATTTGTAAAGGCTTTGAATAAAGACAGTTCATGCATTGATTACATAGTGCATAAGTTAAATTGGAAACTAATTATATAAGTCCGTAAGAATCGTAAAGAGCAAAACCTCTATCTTAAGGTGAAGAAAACTAAATTGATGACAACTAACAAAACAAACAAGGCAGCTGTATCAATGAGGAAAAACTGGAAGAAATGGAGAGTTTTGAATATCTTAGATCACTGCTAACTAATAATGGAGATAGAATGAGGAAAATTAAAAGGAGGACATCTATAACTCTTCAGAAAGTAAAACTTCTAAAGAATCTGTGGAGAGGAAAAGACAGAACTACAAAATTAAGATTTTTAAGGGCATGCATTTTTGCCATTGCAACATATGCCTATGAGACCTGGACACTTAAGAAAATAGCTGAGAAACACATGAATGCCTTTGAATATAAATGCTACAGAAGAGTTCTCCAAATATCGTGGACACAAGAACAAATATATCCATACTACAAGAACTTAATATTGAAGAAGGCTGGCTGGTAAAGAGTATTAAACAGAGAGAACTTAAATATTTTGGACACATTAAACGTCATGATAATCTAGAGAAGACCGTCTTGGAAGGTTACATAATGGGAAAAAGAAAGAGAGTAAGACAAATGCGAAGATGGCTGCAAGACACCGTTGATTATCTGCAAATGGATGCATCAGCAGCAGGCCATCTTGTTCACAACCGAGAGGCCTACAGGAGTGCTGTTAGGGACATGTTCCACAAGGGACATGCAAATGAATGAAAGTTACCTGGACTTACCATAGAAAAACTGAAGTCAGGAATTTTCGACGGTCTCCCTCTCTCCATCTCTCTCTCTCTCTCTCTCTCTCTCTCTCTCTCACTCACTTAACCTTACTTGCCCAGGGCACATGATGTTTCCACAAGGGTTTTCCACAAATGCCTGTCCTTTGCATTTTTTCCGCTCCTGCCCAGGTAAGCCCTCTATTTGCTCAACATCCTCTCTGTTGTTCTTCTCTATGTCTCTTTTGGTCTACCCTTACTTCTGTTTCCCTGTGGTGTCCATCTTAGCGCTTTATTTGGTAATGAAATGTCTACAGATCAGTAACTTATAAATGAGCCACATTTCATACCGTCAGTTAATGAAATCGAATCATATGCCTGGTCTTCATTTGTTCGTGTTTGAAAAGCTTTCTTGGCAACAAGAAGGCAAACAACTACACACAATTAGTAGAGGATATGCTCTTTCAACAGGCGTGACTGTAACATGAGTGTTAAAATCCATTATCTGCACAGTCATTTAGATCGTTTTCCACAGAACCTTGGTGACTTAAGCTAAGAGCAAGGTGAACAATTTCACCAAGACATAACAAAATGGAAGCCAAATACCAAGGAAGATGGGAGACTATTGTTGGAATCTTATGTGGGATTGTCCTGGAAGCTCCCACTCTCAGAAGTCTTACAAAGCGAGCTTCTTGTGTGTCGAATGATTGGAAAGATTGTATCATAAACTTGTCCTTTTGGTATGAAATAAGTAGATTTTCATGTAGTACACTTTTCTTTTAATTTTTAATGTTTCTTACATCTTATATCCTTCCTGTGCCGTTAAACGTCACATAGGGCTCGCAAATTAGTTAGTCAATTTTTCCTGTCTCGGCGAGTCTTTCAACCTCATCAAGGGATTTTATGCCTGTTAATTTGGCCTCTCTTAACAATGTCCTCTTCAGAGTTTCACGCGGTCTGCCTCTTTTTCTTTGGCCTGTGGTTTTCCACTTGATAGCTTGTTTTGGGATTCTCTGATCATTTCTTCTCATCAAGTAACCAACATATGTCCATCTCCTTTTCCTGATCACCCATGAGACTGGTTGTTGTTCAGTCATCTGTCTTATCTCTGCGTTGTTCTTGAATTCGTTCCATTTGATGCAGAGTATCTTCCTTAGGCATTTGTTTTCAAAAGAGTCTAATTAATTTCTTGTCTATTTCTTTAGTTGTTTTACCGCTTTCACATGCATAAATTAAGGTGGATATTGAATAGTCTTAAATTGTTCTTTTTGCTTATAAATTTTGAATTCCATATATGTTCAAGATTCTTGAAGACCAATGCTGCTTTTGCAATTCTGATTCTAATTTCCTTTCTAGTATCACCATCTTGGTCTATGTAGCTGCCAAGATATGCAAACTGATTGACTTCTCCAATGTCTGTCCCTTCTATGTGTATTTTTCCATTTTGGTTAAGGTGTGTTTTTATTATTTTTGTTTTGTCCTTGCTAATTTCAAGTCCTATTTTGCTAGCCAGTGAAGACTGGCTTTCTATTTTTTCTTGCATGGAATTCACATTGTATTGATAAGAGTTATGTCATCAGAAAAATCAAGATCTTCTAGTTGGGTCTCATGTACTCAGTCAATACCTGTGTTACCTGTGCAGCATTTTTTCATTATGAAGTCTATAGTAATAGCAAGAGGTAAAGGAGACAGTATACATCTTTGTTTCATGCCTGTTTCAATCTGGAACCATTCATTCATCCCTTCTTCTGTCTTGACTGCACAAACATATCCATTGTATAAGTCCTTAATGATATTGACAATTTTAGATGGTATTCCATATAGACTTAAAATTCTCCAAAATGAATCTCTGTGTATTCTATCAAATGCCTTTTTAAAGTCTATGAAGTTCAGTATTAATGGTTTCTGCTTTTCAATATGTTCTTCAAGTATTATTCTTAGAGTAAAGATCTGGTCGAGACAGCTTCTCCCTTTACGAAATCCTGCTTGTTCTTTTCTCTTTGCAGCATCCACTATATCTTTAACTCTATTCAAAATGACTTTTCAAAATACTTTTGATACAACTGATATTAAGGATATTACGTAGAATTAAAAAAATATTTTGGCCAAACACCATAAGAAATAACATCTTATTGGCAGAAATGCAGATGAAACCACTGACAACAATTATTGAGGAAAGACACTGGCGATGGTTGGGACATGTGCTCCGAATGACTGACAACTCACTACCAAAAATAGCACTAAGATGGACACCACAGGGGAGCAGAAGTAAGGGTAGACCAAAAGAGACATGGAGAAGAACAACAGAAAGGATGTTGAGCAATAGAGGGCTCACCTGGGCAAGAGCAGAAAAAAAGGCGAAAGACAGGCATTTGTGGAAAACCCTTGCGGAAGCCCCATGTGCCCTGGGCACTTAAGGTTCAGAGAGAGAGAGAGAGAGAGATATTAAGGTTACTCCTCTCCAATTGTTTCAGTCACTGAGGTTGCCTTTATTTGATATTTTAAGAATGATTCATTTTTTTCCATTTAGAACGGATCTTTTCTTCTTTCCAAATTTTGTTAAACATTCTTTGTAGCTGTCTCATGTTGTCACTATTGATAGCTTTTAGCATTTCTGGTGTTATTTTATCTTCAACTGCAGCTTTGTTGTTAGCCATTAAAATCACTGCTGTTTCAATTTCATGCACTGTAATTTCATTTAGGTTGACATTTAGTTGTGGGGCTGGTAAGTCGATTTCAAGGTTTAACAATTCTTTTGGATGTGGTCGATTAAGTATTTCTTGGAAGTGTTCAGCCCATCTTTGCTTTTGGTCTTTATTTGATGTTAATAGGGTTCCAGTTTTGTTAATGATTGGTCTTTCTTTAGTTGTAATAGTACCTGTTAGCCTCTTTTGTATGCTATATAAAGCTTTGTTGTCTAATGTTCTTGCTGCTTTTTCTGCCTCTTTCGCCATATTGTCTATGTATTCTCTTTTATCTCTTCTAGCTGAACTTTTTACTGTCTTTTCTAGTTCTTTGTATGTTGCTTTCACCAGATCTTTCCAATTCCTGTTTTTGCATTCAACATGTCTAACTTGACTGCTAGTCTTTCATGTATATACTTAAATGTTTTTTTCTGATATCCATGCTTTTCTATTTGGTTTTTTAAGTCCAGCGCTTGCTTTTGCTGCTGTGATTATGGCTGTGCTGTAAGAATTCCATAATTCATCTATACCTGTCTCCTCAACTTCACTGGGTGTTGTGGAATGATTGGCAAGTTCCTGATTGAATTTAATGTTAGTATTCTCTTCTTGAAGTCTGTGGCTATTTATCTTTCTGTGTATTGATTTCTTGTGTTGGCTTTTAAAATTTAGTTTTATTTTCCCTATACACAGGTTGTGATCACTGTTAACATCTGCACCCCTATAAGCCCTTACATCTATCAGAGATGTTCTGTATTGCTTTCTAATACAAAAATGATCTATCTGGTTTCTAGTTCTATCATTTGGAGATATCCACGTTTTTTTATGTTTACCTCATGATTAAAGGATATTAATTTAAAACAATATATTAAAATATCCTGATCCGTTTTGCGTGAGTAGAGTTAAGAGTGGTATATGGCATATGTTCTGTATCTCAAAAACTAGAGCTAATATGGGGAAACTCGTCCATGTTTGGAGTCAGTAGGTCAAATATACCCAGAAATAGGTCTAACATTTGAGGCACCATACTGTGTGTTGGTCAGTGTTATCTGAAGGTCAAATATACCCAGAAACAGGTCTAATATTTGAGTCACCAAACTGTGTGTTGGTCAGTGTTATCTGGCCGGAGATCTGTGACAGAGTGGACTGAAGTGGCAGAGTTTAATCCTTGCCTGGAACGACATGGATTAAATTAAAATTTATTTTTATCTTAATTTCAGCTTCCTGCAGTTATGACTTATCTTATATTCAGCTTCTCTATAACTATAATTTATCTTACTTTCAGCTTCTTCAAAATTATAATGTATCTTACCTTCAGCTTCTCCACAGTTATAATTTATCTTTCAGCTTCTCCACAGTTATAATTTATCTTACTTTCAGCTTCTCCACATTTATAATTTATCTTACTTTCAGCTTCTCCACAGTTATAATTTATCTTACTTTCAGCTTCTCCACAGTTATAATTTATCTTACTTTCAGCTTCTCTACAGTTATAATTTATCTTACTTTCAGCTTCTCCACAGTGATATTTTATATATTATACTGATTACAATTGAATAAATGAAGAGAATTACCACAGCTACATCCGTTGTTGAGATATTCTGATGTCAGAGTTTTACGTATCAAGTCCATGTGACCATTCACGTTGACAAAGTCTAGCTCACACTGGAAGCTTCTATACAGACAGTCTTTTTCTTTACCAAAGTCTAAAGTCAGCTCAGCCTGATACCTGGATATGTTACCTGTACCGTTCATATCATTACTTTTATCTTGTTCTACAAACAGACCCGCTCTAGTCAGCGAGACAGATGCCAGTCCTAATTTGGTCTCTGAGTGAGTGACGTCATAGATAGTCATCCCAGTGATGCTAAAAATAGCTCTGTCCTTGATGACGTCATGTGAGCAGTGGAGACGTCCACAGAAGTTTTGTTCCGAGAATCTCTCAATAGACAGTTTTAGACCTGTAGAAAATATCAATATAGATATTTCTTTCTATAGACAGTTCTAGACCTGTAGAAGATATCAATATAGATATTTCTTTCTATAGACAGTTCTAGACGTTCAGAAAGTATAAATATAGATATTTTCTTCACATAGATAGTTATAGACATGCAGAAAGTACATATATAGACATTTTCTTTCCATACACTTTCTAGACCAAAAGAAATGATAAATATAGACATTTTCTATCTATAGACAATTTTACACATTTAGAAAGTATAAATATAGATATTTCTTTCTATAGACAGTTCTAGACCTGTAGAAAATATCAATATAGATATTTCTTTCTATAGACAGTTCTAGACCTGTAGAAAATATCAATATAGATATTTCTTTCTATAGACAGTTCTAGACCTGTAGAAAATATCAATATAGATATTTCTTTCTACAGACAGTTCTAGATATGTAGAAGGTATAAATATAGGCATTTTTCTATAGACAATTCTAGACGACAATTCTAGACATGTATAAAGTATAAATATAGACATTTTCTTTCTATAGACAGTTCTAGACCTGTAGAAAATATCAATATAGATATTTCTTTCTATAGACAGTTCTAGACCTGTAGAAAATATCAATATAGATATTTCTTTCTATAGACAGTTATAGACATCGAATGTATAAACATAGACATTTCCTGTCTATAGAAAGTTCTAGATCTATAGAAATTATAAATATAAATATTCTCCTTCTATAGACAGATTGTCAACATCATTAAGGACTTCTACAATGGATATGTTTGTGCAGCCAACACAGAAGAAGGAATGAGTGAATGGTTCCAGATTAAAACAGGCATGAAACAAGGATGTATATTATCTCAATTGCTTTATGGAATTGACGTAGACTTTATAATAGAAAAAAGGCTGCACAGGTAAAACTGGCATTGATTAGTTACATGAAACTCATATGAAAAGTCTTGATTTTGCAGATGACATAACTCTTATCAGCGAAAATGTGAAATCAATGCAAGTAAAACAGATACCCTTTCTTCAATGGTTAGGAAAATACGCAGAACTTGAAATGAACAGGTATAAAACAAAAATAATGAAACTTCTCATTAACCATGAAGGACAAATATACGTAGAAGAAATAGCTGTAGAAGAAGTAAAACATGTTGCATATCTGGGCAGCTACATAGACCGGGATGATGACACCAGAAAGAAGTTAGAACTCGAATTGCAAAAGCAGCATTGATCTTCAGGAATCTTGAGAACATATGGCATTAAAAAGTTATAAGCACAAAAACTAAGTTAAGATTATTCAATTCAAATGTAATATCCACCCTCATTTACGCATGTGAAGGCTGTAAAACAACTAAAGAAATAGACAGGAAACTAGACTCTTTCGAAAACAAATACCTAAGTAAAATATTCGGTATAAAAAGGTAAAGGTAAACTTCCCGTTTCCATGACATTAAGGCATATTAAGGAATACGCTGTTAGGCCCGTATTTTCCATGACCTTTGTAACAAGAAAGTGTGATATGGTCAGTATCACACTCGGCATAAAGTGGAATGAATTCAAGAACAAAGCAGAGATAAGACAGACGAGCAAATAAAATCCTGTTTCCTGGGTGATCAGAAAAAGAAGACGGACATATGTCAATCATGTGATGAGAAGAACCAATCAGAGGATCCCCCAAACAAGCTATCAAGTGGAACACAACAGGCCGAAGAAAAAGAGGTCTACCAGGTGAAACTAAAAATAAGACATTGTTAAGAGAGGTCATTTCAGTGGGCATAACATCCCTTGATGAGATTGAAAAACTGAAGTTAGAAAATCTCGGCGAACTACCATGTGGTAGTTGTGATGTTTAGGAGCACGGGTAAGATGTAAGATGTATAATTTATCTTACTTTCAGCTTCTCCACATTTATAATTTATCTTACTTTCAGCTTCTCCACATTTATAATTTATCTTACTTTCAGATTCTCCATAGTTATAATTTATCTTACTTTCAGCTTCTCCACAGTTATAATTTATCTTACTTTCAGCTTCTCCACATTTATAATTTATCTTACTTTCAGCTTCTCCACATTTATAATTTATCTTACTTTCAGTTTCTCCACAGTTATAATTTATCTTACTTTCAGCTTCTCCACAGTTATAATTTATCTTACTTTCAGCTTCTCCACAGTTATAATTTATCTTACTTTCAGCTTCTCCACAGTTATAATTTATCTTACCTTCCGCTTCTATACAGTTATACTTTATTTTACATTCAGCTTCTCTACAGTTATAATTTATCTTACTTTTAGCTTCTCCACAGTTATAATTTATCTTACTTTTAGCTTCTCCACATTTATTATTTATCTTACTTTCAGCTTCTCCACAGTTATAATTTATCTTACCTTCCGCTTCTATACAGTTATACTTTATTTTACATTCAGCTTCTCTACAGTTATAATTTATCTTACTTTTAGCTTCTCTACAGTTATAATTTATCTTACTTTTAGCTTCTCCATAGTTACAATTTATCTTACTTTCAGCTTCTCCACAGTTATAATTTATCTTACTTTCAGCTTCTCCACAGTTATAATTTATCTTACTTTCAGCTTCTCCACAGTTATTATTTATCTTACTTTCAGCTTCTCCACAGTTATAATTTATCTTACTTTCAGCTTCTCCACAGTTATAATTTATCTTACTTTCAGCTTCTCTACCGTTATAATTTATCTTACTTTCAGCTTCTCTACAGTTATAATTTATCTTACTTTCAGCTTCTCCACATTTATAATTTATCTTACTTTCAGCTTCTCCACAGTTATAATTTATCTTACTTTCAGCTTCTCCACAGTTATAATTTATCTTACTTTCAGCTTCTACACATTTATAATTTATTTTCCCTTCAGCTTCTCCACAGTTATAATATATCTTACCTTCAGTTTCTCTACAGTTATAATTTATCTTACTTTTAGCTTCTCCATAGTTATAATTTATCTTACCTTCAGCTTCTCCATAGTTATAATTTATCTTACCTTCAGCTTCTCCATAGTTATAATTTATCTTACCTTCAGCTTCTCCACAGTTATAATTTATCTTACTTTTAGCTTCTCCATAGTTATAATTTATCTTACCTTCAGCTTCTCCATAGTTATAATGTATCTTACCTTCAGCTTCTCCATAGTTATAATTTATCTTACTTTCAGCTTCTCCACAGTTAGAATTTATCTTGCTTTCAGCTTCTCTACAGTTATAATTTATCTTACCTTCAGCTTCTCTACAGTTATAATTTATCTTACTTTCAGCTTCTCCACAGTTATAATTTATCTTACTTTCAGCTTCTCCACAGTTATAATTTATCTTACTTTCAGCTTCTCCACAGTTATAATTTATCTTACTTTCAGCTTCTCCACAGTTATAATTTATCTTACTTTCAGCTTCTCCACAGTTATAATTTATCTTTCTTTCAGCTTCTCTACAGTTATAATTTATCTTACCTTCAGTTTCTCTACAGTTATAATTTATCTTACTTTCAGCTTCTCCACAGTTATAATTTATCTTACTTTCAGCTTCTCTACAGTTATAATTTATCTTACCTTCAGCTTCTCTACAGTTATAATTTATCTTACCTTCAGCTTCTCCATAGTTATAATTTATCTTACCTTCAGCTTCTCCACAGTTATAATTTATCTTACTTTCAGCTTCGCTACAGTTATAATTTATCTTACCTTCAGCTTCTCTACAGTTATAATTTATCTCACCTTCAGCTAATCCGCAGTTATAACGTATCCTACCTTCAGCTTCTCTATTAATATAATGTATCTTACCTTCAGCTTCTCTATTACTATAATGTATCCTACACTCAGCTTCTCTATTACTATAATGTATCCTACCTTCAGCTTCTCTATTACTTTAATGTATCCTACACTCAGTTTATCTATTACTATAATGTATCTTACCTTCAGCTTCTCTATTACTATAATGTATCTTACCTTCAGCTTCTCTATTACTATAATGTATCCTAAATTCAGGTTCACTATTACTATAATGTATCTTACCTTCAGCTTTTCTATTACTATAATGTATCCTACCTTCAGCTTCTCTATTACTATAATGTATCTTACCTTCAGCTTATCTATTACTATAACGTATCTTACCTTCAGCTTCTCTATTACTATAATGTATCTTACCTTCAGCTTCTCTATTACTATAATGTATCTCACCTTCAGCTTCTACACAGTTATCATTTATCTTACCTTCAGCTTCTCTATTACTATAATGTATCTTACCTTCAGCTTCTCCACGTTTATAATTTATCTTACCTTTTAATTCTTAGTCATCTTAAGACAGATGACACTTTTTATGTTACCAGACGTTGCAGGCGCTTTTAGTACAACACTTTCCGTTTCTTTTCGAGGCCAGCCAGATCTCCTTCCCTAAGTCCACGTTATCAGTTTGTTGTCGAGGCCAGCCAGATCTCCTTCCCTAAGTCCACGTTATCAGTTCAGGAGAGTTTCACCTGTACTTCACGGAATGTTATTTATGCTATTATGTGCAAACGTTGCGATTTGAAGTACATAGAGAGACTGGCTTTCGCTTAGGAGATCGATTTCGCCAACATCTCAATGATATTTCTAAGAGGGCCTGGACACCTCTGGCTAAACATTCTTGCCTTAGCTACCACAGGGGAAAACAGGACATTTCTGTTAGTGCGATCCGCTCTTGTTCTGCTGATCTACAATCTCGGAGGGTCCTAGAACATCGCCTTATTTTCCAGCCTGGCTGTCTCCACCCAGCTGAAATTAACAATGTCTTCAGCTTTCTGTAACTTCTTTAGTTTTCCATCCCCCTTTTTTTAACTCTACTTTCTTTCTCCTAGTTACACCTCCCTACCGCCATCCCCCTTTTCTTCTCTGGCAACATATTGATGTTTATAGGGTCTTGTCCTATTCATCAGTTTCACATTTTCTACCTTCAGCTTCTCTATTACTATAATGTATTCTACCTTCAGCTTCTCTATTACTATAATGTATTCTACCTTCAGCTTCTCTATTACTATAATGTATCTCACCTTCAGCTTCTACACAGTTATAATGTATTCTACCTTCAGCTTCTCTATTACTATAATGTATCTCACCTTCAGCTTCTACACAGTTATAATGTATTCTACCTTCAGCTTCTCTATTACTATAATGTATCTCACCTTCAGCTTCTACACAGTTATAATGTATCTTACCTTCAGCTTCTCTAGTACTATAATGTATCTCACCTTCAGCTTCTACACAGTTATAATGTATTCTACCTTCAGCTTCTCTATTACTATAATGTATCTTACCTTCAGCTTCTCCACGTTTATAATTTATCTTACCTTTTAATTCTTAGTCATCTTAAGACAGATGACACTTTTTATGTTACCAGACGTTGCAGGCGCTTTTAGTACAACACTTTCCGTTTCTTTTCGAGGCCAGCCAGATCTCCTTCCCTAAGTCCACGTTATCAGTTTGTTGTCGAGGCCAGCCAGATCTCCTTCCCTAAGTCCACGTTATCAGTTCAGGAGAGTTTCACCTGTACTTCACGGAATGTTATTTATGCTATTATGTGCAAACGTTGCGATTTGAAGTACATAGAGAGACTGGCTTTCGCTTAGGAGATCGATTTCGCCAACATCTCAATGATATTTCTAAGAGGGCCTGGACACCTCTGGCTAAACATTCTTGCCTTAGCTACCACAGGGGAAAACAGGACATTTCTGTTAGTGCGATCCGCTCTTGTTCTGCTGATCTACAATCTCGGAGGGTCCTAGAACATCGCCTTATTTTCCAGCCTGGCTGTCTCCACCCAGCTGAAATTAACAATGTCTTCAGCTTTCTGTAACTTCTTTAGTTTTCCATCCCCCTTTTTTTAACTCTACTTTCTTTCTCCTAGTTACACCTCCCTACCGCCATCCCCTTTTCTTCTCTGGCAACATATTGATGTTTATAGGGTCTTGTCCTATTCATCAGTTTCACATTTTCTCCCTGCAGGTGTTCATGTTCTTTATTCATTATCTCTCCACTTCCCCTTTCCCCCCTCCTCCCCCACACCTTCTCCTCTAGCGGCTATCATGTTTCTATTGCCCTTCCCCCTTTCAACCACCTGTTTTCCTCCTCTCTCTTCACCTCTTCTTTACGATTGCCTCTATCGGCTTATCCTTTGTGTGGCCCGCGTGGTCTCTATGTCTCGTCTACTGGACATGCATTTCTCCTACTTCTGGAGGAGGCCATATTAAGATACGTTTTTCGTTTAGTTATACATTTTGTGTCGTGTATGTGTATGTAATCCTCGAAAAAGGCTCAAGCCGAAATATCGGATGTTGTATGTTTTTCATTTATATATTCTAATACCTTCTATTCGTTTTTTCTCACATTAATCACACCCTCTACCACTTTGTAAAACTACACCATACACCTCTATCTACCTTTATTATTTGAACCAGTTTTACCACAGTCGCCTCCCTTTTATCTGTCTGTAGAAAAATAGAGTTAATAGTTAATCAGAACAGAGAAAGATTAATTGAAATATGTCTAACAGAGGTCATGGTCATTGGAGACACAATACTTCCACACAAAGAGATACATAAAACAACGTGGATATTTCCAGATGATAGAACTAGAAACCAGATATATCATTTTTGTATTAGAAAGCAATTCAGAACATCTCTGATAGATGTTATATCATTTAGGGGTGCAGATGTTAACAGTGATCACAATCTGTGCGTAAGGAAAATAAAACTAAATTTTAAAAGCCAACACAAGAAATCAGTACACAGAAAGATAAACAGCCACAGCCTTCAAGAAGAGAATACTAATAGTAATTTCAATCAGGAACTTGCCAATCATTCCACAACACCCAGTGAAGTTGAGGAGACAGGTATAGATGAATTATGGAATTCTTACAGCACACCCAAAATCACAGCAGCAAAAGCAAGCGCTGGACTTAAAAAACCAAATAGAAAAGCATGGATATCAGAAAAAAAACATTTAAGTATATACATGAAAGACTAGCAGTCAAATTAAACATGTTGAATGTAAAAACAGATCTTACAAAATAAATGGCAAAAGCTCCATACAAAGAAATAGACAAAAAAAAGTAAAAAGTTCAGCTAGAAGAGATAAAAGATAATTCATAGACAATATGGCGAAAGAGGCAGAAAAAGCAGCAAAAACAGGAGACAGCAAAACTTTATATAACATACAAAAGAGGCTAACAGGTACTATTACATATAAAGAAAGACCAATCATTAACAAAACTGGAACCCTATTAACATCAAATAAAGACCAAAAGAAAGATAGGCTGAACACTTCCAAGAAATACTTAATCGACCACATCCAAAAGAATTGTTAAACCTTGAAACCGACTTACCAGCCCCACAACTAAATGTCACACTAGATGAAATTAAATTGCATGAAATTGAAACAGCAGTGAATTTAATCGCTAACAACAAAGCTGCAGGTGAAGATGAAATAACACCCGAAATGTTAAAAGCTATCAATAGTGACAACATGAGACAACTAAAAAGAATGTTTAACAAGATTTGGAAAGAAGAAAAGGTCCCTTCTAAATGGAAAAACTGAATTATTGGTAAAATACCCAAAAAATACGACCTTAGTGACTGCAACAATTGGAGAGAAGTAACCTTAATATCAGTTCTGACAAAAGAATTTTGAAAGGTCATTTTGAATAGAGTTAAAGATATAGTGGATACTGCAAAGAGAAAAGAACAAGCAGGATTTCATAAAGGCAGAAGCTGTCTCGACCAGATCTTTACTCTAAGAATAATACTTGAAGAACATATTGAAAAGCAGAAACCATTAATACTGAATTTCATAGATATTAAAAAAGGCATTTGATAGAATACACAGAGATTCATTTTGGAGAATTTTAAGTCTATATGGAATACCATCTAAAATTGTCTACATCAATAAGGACTTCTACAATGGATGTGTTTATACAGTCAAGACAGAAGAAGGGATGAATTAATGGTTCCAGATTGAAAAAGGTGTGAAACAAGGATGTACACTGCCTGATTTGCTCTTTGGAATTACAATAGACTTCATAATGAAAATATTCTGCACAGGTAACACAGGTATTGACTGGGTACAAGGGACCCAACTAGAAGATCTTGATTTTTCTGATGACATAACTCTTATCAGTAACAATGTGAATTCCATGCAAGAAAAAAAACAGATAGGCTATCTTCACTGGCTAGCAAAATAGGACTTGAAATTAACAAGGACAAAACAAAAATAATGAAAATTTCCATTAATCAAAAAGGAAAAATACACGTAGAAGGGACAGATATTGAAGAAGTCAATCAATTTGCATACCTTGGCAGCTACATAGACCAGGATGGTGGCACAAGAAAGAAGCTAGAATTAGAATTGCAAAAGCAGCATCGATCTTCAAGAATCTTCAGAACATATGGCATTCGAAAGTTATTAGCACAAAAACCAAATTAAGACTATTCAATTCAAATGTAATATCGACCTTCATTTATGCATGCGAAAGCGGGAAAACAGCTAAAGAAACAGACAAGAAATTAGACTCTTTTGAAAACAAATGCCTAAGGAAAAAACTCGGCATCAAGTGGAACGAATTCAAGAACAATGCAGAGATAAGACAGATGACTGAACAACAACCAGTCTCATGGGTGATCAGAAAAAGGATATGGACATATGTTGGTCACCTGATGAGAAGAAACGATCAGAGAATCCCAAAACAAACTGTCAAGTGGAACACAACAGGTCAAAAGAAAACGAGGCAGACCGCGTGAAACTCTGAAGGGACATTGTTAAGACAGGCCAAATTATTCATTCATTCATTCATTTGCATGTCCCTTGCGGAACTTTGCCTCCTAAACAGCACTCCTGTAGGCCTCTCGATTGTGAGGAAGATGGCTTGCTGCTGCTGCGTCCATTTCCAGATCGTCAACGATGTCTTGCAGCCATCTTCGTTTTGGTCGTCCTCTTTTTCTTTGTCCCATTATGTATCCTTCCAATACGGTCTTCTCTAAATTATCATGACGTTTAATGTGTCCAGAATATTTAAGTTTTCTCTCTTTAATCCTCTTTACTAGCCAGCCTTCTTCAATATTAAGCTCTTGTAGTATAGATATATTTGTTCTTTTTTGTGTCCACGATATTTGGAGAACTCTTCTGTAGCATTTACATCCAAAGGCATTTATGTGTGTCTCAGCTGTTTTGTTAAGTGTCCAGGTCTCACAGGCATATATTGCGATGGGAAAGATGCATGCCCTTAAAAATCTTATTTTTGTAGTTCTCTCTGCTCCTGACCACAGATTCTTTAGTTGTTTTACTTTCTGAAGAGTAATAGATGTCCTCCTTTTAATTTCCCTCATTGTATCTCCATTATTAGTCAGTAGTGATCCAAGATATTAAAAAAATCTCCATTTTCTCCAATGTTTCCTAATTGATATATATTTCAGCTGCCTTGTTTGTTTTGTCAGTTGTCATCAATTTAGTTTTCTTTGCATTAAGATAGAGGTTCTGCTCTTCGCTGTTCTTACGGACTGACATAATTAGTTTTTCCATTCCTTGTTGTGTTGTGGACAGTCATACTGTGTGATCAGCATATCTAATCTCTGGTATTTCATAACCTCCAATTATTATGGCATCGTAGTATTCTTTGTCTACATCTTCTCTAACATTCCTCATTATATTTTCAGTATACAAGTTAAATAAGTAAGGTGACAATATGCACCCCTGATGGGCCCTTTGTTTTATGTCAAACCAGGTTGTTGTTTCACTATTTATTCTTACTGCTACTTGTTGGTCTAGATACAGCAGTGATGTTAATTGTATCAAATGTGTTGGAAATCCCAATTTTTCCATTATTTCCCAAAGTTTCTGGTGTTGTACACAATCAAATGCCTTTGAGTAGTCTATAAAGGCTAAATATAGATTCACATTAAACTCTCTGCATTTCTCTATTATTTATCTTAGATTGAATATATGATCTCTTGATCCTCTTCCTTGCCTGAAACCAGCTTGGACCATATTGACTTCTTCTATTTTCTTACAAAGTCTACCCATTATGATTTTTAACAGAATTTTACTGGCATGACTAATCAGGGCAACAGTTCTGTAGTTTGTGCATAATTTCAGGTTACCCTTTTTTGGCAGTGGTATGAATACAGTTCTTTCCATTCTTTTGACCTGAATGCCATATCTTTTTGCACAGTGCATGATAGATTGTTGCACACTCCTTTCCTCCTGCTTTAATAAATTCAGCTGTTATCTCATCACGTCCTGGTGATTTACCATTTTTCAGATTGTTTAATGCTCATAAAACTTCTTCTATTGTCGGTTCAGGTTCTTTCTCTTCCAATAATAATTCACACTGTTGATTTCTGTTTCCACAGTCGGTTGTTTCATACGTTCCTTTGCAATATTCCTTCCATCTTTCTAGATTTTCCTTTGTCTCTGTCAAGGTATTCCCCATCTCATCACAAATTACATTTAGCTTAAGTGTGACATTTCTCGTTAATGTCTTCATTTCTTTAAAAATTTCACTATCTCTTCCACACTTCTGATGTTCTTCTATTCTTTCACAACAATCTTGTATGTATTGTTTTTTGTCTTTTCTTATGTTTCTTCGTACTTCTTTTGTTTAAGTTTTATATTTCTCTTTGTTGTTGATTGTCACTTTCCATTGCGTCTTAATTTCTCTAAATTGTTATATCAGTTCTAGTGTACTTGCTGTAATCCATCCATTCTTTTGTGTTTTCTTTAGTGGAACCATGTCTTTAGCTGTTGTTATTAAGATATCTTTGGCCTGCGTAGCCAATTCATCTGGTGTCATCTCCTCCTGTACAGCCATCAGGATTTCGAAACGGTTCTTCACTTCTATACCGTATTGTTCTGGTATATTTGTAAGATCAAAGCGGAGTGGTCTTGATCCCTTAACTGTCTTTTTTATCTTTATCTTCATGTCTGCTATTAATAACTCATGGTCAGTGTCACAATCAGCACCTGGTAAAGTTTTTGCTGATGTTATACGTGACCTCCACCTTCTTTGCACTAAATTGTAATGTATTTGATTCCTGGTTTTCCCATCAGGTGATGTCCATGTGTAAAGTCTTCTTGGATGTTGTTTAAAAAGTGTGTTAGCGATCATTAGCTCTTTTTCCATGCAAAACGCCATTAGATTGTCTCCTGCCTCATTTCTATGTCCTATGCTAAATTTCCCTACAACATGTCCTTCATCTTCTGCTCTTTCTGTACCAATTTTTGCATTAAAATCACCCATTATTAATACAATATCATTTTCCCGTACCTGGTCTATTGTCGTTTGCAGTATGTTATAAAAGTTTTCTTCATATTAAGAGGCATAAAATCCCTTGATGAAATTGAAAGACTCGCCGAAGACAGGAAAAACTGTCGAACTACCTTGCGAGCTATATCACTTATGTATGTTTATATGTAGAAATGAATTAAACAGCGTCTGTCATATTTACATGTTTATATGTAGAAGCTGGTTAAAACTGGAGCGATCATCTCCAACCCAGCGCGTCACAGGTGGCGGATGGTGAAAGTCCTCCAGATATGGAGGATCCCTGTGAATAAGTGTTGTCCAAATAAGCAGGCGCGGACCAACTGGCGGTAGACTCAGAGAGCGAGGTGGGGAAGTAGGTGGCTCTACTACTCCTATAAAGTGCCTCAGGTGCTCAGTGAAGGGAATACCAGGCGGGTCAGAGGCGCCTTAAAACCTCTCGCTCCCGCTGCCTTGCGGGTAGGACAGGGAGTCCAAAGGCTAGCGGAGAGTCCGTACACAAACCGACAGAAGGCAACGGGAAACCACTGTTGTAGCTCCCAAGAATAATTATGCTTAAACAGAATAATCGATTCATCATGAACGACGTTAATGGATGTTCCTCTGGAACAGCCTCGTCCGGTAGGGCAGCTCACGAGCCACAGGTGAGGCCAGATCGTCATCAAGCTACTGGTGGAAAAACTAACAAGTTCAAAATAGCAATATGGAATGTTAGAACTTTATTCCAGGCTGGAAAATTAGAAAATGTAAAGATGGAAATGGAAATGATGAAGATCAACATATTAGGAATGAGTGAAGTTAGATTGACAGGTGCAGGGAAGATAAACTCAGATAAATATACAATAATATATTCAGGAAGTGAGAAACATGAACGAGGAGTAGGAATTATATTTGATGAACAAACGGCAAGGACAATTGTATAATATCTGAACATCTCGGACCGAGTCCTGCTAGCCCAACTGAAAGGACAACCAATAAACATAAATATTATAGAAGTGTACGCTCCAACATCTGAAAGTTCTGAAGAAGATGTACATATATTTTATAATGACATAGAGACAGCACTAAAACACACAAAGTCACATGAAGCTACCATTGTCATGGGAGATTTTAATGCCAAAGTTGGTAAAGGAAGAACTTCAGACATCGTTGGTGACTATGGACTGGGGGAGAGGAATGACAGAGGTTATAAATTAATTGAATGGGCAAGAATGCACAGCATGGTTGTAGGAAACACCTGGTTTAAACAACATCCTCGAAGACTGGCAACGTGGTGCAGTCCAGACAAAAAGACTTTTAACCAGATAGACTACATATTAATAAACAAACGATTCCGCAATGCATTACTGACAACAAAAACCATGCCAGGAGATGACTGCAATAGTGACCATGATCTACTCTGTGGAAAAGTTAGAATAAAGCTAAAGAAAGCAGGCAGAAAAGTGAGAAACATCAAACTGAATACAGAACTTCTTAAAAATGACCAAGAACTGCGACAACAATACAAAGTTATTATAACAAATGGATACAATGCAACAGCAAAGATAAATAGTATAGATGAACAATGGGAAATGTTAAGAGATTCTATCCACCAAACTATTAAGGAGATAATACCACCAAAAAAAGAAGCCTCTAAAAATAAATGGATGACTGACGACATCTTAGGACTGATGGACAAGAGGAGGAGGAGTAAAAATAACGAGGAAAAATATAGCAATATAAATAAAGAAATAAGACGCAAATGCAGAGAAGCAAAAGAAGTGTGGTTAAATGAACAATGCAGACAGATAGAGGACTCTAAAATCGAAAGAAGGTAAAATGTTAATGGTAAAAGAAGACATTGTGGACAGGTGGACAGAGTATATCGGTGAGCTATATGGAGGAGAAAGACCAGAAATAACACCAGATACTGAAAACTGTGATGAACCACCAATACTTGAAGATGAAATCATAGATGCCATCAAACACATGAAGAAAGGAAAAGCAACTGGGCCTGATAATATAACAGTAGAAGAAATAGAGGCACTAGAGGAGACAGGAATAAAAATAATAACCAAGTTACTGAATGACATTTACAACAGTGGTTATATTCCCAGTGACCTGATTAAATCCACGTTTATAGCACTACCAAAGAAACCAGGTGCAAAGGAATGTGGTGACCACCGGATTATCAGCCGCTCATGTCACATAACGAAGAAACTTCTGAACATAATTATGAGAAGAACAAGGAAAAAGATACAAATGGAAATAGCAGATGAACAGTTTGGATTTGTTGAAGGAAAGGGAACACACAATGCTATTTATGCTTTACGAACACTAACAAGAAGAGCTTTAGAAGTACAGAAAGATCAGAGAGAGACAGACAGACAGACAGACAAACAGACAGAGACAGACAGAAACATAAATAGAAAGAAACAGAGAAAGAAAAAGTGACAGATATAGAAAGAGATTCCGTTCATACGGATTGATAAGATAAAAGATTATTAATATATAAAGTAGTAGATCAATGTTTGGATTTGCTGAACGAAAGGGAACACACAATGTCATTTATGCTTTACGAACACTAACAGAGAGAGCTTTAGAAGTACAGAAAGATCTCTACTTATGCTTCATTGATTACACCAAGATTTTCGACAAGGTGAAACATAATGAAATTATTAAAATGCTTGAAGACATCAGTACAGACGGCAAAGACCTGAGGATTGTAAAACATTTATACTGGCACCAAGAAGCAGCAATTCGAGTTGAAAATAGAATTGGAAAATATCAACCTATAAAACAAGGGGTGTGACAAGGATGTGTACTATCCCCAGACCTTTTTTCTCTGTATAGCGAGAATATTCTAAGAACAATCATCACAGAACCAGGCATAAAAATTGGAGGATACAATATTAACAACGTTCGGTATGCTGACGACACAGTACTGATAGCTGAGAACCAACAAGACCTGCAAAATCTCTTGGATAAAGTCGCCGAAGAAAGTGAACAGAAAGGCCTTACTTTGAACATCAGAAAGACAGAGACTATGGTTATATCTAAGAAACAGAATCCACCAGCATGCAGTATTAAATTAAACGGAACTATTCTAAAGCAGGTGCAGAAATTCAAATACCTTGGAGCAGTAATAACTTCAGATGAGAAATGCAGAACAGAAATTAGGAACAGAATAGGCCAAGCAAAGACTGCATTTCAAAGAATGAGAAACATATTAGCTAACACATCGTTATCAATGAATGTTAGAAAACGAGTCCTAAAATGCTATATTGAACCTATCTTGTTATATGGAAGTGAATCATGGACAATAGGCAAGTCTGCACAAAAATCATCGGAAGCAGCAGAAAGGTAGTTTATTAGAAGAATGTTGCGAATCCCCTGGACAGCAAAAATAACTAATGAAGAATGTATGAGAAGAGCTGGAGAGACAAAAAAAACCTTGTCAAAAAGATAAGAGAGAGACAATGTACTTTCATAAGACATGCAATGAGAAGAGGGGGCATTGAAAATATTATAACAACAGGAAAAATAGAAGGAAGAAGACCAAGAGAAAGACCAAGAGAAATGATACTGGACAGTCTGACGGGATGGTGTGAGAGGAGATCACTAACTGAGCTGATGGCCTGCATGAAGGATCGGGTACTCTGGAGAAGCATAATAGACAACACCATTCGGCACGGCACCTGATGATGATGATATGTAGAAGTGAATTAATTAATTCTGTCATATTTACATGTTTATATGTAGAAGTGAATTAATTAATTCTGTCATATTTACATGTTTATATGTAGAAATGAATTAATGACTTCTGTCGTATTTACATGTTTATATGTAGAAGTGAAATAATTACTTCTGTCATATTTACATGTTTATATGTAGAAGTGAATTAATGACTTTTGTCATATTTACATGTTGATATGTAGAAGTAAAATAATGAATTCTGTCATATTTACATGTTTATATATAGGATTGAAATAATTACATCTGTCATATTTACATGTTTATATGTAGAAGTGAAATTATGACGTCTGTCATATTTACATGTTTATATGTAGAAATGAAATGATGACTTCTGACAAATTTACATGTTTATATGTAGAAGTGAATTGAATAGCGTCTGTCATATTTCAATGTTAATATGTAGAAGTGAAATAATGACTTCTGTCATATTTACATGTTTATGTGTAGAAGTTAAATAATGACTTCTTTCCTATTTACATATTTATATGTAGAAGTGAATTAATGAATTCTGTCATATTTACATGGTTATATATAGAAGTTAAATAATGACTTCTGTCATATTTACATGTTTATATGTAGAGATGAACTAAACAACGTCTGTCATATTTACATGTTTATATGTAGAGATGAACTAAACAACGTCTGTCACATTTACACGTTTATATGTAGAAGTGAAATAATGACTTTTGTCATATTTACACGTTTATACGTAGAAGTGAAATAATGACTTCTGTCATATTTACATGTTTATATGTAGAAGTGAAATAATGACTTCTGTCATATTTACATGTGTATATGTAGAATTGGAATAATGACTTCTGTCATATTTACATGTTTATATGTAGAGATGAACCAAACAACGTCTGTAGTTCATTGATCAACATTAATTATTGGCACGGAGTAAGATTAGCCAAATCCATGTCATCTCGGCTTCTCAGACTGAAGGTAATAGTCTCTTTCCCCCACCCTGGGCCGCTGTCTCTACACGTTCTGGATGCACCCGGTAAAGATTTGATGTGACTTCATCTTGATAGAAGATCTCCGCTTATCTTGTCAGACATGCACTGATGATAGTCTGAAATGTAATTGTAGAAGAATATTTCAAATATGTCAATATCTTCTTGTCTGTTCCAGGGCTACACTGAGCTCAGAGTTGACATGGGACTTTGTGGACAGAAATATTTCGCTCACTACTCACACTTTAGTGTTGGCGATGAGGTCTCCAAGTACAAGCTCTCAGTGAGTGGCTACAGCGGTACAGCGGGTGATGGTCTGGCGTGGTATGATGGTATGAAGTTTAGCACATTCAACCAGGACAATGATTCCAGTTCTGAAAGTTGTTCTCAAAGGTACTATGGAGCCTGGTTGTACCGTGCCTGCCATTTCTCCAACCTGAACGGTGAATGGGGTCTAAGTGACCTTGGTGGTGTCATCTGAGCTAGCATAAACAACCTGGCATCTTTGTCTGTTGCAGAGATGAAGATAGGAGTTAAGTAGATGACATAGACGCTTGTTCTGTTACTTGTCTGAGCTAGCCACACACCCACCTCCCTCCGCACACGCACACACCCATATACACACACACACACACTAAAACAACGCACATCAGATTATGGCGGGTTTCAAGCGCAAAAATTACTTTAGAAATAAAAAAGCGATTTGACAAAAATGGTTGTATACGTTTCACAGCATCCAATACAATCAAGTTCATAAGACTATTAACTCATCAATCAAAACCATAAGACAATTAACTCATCAATCAAAACCATGAGACAATTAACCCATCAATCAAAACCATGAGACAACCCATCATTGAAAACTGACTAAACTCTGATGTCACCCTGACATGTTTACATTGCACAAAAAAAGAGGATCTCACATAAACCTTAAGTAATTAGTAGCACACTTGCTCTAACACATTCATGGAGTTGGTTCGGCATTGACTTGACCAGATGTTGACCGGCATCCTGTGGCAGCGCAACCATTAACTGTCCTTGATTTCTGGTTGCTGGTGGCACACGTGGCATCCAAACATGTCCTGTTAGTGTTCAGTACAGCTCGTGTCTGGTGAATTTGCTGGATTCTGTTAGTAGATTATGCTGAAGAAAGTACTGTCTGTTTTAGTCGATTATGCTGAAGAAAGTACTGTCTGTTTTAGTCGATTATGCTGAAGAAAGTACTGTCTGTTTTAGTCGATTATGCTGAAGAAAGTATTGTTTGTGTTAGTCGATTATGCTGAAGAAAGTATTGTCTGTATTAGTCGATTATGCTGAAGAAAGTATTGTTTGTGTTAGTCGATTATGCTGAAGAAAGTATTGTTTGTGTTAGTCGATTATGCTGAAAAAAGTATTGTCTGTGTTAGTAGACTATCTGATGAAAGTATTGTTTGTGTTAGTCGATTATGCTGAAAAAAGTATTGTCTGTATTAGTCGATTAAGCTGAAGAAAGTATTGTCTGTATTAGTCGATTATGCTGAAGAAAGTATTGTCTGTGTTAGTCGACTATCTGAAGAAAGTATTGTTTGTGTTAGTCGATTATGCTGAAGAAAGTATTGTCTGTATTAGTCGATTATGCTGAAGAAAGTATTGTCTGTATTAGTCGATTATGCTGAAGAAAGTATTGTCTGTGTTAGTAGATTATGAAGAAAAAGAAAGTACTGTTTGTGTTAGTAGAATATGCTGAAGAAAATATTGCCTGTGTTAGTAGATTATGCTGAAAAAGAATTGTCTGTCTCTGGTAGTAGATTATGCTGAAGAAAGTGTTGTCTGTGTTAGTAGACTATGCTGAAGAAACAATGTTCTGTGTTAGTAGATTATGCTGAAGAAAGTATTGTCTGTGTTAGTAATTTATGCTGAAGAAGAAAGTACTGTCTCTGTTAGTAGATTATGCTGAAGAAGAAAGTACTGTCTATGTTAGTAGATTATGCTGAAGAAAGTATTGTCTGCGTTAGTAGATTATGCTGAAGAAAGTATTGTCTGTGTTAGTAGATTTCTGAAGAAAGTATTGTCTGTGTTAGTAGATTATGCTGAAGAAGAACGTACTGTCTGTGTTAGTTGATTATGCTGAAAAAGAAAGTACTGTCTGTGTTAGTAGATTATTCTGAAAAAAGGAATGTCTGTGTTAGTCGATTATGTTGAAGAAGAAAGTACTGTCTGTGTTAGTAGATTATGCTGAGAAATGTTTTATCTGTGTTAGTAGATTATGCTGAAGAAGAATGTACGGTCTGTATTAGTAGATTATGCTGAGAAATGTTTTATCTGTGTTAGTAGATTATGCTGAAGAAAATATTGTCTGTGTTAGTAGATTATGCTGAAGAAGAATGTACTTTCTCTGTAAGTAGATTTTGCTGTATTAGTCGATTATGTTAAAGAAAATATTTTCTGTATTAGTAGATTATGCTGCAGAAAGTACTGTCTGTGTTAGTAAATTATGCTGAAAAAGAAAGTACTGTCTGTGTTAGTAGATTATGCTGAAGAAGGTATTGTCTGTTTTAGTCAATTATGCTGAAGAAAGTACTGTCTGTGTTAGTAGATTATGCTGAAAAAGAAAATACTGTCTGTGTTAGTAGATTATGCTGAAAAAGAAAATACTGTCTGTGTTAGTAGATTATGCTGAAGAAAGTACTGTCTGTGTTAGTAAACTATGCTGAAAAAGAAAATATTGTCTGCGTTAGTAGACTATGCTGAAAAAAGTACTGTCTGTGTATTTTTGTTTTTTTTTTATCTATTACCGTCAAGGCGCTGTCTGATGAGGCAATCAGCGACCCATAGCTGATATGCTAGTGTCAGGGTTAGCGATCCATAGCTGAGATTCTAGTGTCAGTGTTAGCGATCCATAACTGATTTGCTAGTGTCAGTGTTAGCGATCCATAGCTGATATGCTAGTGTCAGTGTTAGCGATCCATAGCTGATATGCTAGTGTCAGTGTTAGCGATCCATAGCTGAGATGCTAGTGTCAGTGTTAGCGATCCATAGCTGAGATTCTAGTGTCAGTGTTAGCGATCCATAGCTGATATGCTAGTGTCAGTGTCAGCGACCAGTAGCTGAGATGCTAGTATTAGGGTTAGCGACCAATAGCTAGTATCTGGGTTAGTGAACCACAGTTGATATACTAGTGTCAAGTTTAGCGAACAATATCTGACCAAGACTGTATCCCAACTCTTTGTTGGTACCCCCAGTAACAGACATAGCCTGGCTAATGGGGCACGGGTGACCATAGTCCCAATGGCAGTGGAGTCTTTTAAGAAGCTTTGCACACAGCCTATATTTTATCTGTACTCCGGGACTTTATCCAACTAGTGAGCCATGAAGAAGCGGTCAGGAAAAAAAACTGTTACCTCATCCGACACAGTTCAGTTAGCACGTGCACTCCACCCACAAGATCAGGTGAGTAAGACATGCACTCCACCCACAAGATCATGTTGGGTAAGAACATTCTTTATCGCCATCTACCCCCTAATCCAACTCGACCCCAACACTCGCGACATCTTCTCTGACCCTCCTTTGTTAGCATACACACGTGACCCAGATCTTAAGGACATCCTCCTCTATTACCACCAGAGCAGAATCTTGCATATGTGTAAGCCTGCACGTACCAATCTTCACTCTCTAGACTTGTAAGTGTGGATGTACTAATCTTCACTCTCTAGACCTGTAAGAGTGGATTTACTAATCTTCACTCTCTAGACTTGTAAGAGTGGATGTACTAATCTTCACTCTCTAAACCTGTAAACATTGAATGTACTAATCTTCACTCTCTAGAATTGAAAACGTTGGATGTACTAATCTTCACTCTCTAGACCTGTACGCCTGCATGTACCAATCTTCACTCTCTAGACCTGTAAACATTGAATGCACCAATTTTCACTCTCTAGACCTGTAAGCCTGCACGTACAAATCTTCACTCTCTAGACCTGTAAACATTGGATGTACTAATCTTCACTCTCTACACCTGTAAACATTCAATGTACTAATCTTCTCTCTCTAGACCTGTAAACATTCAATGTACTAATCTTCTCTCTCTAGACCTGTAAACATTCAATGTACTAATCTTCTCTCTCTAGACCTGTAAACATTCAATGTACTAATCTTCACTCTCTAGACCTGTAAACATTGAATGTACTAATCTTCACTCTCTAGACCTGTAAACATTCAATGTACTAATCTTCCCTTCTACACCTGTGATTATGGATATACTAGCTTTTTCTCTCAGCCCTGTAAGCGTTGAATGTACTAATCTTCACTCTCTAAAATTATAAGCGTGGATGTACTAATCTTCACTCTCTAGACCTGTAAGAGTGGATGTACCAATCTTCAGTCTCTACACCTGCGAGGATGGATATACTAGCCTTTACTCTCTAGACCTGTAAACGTCGGATGTACTAATCTTCACTCTCTAGAATTGAAAACGTTGCATGTACTAATCTTCACTCTCTAGACCTGTAAGCATTCTATGTACTAATCTTCACTCTCTAGACTTGTAAGGATGGATATAGTAGCCTTTATTCTCTGGACCTGTAATCGTGGATGTACTAATCTTCACACTTTAAGGCTGTAAGCGTGTCTGTGACAAGCTAAACTCAGATAAACATAAAAAATGACAAAGATATAAAAACCACTTAATGGACATAGAGACTGCTGGTAAAACTCTGAACAATGGTAATTTATTCTCAGTGTATCGTGACCTAGCACACAATGATTCTCCTCTTGTTGTTTATGCAGGTGATACAGTACTAATACGCTATGACAAGTTAACAGCCAGGCTGGAAACTGCTGCGCCATTAATGTTTACACTTGTAGTCTGTCAATACTTGAAGGTCGTTTCTCATCCTCATCAAAGTCGACAGTTGCTTTCACCTCAACATATATAAAGATATGAACGTGTTGTATCACAACATACATAAAAGATGTATAGATATGAACGTGTTGTATCACAACATACATGAATAAAGTTGTAGATATGAATGTGTTGTATCACATCATACATAAATAAAGTTATAGATATGAACGTGTTGTATCACAACATACATAATATTATATGTATGAACTTGTTGTATCACAGTTATTCAGTCATTTGCATGTCCCTTGCTGAACTCTGCCTCCCTAACAACACTCCTGTAGGCCTCTCCGTTGTGAGCAAGTTGGCCTGCTGCTGTTGCATCCATTTGCAGATCATCAACTATGTCTTGCAGGCATCTTCGCTTTGGTCTTCCTTCCTTTCTTTTTTCCCATTATGTATCCTTCCAAGACGGCCTTCTCTAGATTATCATGACGTTTAATGTGTTCAAAATATATAAAATTTCTCGGTTTAATCCTCTTGACTAGCCAACCTTCTTCAGTATTAAGTTCTTGTACTATGGATATATTTGTTCTTTTTTGTGTCCATGATATTTGAAGAACTTTTCTGTAACATTTACATTTAAAGTCATTTATATGTTTTTCAGCTGTTTTGTTAATTGTCAATGTCTCATATGCATATGTTGCGATGGGAAAGATGCATGCTCTTAAAAAAAAATATTTTTGTTGTATCACATCCATAAAGTTATATATATATATATATATATGAAAATAGTTTATCACAACACTCATAAAGTTATATATATATATATGAAAATAGTTTATCACAACACTCATAAAGTTATATATATATATATATGAAAATAGTTTATCACAACACTCATAAAGTTATAATATATATATATATATATGAAAATAGTTTATCACAACACTCATAAAGTATATATATATATATGAAAATAGTTTATCACAACACTCATAAAGTTATATATATATATATGAAAATAGTTTATCACAACACTCATAAAGTTATATATATATATATATGAAAATAGTTTATCACAACACTCATAAAGTTATATATATATATATATATATATATATGAAAATAGTTTATCACAACAGTCATAAAGTTATATATATATATATATATATGAAAATAGTTTATCACAACACTCATAAAGTTATATATATATATATATATATATATGAAAATAGTTTATCACAACACTCATAAAGTTATATATATATATATATATATATATGAAAATAGTTTATCACAACACTCATAAAGTTATATATATATATATATATATATGAAAATAGTTTATCACAACACTCATAAACTTATATATATAATATATATATATATATATATATATATATATATGAAAATAGTTTATCACAACAGTCATAAAGTTATATATATATATGAAAATAGTTTATCACAACACTCATAAACTTATATATATATATATATATGATTTTTTCGATTACACACCAAAAAAAAAAAAGAACCAGGGCTCACCCAACCTCTAAAAATGGGTACCAGAGAAATCTGAGAAAGTCAAGCGGCCAGGCGTGATACTGACCACATCAGACTTTCATTTGCTGAGGGTCGTGGAAAATACGGGACTAACACCGTATTCATTCCCCAATATGTCTTAATGGCGTGAAGACGGGGATTTTACCTTGACCTTTGTAGAAGTAAAATGATATGTGTACCACTGTGGCACAAGAGTAAGTGTACTGATGTTCCTATGTGCAAATACGCAACGTAACACATCATTGGTGGATGTCGGCGTGCTGGTTGAGACCACATCTGCATGTCCAGACTAGTTTTACCTGGATCAGTCGAATCACTCCCCACACTGCTGCAGTTTGTGTAAGGTCGAGTTTACTTCCTGGGTTATGTTTGCCATGGAGAGAACTGCCGGACATCAGTATGCTATCAGATGTTGTGTGACTCAAGAAATCTGTCACCGAGACATTTAAAAATTTAATAGGAACTTATGGAGAAGTCTCTCTATCGAGAAATATGGTCCTTAGGTGGCACAAAACTTTCAAAGAGGCTCGGGAAAATGTTGAAGACGAACCTCACTAAGGAAGGCCAGTCTCTTCAAGACGATCACAGTGTTGAGTTGTGCGAGTTTCGACAGCCGTGGAATTATGCAGGAACAATTTCTTTTTTACCTACAGGACAGACAGTTAGTCAGGCGTTCTACAAAAGTCTGCTGGAACCACTTCGAAGACAGGTCCTTCTAGTCCGAAGAGACATTGCAGATGCCCGGATGCTGCACCACGATAACCCGCGCCTGCTCAAACGGCGCTTTCAGTTCGAGAGTTTTTGGCGAAATCAAACATCCCCACATTTCCATACCCTCCCTACATCCCAGATCTAGCTCAGTGCTGTTTCTACCTCTTCTCAAAGTTGAAATCTAAGATGAAAGGTTTTTATTTCTCAGTTGTGAAAGACACCCAAAAGATTGTAAGCAATGAACTAAGCAAACTGACAGAAAATGACTTCCATTGCTGTTACGATCAGCGGAGAACAACTTTGAAACTACTGTGTAACTTCCCAAAGTTCGTTCTTTGAAGGAGAGAACTTGTAAATTCATGTGAGTATTATGTACGTACAAATAAAAACTCACTGCACTCACATATTTTGAGACACGGTGGTATGCATTTAATTTTATGTAGCTCATGGTACGACCAGATACAGGACATGAAAGACCGGAAACGGATATGACAAAATGGCGGCTGACATTCTTCACTTGAGAGCCTCTCTTTGTTACCAGTCTTTCCGTTAGCGCTCATCTGAGATGAAAAAAACCCACTAGATTCTGTTTCCTTCAGTCACGTGACAGTTTCCTCCTCCTACATCAATGTTGTGAAGAGAAACAATTAGAGAAACATAAAAACATTGTATAATTATCAGATGTCATCTCCCTGCGAGGTCTGAACTTATTTCCTGCACGTCACAGCAAGTCCGGGACTGGTTTACGGGACACTGGTAACTGGTACACAGGAAACAACAGCAGACAATACTTAAGTCTTTACAGACACAAAGTACTTGTCTCCTCTCTCAGTTTATCACAACAGTCATAAAGTTATATATATATATGAAAATAGTTTATCACAACACTCATAAACTTATATATATATATATATATGATTTTTTCGATTACACACCAAAAAAAAAAAAGAACCAGGGCTCACCCAACCTCTAAAAATGGGTACCAGAGAAATCTGAGAAAGTCAAGCGGCCAGGCGTGATACTGACCACATCAGACTTTCATTTGCTGAGGGTCGTGGAAAATACGGGACTAACACCGTATTCATTCCCCAATATGTCTTAATGGCGTGAAGACGGGGATTTTACCTTGACCTTTGTAGAAGTAAAATGATATGTGTACCACTGTGGCACAAGAGTAAGTGTACTGATGTTCCTATGTGCAAATACGCAACGTAACACATCATTGGTGGATGTCGGCGTGCTGGTTGAGACCACATCTGCATGTCCAGACTAGTTTTACCTGGATCAGTCGAATCACTCCCCACACTGCTGCAGTTTGTGTAAGGTCGAGTTTACTTCCTGGGTTATGTTTGCCATGGAGAGAACTGCCGGACATCAGTATGCTATCAGATGTTGTGTGACTCAAGAAATCTGTCACCGAGACATTTAAAAATTTAATAGGAACTTATGGAGAAGTCTCTCTATCGAGAAATATGGTCCTTAGGTGGCACAAAACTTTCAAAGAGGCTCGGGAAAATGTTGAAGACGAACCTCACTAAGGAAGGCCAGTCTCTTCAAGACGATCACAGTGTTGAGTTGTGCGAGTTTCGACAGCCGTGGAATTATGCAGGAACAATTTCTTTTTTACCTACAGGACAGACAGTTAGTCAGGCGTTCTACAAAAGTCTGCTGGAACCACTTCGAAGACAGGTCCTTCTAGTCCGAAGAGACATTGCAGATGCCCGGATGCTGCACCACGATAACCCGCGCCTGCTCAAACGGCGCTTTCAGTTCGAGAGTTTTTGGCGAAATCAAACATCCCCACATTTCCATACCCTCCCTACATCCCAGATCTAGCTCAGTGCTGTTTCTACCTCTTCTCAAAGTTGAAATCTAAGATGAAAGGTTTTTATTTCTCAGTTGTGAAAGACACCCAAAAGATTGTAAGCAATGAACTAAGCAAACTGACAGAAAATGACTTCCATTGCTGTTACGATCAGCGGAGAACAACTTTGAAACTACTGTGTAACTTCCCAAAGTTCGTTCTTTGAAGGAGAGAACTTGTAAATTCATGTGAGTATTATGTACGTACAAATAAAAACTCACTGCACTCACATATTTTGAGACACGGTGGTATGCATTTAATTTTATGTAGCTCATGGTACGACCAGATACAGGACATGAAAGACCGGAAACGGATATGACAAAATGGCGGCTGACATTCTTCACTTGAGAGCCTCTCTTTGTTACCAGTCTTTCCGTTAGCGCTCATCTGAGATGAAAAAAACCCACTAGATTCTGTTTCCTTCAGTCACGTGACAGTTTCCTCCTCCTACATCAATGTTGTGAAGAGAAACAATTAGAGAAACATAAAAACATTGTATAATTATCAGATGTCATCTCCCTGCGAGGTCTGAACTTATTTCCTGCACGTCACAGCAAGTCCGGGACTGGTTTACGGGACACTGGTAACTGGTACACAGGAAACAACAGCAGACAATACTTAAGTCTTTACAGACACAAAGTACTTGTCTCCTCTCTCAGTTTTTGTGCCTCAGTAGACAGACAAAACTGAATATAGACACAGACACATCTTTCGTATTTTGTTTAGAAAAAAGTCTGATTATTTCTCTTCTCTCATGTTGTGTAATGCTCTTCTCTCATGTTGTGTAATGCTCTTCTCTCATGTTGTGTAATATTCCTCTTTCAGGATGTAGAACGCTCTTCTTTCATGTTGTATAACGCTCTTATCTCATGTTGCATAACACTATTCTCTGATGTTGTATAACACTATTCTCTGATGTTTTATAACACTCTTCTCTGATGTTGTATAACACTCTTCTCTGATGTTGTATAATGTTCTTCTTTCATATTGCACAACGATCTTTTCTCGTGTTGTATAACACTCTTCTCTGATGTTGTATAACGCTCTTATCTCATGTTATATAATACTCTTATCTTATGTTGTATAATGCTTTTCTCGCATGTGGTATAATGCACTTATCTCATGTTGTATAATACTCTTATATGACGTTTATAATGTTCTTATCTCATGTTGTATAACGCTCTTCTCTGATGTTGTATAATGCTCTTTTCGGATGTTGTATAATACTCTTATCTCATGTTGTATATTTCTCTTCTCTCATGTTGTATAATGCTCCTATCTCATGTTGTATAACACTGGTCTCTAATGTTGTATAACGTTTTTATATCATTTTATATAACACTCTTCTCTGATGTTGTATAATACTCTTATCTCAAGTTGTATAACACTCTTCTCTTATGTTAGATAATGCACTTATCTCATGTTGTATAACACTCTTCTCTTATGTTATATAATACTCTCATCGCATGTTGTATAACACTCTTATCTGATGTTGTATAATGCTCTTATCTCATGTCGTATAACACTTTTCTCTGATGGTGTACAATGTTCTTATCTGATGTTGTATAACATTCTTTTCTGATGTTTCATAATGCTCTTCTCTCATGTTGTATAGTGCTATTTTTTCTCATGTTGTATAACGTGCTTTTCTGATGTTGCATAACGCTCTTATCTCATGTTATATAACATTCTTCTCTGATGTGATTAGTCTGCAGTGATTAAGGACAGATCAACATCATACACTCAGCAATAATTCAGGACAGCACATCATCATACAGTCAGCAGTGATTCAAGACAGCACATCATCATACAATCAGTAGTGATTCAGGACAGAACATCATCATACAATCAGTAGTGATTCGGGACAGCACATCATCATAGACTCAATAGTGATTGCGGATAGCACATCATCATACATTCGGCAGGGATTCGTTACAGAACATCGTATAACACTCAGAGGTGATCCAGGACAGCACATCATCATACAATCATCAGTGATTCAGGACAGAATATCATCATACACCCAGTAGTGATTCAGGACAGCACATCATCATACAGTCAACAGTGATTCAGGACAGCACATCATCATACACTCAGTAGTGATTCTGGACAGCACATCATCATACACTCAGTAGTGATTCAGGACAGCACATCATCATACATTTAGTAGTGATTCAGGACAGAACATCATCATACACTCAGTAGTGATTAGGACAGTACAACATCATACAGTCAGCAGTGATTCAAGACAGCACATCATCATACAATCAGTAGTGATTCAGGACAGAACATCATCATACAATCAGTAGTGATTCGGGACAGCACATCATCATAGACTCAATAGTGATTGCGGATAGCACATCATCATACATTCGGCAGGGATTCGTTACAGAACATCGTATAACACTCAGAGGTGATCCAGGACAGCACATCATCATACAATCATCAGTGATTCAGGACAGAATATCATCATACACCCAGTAGTGATTCAGGACAGCACATCATCATACAGTCAACAGTGATTCAGGACAGCACATCATCATACACTCAGTAGTGATTCTGGACAGCACATCATCATACACTCAGTAGTGATTCAGGACAGCACATCATCATACATTTAGTAGTGATTCAGGACAGAACATCATCATACACTCAGTAGTGATTAGGACAGTACAACATCATACAGTCAGCAGTGATTCAGGACAGCACATCATCATACAGTAAGCAATGATTCAGGAAACCACATCATCATGCAGTCAGTAGTGATTCAGGACAGAACATCATCATAAACTCAGTAGTGATTGCGGACAGCACATCATCATACAGTCAGCAGTGATTCAGGACAGTACAACATCATACACTCCGCAATAATTCATAACAGCAGATCATTATACATTCAGCAGTGATTCAGGACATCACACCATCATACAGTCAGTAGTGATTCAGGACATCACATCATCATACAGTCAGTAGTGATTCAGGACAGAACATCATCCTAGACTCATTAGTGATTCCGGACACCACATCATCATACAGTCAGCGGTGATTCGGTACAGAACATCATCATACACTCAGAAGTGTTTCAGGACAGCACATCATCATACAGTCTGCAGTGATTCAGGACAGAACATCATCTTACACTCAGTAGTGATTCAGGACAGCACATCATCATACACTCAGTAGTGATTCAGGACAGCACTTCATCATACGCTCAGCAGTATTCAGGTCAGAACATCATCATACACTCAGTAGTGATTCATGGAACAACATCATCATACACTCAGTAGTGATTCAGGACCGAACATCATCATACAGCCAGCAGTGATTGAGGACAGCACATCATCATACAGTCATCAGTGATTCAGGACAGCACATCATCATACAGTCATCAGTGATTCATGACAGCACATCATCATACGGTCAGAAATGATTCTGGACACCACATCATCATACAGTCAGCAGTGATTCAGGGCAGCACATCATCTTACAGTCAGAAGGAGAAAAATATGAAATAGGTATATCTTTGATGGGAGAAACAGCAAAGACAAAAGTTTTTCCAATACATGAGTAGTTTTTGGCCTTAAAGTTTGACCTATACATGTAAACACTGGCCGAGCACTGCCATCAGTAGCAAACAGTTCTTTACAGCATATCAAAACATTGTATAATGATTTAGCATAAGGCATAGTAAATCTCACAAAGTTAACAAACAGGTCTTTTTAACATAAGGCATAGTAAATCTCACAAAGTTAATAAACAACTCAATTTAGAACATCAAGGAAGTTTCAGAACAATGAAAACTAGTCAAAAATATAAAAGAATTTCAGAACAACGAAAAATAGTCAAAATTATACAAGAAAGTTTCAGAACAACGAAAAATAGTCAAATTTATAAAAGACAGTTTCAGAACAACAAAAACTAGTCAAAATTATAAAAGAGATTCAAAACAACGAAAACTAGTCATAATTATAAAAAAAAATTCAGAACAATGAAAATTAGTCAAAATTATAAAAGAGTTGCAGAACAATGAAAACTAGTCAAAATTATGAAAGGAAGTTTCAGAAAAATGAAAAATAGTCACGATTATACAAAAAAAAAATTGCTAAAATTCCTTCAACATGTTAATAGAAAACACAAGTCAGAGAACTTGGACATGTCTTGAGAAGACTGAAGTTCGAGAACTTGGACATGTTTTGGGAAGACAGAAGATCGAGAACTTGGACATGTTTTGAGAAGACATAATTTAGAGAACTTGGACATGTTTTGAGAAGACAGAAGTTAGAGAACTTGGACATGTTTTGAGAAGACAGAAGATCGAGAACTTGGACATGTTTTGAGAAAACAGAAGTTAGAGACCTTGGACATGTTTTGAGAAGACAGAAGTTAGAGAACTTGGACATATTTTTAGAAGACAGAAGATCGAGAACTTGGAAATGTTTTGAGAAGACAGAAGATCGAGAACTTGGACATGTTTTGAGAAGACAGAAGTTAGAGACCTTGGACATGTTTTGAGAAGACAGAAGTTAGAGAAGTTGGACATGTTTTGAGAAGACAGAAGTCCGAGAACTGGACATGTCTTGAGAAGAGAGAAGTTCGAGAACTTGGACATGTCATGAGAAGACAGAAGTCCGAGAACATGGACATGTCTTGAGAAGACACAAGTAAAGAGAACTTAGTAATCACTGGAAAGTTCAAGGAGAAAAGGACGAGAAGAAAGTCAAGAGAAAAATATCTCTTAACGTACTGACCAAGTGGCAGGGAATGAAAAGCACTTGAACTTATCAGGGACTCCAAGGATCTCACAAGACGGAGAAGGATAAACGATAGTGCTATTCAGTACGGGACGTAATGAAAGAAGAAGGATATCTACCAGTTCACCCAAGCAGACACTAACCTTTTCACCTACACTATCTGTTAGTGTGTCACCTACACTATCTGTCTGCCTGTCTTTTGCCTACACGATCTATCTGTCTGTCTGTAACATACACTATCTATCTGTCTGTCTATCTGTCTGTCTGTCACTTACACTATCTGCCTGTCTGTTTGTCACCTACACTAATTATCTATCTGTCACCTACACAATCTATCTATCTATCTATCTATCTATCTATCTATCATCTATCTATCTATCTATCTATCTGATCCGGTCTTTAAAGAACACTAACTCAGCAGGATGTGATGACATTAGTAACAAGATACTACGCTACGCTGCACCAGTTATCACAGACACACTAAATTATTTATACAATTTGTGCATTGACAAACATTTTTTCCCTGACGCTTTTAAACTCGCCAAAGTTTTTCCTCTTTTTAAATCTGGACAGACTAGTGACCTCTCATACTATAGATGCATATCCATTCTGTCATCACTATCTAAACCTCTTGAAAAGCATATACAAAAGTTAACACTGCTCCACATGAAAGAAAACAATCTACTAATAGACAGTCAGTCAGGTTTTAGACCAAATCACTCCTGCCACATAGCATTAACTAAAATGACAGAAAGATGGCTGTCTAATATAAATGATGACAAATTGTGTGATGCTGTCTTTGTTGATTTCAAGAAAGCCTTCGATATGACTGATCATGAAATTCTTGCAAAAAAGCTGGAAAGTTATTACACCCTGACCTAACAAAATTTATTACATCTTTTCTCTCAGGTAGATAACAAGTAATTTGCTTTAGAAACAAAATATCTGGCTCGTCTGTGGTTGATACTGGTATTCCTCAAAGCTCCACTCTTGGTCCTCTTCTCTTTGCTACCTATATTAACGACTTAACAATAAATTTAAAGCACTCTTCATGTGATCTTTTTGCTGACGACTGTAATGTTTACAAAAGTGACTATGACATCAATAAACTACAGACAACGCTCCAAAATGATATAAACAGCTTGATTAAATGGAGTAATAAAAATGGTAAGTTGATAAACACCAACAAAACAAAATCCATGCTCATCACTACAAAACAGAAACTGCAGAATGCAACAAAAACTTCACTACAGCTTTGTGCTGGGACTAAGGCAATAGAAAATGTTCATGAACATAAAAACTTTAGGACTCATCACTGATCAGTATTTAACTTGGAAATCTCACGTACATAACCTAACAAACTTGATTGCACAGAAAGTTTACCAATTAGCCAAAATTAAACACTTTATCGACAAAAACACAAGAAAAATATACTACTTATCACACATATAAACACACTTAGATTACTGTTCCACAATCTGGGATGGATGCTCAGTCTCAAACATAAAAAAGCTCCACTCACTTCACAAACGAGCATTAAATCTTATTTGTGACAAACGCCCAGTACAGACTGTAGATCAACACAAACAATTCAAAGTTCTACCCCTCAAATATAGAATCATTTTTAACAATGTTAAGTTTGTTCACAGAACTCTGTCGCACAATGCTCAGCCTTACTTGTGGTCACTGTTTACGTATAACACTAAACATAGCCAGCGTTTAAAAAACTGTCTTCTTCCTAAACCCAGAATTGATATGTACAAGAAAAGCCTTGCATACTCTGCAGTACACCTCTGGAACACCCTCCACTACAATTTAAAATCCATTGGTAATACTTCATCCTTTAACTCAAACCTGTTTCATTATTTACTTGCTTGTAATTATATGCCTCCATAAAATAACCAGCACTCTCTCAACACATGACTCGCCAACCATCAAGTACTAAAATGACATAGTTCGAAAAGCAACTTGATAGATATTGTTAGAATTTATTTTAATGTTTGTTAAAAAAACATATGTTAGAAGATCTGTATTTACAATGCCTTTTTGTTTATGTATGTATCTGTGTGTATGTGTGTGAGAGAGCTATTTAATTAGATTAATTACTTCTTCTCTTTTACTTTGAATGTAGTAGTTAAATCTTACACTCTTTTGATATGTTTTTTCCTAATTCAATTTGTATATTTATATTAAATCGAGTGTGTGGGAAGAATAAAAGATGGAGTGATGAAGGGCAGAATGTAAGACGGGCCTGCGTGCCCAATTCTTTACCCTTGAAAAATAAAGATTATTCATTCTATCTATCTATCTATCTATCTATCTATCTATCTATCTATCTATCTATCTATCTGCCACTTACATTATCTATCTGTCACCTACACTGTATATCTGTATGTCTGTATTGATCTAATCATCATCACCAAGTGCCGTGCCGACTGGCGTTGGCTATTATGCTTCTCCAGAGTACCAGATCCTTCATGCAGGCCATCAGCTCAGTTGGTGATCTCCTCTCACACCATCCTGTCAGACTGTCCAGTATCATTTCTCTTGGTCTTCCTCTTGATCTTCTTCCTTCTAATTTTCCTGTTGTTATAATATTTTCAATGCCCCCTCTTCTCATTGCATATCCTATGAAAGTACATTGTCTCTCTCTTATTTTTTTTCACAGGATTATTTGTCTCTCCAGCTCTTCTCATACATTCTTCATTATTTATTTTTGCTGTCCAGGGAATTCGCAACATTCTTCTAATAAACCACATTTCTGCTGCTTCCAATGATTTTTGTGCAGATCTGCCTATTGTCTATTCTATGTAACAAGATAGGTTAAATATAGCATTTTAGGACTCGTTTTCTAACATTCATTGATAAGAATGTGTTGGCTAATATGTTTCTCATTCTCTGAAATGCAGTCTTTGCTTGGCCTATTCTGTTCCTAATTTCTGTTCTGCATTTCCCATCTGAAGTTATTACTGCTCCAAGGTATTTAAATTTCTGCACCTGCTTTAAAATAGTTCCCTTTAATTTTATACTTCATGCTGGTGGATTCTGTTTCTTAGATATAACCATAGTCTCTGTCTTTTCAAAGTAAGGCCTTTCTGTTCACTTTCTTTGGCGACTTTATCCAAGAGATTTTGCAGGTCTTGTTGGTTCTCAGCTATCAGTATTGTGTCGTCAGTATACCGAAGGTTGTTAATATTGTATCCTCCAATTTTTATGCCTGGTTCTGTGATGATCGTTCTTAGAATATTATCGCTATACAGAGAAAAAATGTCTGCAGATAGTACACATCCTTGTCGCACCCCTTGTTTTATAGGTTGATATTTTCCCGTTCAATTTTCAACTCGAACTGCTGCTTCTTGCTGCCAGTATAGATGTTTTACAATCCTCAGGTCTTTGCCGTCTATATTGATGTCTCCAAGCATTTCAATAATTTCATTATGTTTCACCTTGTCGAATGCCTTGGTGTAATCAATGAAGCATAAGTAGAGATCTTTCTGTAAATCTACAGATCTTTCTGTTAGTGTTCGTAAAGCATAAATGACATTGTGTGTTCCCTTTCGTTCAGCAAATCCAAACATTGATCTACTACTTTATATATTAATAATCATTTATCTTATCAATCCGTATGAACGGAATCTCTTTCTACATCTGTCACTTTTTCTTTCTCTGTTTCTTTCTATTTATGTTTCTGTCTGTCTCTGTCTGTTTGTCTGTCTGTCTGTCTGTCTCTCTCTCTCTCTCTCTCTCTCTGTACTTTTCTGTTTCCGTCTCTGTCTCTGCCCATGTTTCTATCTCTGTCTATGTTCTGGACAATGTATACACATATAAATCCATTGTTATTTATCTGATCACTGAGACCTACAAAAGGTGACGTAGACTTCTACAGAAACTGGACAGATTACAAGAAAGGGTTTGGAACTCCAGATACCGACTTGTGGGTTGGAAATGATGTTACTCACAATCTCACCTGGCAGGTAAGTGATAGATAAGCGTGTATCACCTGGCAGGTAAGTGATAGATAAGCGTGTATCACCTGACAGGTAAGTGATAGATAAGCGTGTATCACCTGGCAGGTAAGTGATAGATAAGCGTGTATCACCTGGGAGGTAAGTGATAGATAAGCGTGTATCACCTGACAGGTAAGTGATAGATAAGCGTGTATCACCTGGGAGGTAAGTGATAGATAAGCGTGTATCACTTGACAGGTTAAATGTTCTGACAAATATGAAAAGACTATTTTTGATTGTTTGTTTATTTGTTGTTGTTGTTGTTGTTGTTGTGTGTGTGTGTTCGTTAATATCAGTGTAATGAAAAAACAAACACAGAATTAGTGATTTCAAGTGTAGAGATGTTGGATGGTTAGAGGTGTTGTACGTTTAAACGTGTTGTATGTTGATGAGCTTTTTTCAAGGATTACATACAAGGACAGCACAACATAAAAAAGACTTTTGGACTTCTGCTATGAAAGACAAGCATGAAAGGTCAAGGTAAACGGAACTATGGGGGTGGGGGAGGGGCTGGGCTTTTCTTGCGTCTTTTATATATTAGTGAAAATGTCAAGTAAAATTTATATTAGTAGAAATGTCAAGTATTCGTATAATAGTAAAAACGACAAGTACTTATACATTAGTAAGAATATCCAATTCTCTTATATTAGTAAGATTATCAAATTATCTTATAGTAGTAAGAATGTCAAGTACTCTTATATTAGTAAGAATGTCAAGTACACTTATATTAATAAGAATGTCAAGTACTCTTATATTAGTAAGAATGTCAAGTACTCTTATATTAGTAAGAATGTCAAGTACTCTTATATTAGTAAGAATGTCAAGTACTCTTATATTAGTAAGAATGTCAAATTCTCTTATATTAGTAACAATGTCAAGTACTCTTATATTAGTAAGAATGTCAAATTCTCTTATATTAGTAACAATGTCAAGTACTCTTATATTAGTAAGAATGTCAAGTACTCTTATATTAGTAAGAATGTCAAATTCCCTTATATTAGTAAGAATGTCAAGTACTCTCTTTACTTGTCTGTGATAACACCCAATTAAATCTAAGGGAAATAACTAGTCACACGATCTCTTACTTCTGTAGAAAGAACTTGGCGAATGAGAAAACAAAATGTCGTTGTATTAATGACAACAAGTCATGATATGGAAACATGGCGTGTTCTTTCTTGTCCACTTCTTTATCAGCGCTTGAAAGCTTTTTGTATTTGGTGCCCCCTTTTTATCTTCTACGACATTTCTCTCTCACCGCTTTTCTTATTTTCGTATTGTTGCTTTCTTCTTGTCAGTCACCTACACTTTTTTTTATAATTATGTACGTCATATTCCTTCTTCTTAACAGTGAAACAATCTCCGTGTCAAAGGTTATAGAGGAAGCCCGATTCCAATCCCAAAACCTAGTGTTAACTGATTATATGTGCCAGAATCTAGTGTTAACTGATTATATGTACCAGAATCTAATGTTAACTGATTATATGTGCCAGAATCCAGTGTTAATTGATTATATGTGCCAGAATCTAGTGTTAATTGATTATATGTGTCAGAATCCAGTGTTAATTGATTATATGTGCCAGAATCTAGTGTTAATTGATTATATGTGCCAGAATCCAGTGTTAATTGATTATATGTGCCAGAATCTAGTGTTAACTGATTATATGTGTCAGAATCTAATGTTAACTGATTATATGTGTCAGAATCTAATGTTAACTGATTATATGTGCCAGAATCTAGTGTTAATTGATTTTATGTGCCAGAATCTAGTGTTAACTGATTATATGTGCCAGAATCTAGTGTTAACTGATTATATGTTCTCTTACTGTAGGAAGCAGGAAGTTTCAGTCCGACCTGGTATAATGTATAATTTACAAAACATTTATAATTGCCTACATGTTTCTCTACTTTAAAAGCTTGACCTGATGTAATGTATAATTCATAAATGTTTATAATCGCCTTCATGTTTCTCTACTTTAAAAGCCTGATCTGGTATAATGTATAATTTATAAATGTTTATAATTGCCTGCATGTTTCTCTACTTAAAGATGACATTTCTAGAACCAAATGAGATGATTTTATCGTTAATATATTTTCTTATAGTCTATATTCCTTTTCGTGCCACACGATTTGTCAAATCTTCTACATATGTACATTATGACTGCATCATACCAGTGTCGCTGTTATCTTGTTATTTTGCTATCAAGAGATCTTTGCTTGAAAAGTCTTTATCAGTGTGAATCGATTATATTCCGGAAATGAATCCTTTTTTATACTGAAGTGTGAGAATACTTTTCTGTAGCCTTTATAAAAACTGATAGAAGTAATTGTATTCATTCAATGCAGTCTTCTCTTTATCTTAAACACGATAGACAACAGATGTAAGAGGTAGACATTACTTCTCCACCAGACAGACAACAGACGTACGAGGTAAACATTACTTCTCTACCAGATAGATAACAGATGTAAGAGGTAAACATTACTTCTCTACCAGATAGATAACAGATGTACGAGGTAAACATTACTTCTCCACCAGACACGCGGTCACGTGACCTTTACTTTTAGCCAGGCCTGATTCTGACCATGTTCTAGCGTGCTGACAGGTCATAGAAAATGCTAAGTAAACAACAGCTCAAGTAACAATGTCAGGTAAACAACAGCTCAAGTAACAATGTGAAGTAAACAACAGCTCAAGTAACAATGTGAAGTAAACAACAGCTCAAGTAACAATGTGAAGTAAACAACAGCTCAAGTAACAGTGTGAAGTAAACAACAGCTCAAGAAACAATGTGAAGTAAACAACAGCTCAAGTAACAATGTGAAGTAAACAACAGCTCAAGTAACAATGTGAAGTAAACAACAGCTCAATTAACAATGTGAAGTAAACAACAGCTCAAGTAACGCTGTGAAGTAAACAACAGCTCAAGTAACAATGTGAAGTGAAATATTTTGTAAATGATAATGTGAATTATATCTGTCATATGGTCAGCTGTTACAACAAGAGCTGAATTTTAAATGTAAGGGCAGCATTTGATTGAAAGAAAATAATGCAAAATATTATCACAATATTGCAAAATCTTTCTCTGTGTTTCAGGGTCACAGTGAGCTCAGGGGTGACCTGGAACTTGAAGGACGCCCCAATATTTCGCTGACTACTCAAACTCTCTGGTTCATGGTCTGGGTCATCTTCACTGCACTCCAATGTCCACGGGTGCTCAGACACCCTCCTCAACATGTCCATCAGCGTCCTGCAGCTGATAGTGGCTGTCCTGTGTTGGTTGACAAGTTGGCTTACATATATCTCTAGTTCCTGGCCGTGCCGAGCTGTATTGCCAGGTCTTTCATTCTGAGCAGTGATGTAGACTCCCTGGCCTCGAAGTTCTCCACTCTGTCTATCTCTCTGAGCCTGATAGCAATGTCAGCCCGATCCAGTGATTGTCCATCTGCGATGATGGCAGAGTCAGCCAGTCTATCAGCTCTCTCATTTCCCTGGATGACCACGTGCCCAAGGACAGAGATGAAGGTGACCTTGAGAATGGTTGATTTCTGCAATGACTGAAGCCACTGCCTGCGTACAGAACCTGCCTCGACCTTCAGGATCATGCTCATTGAGTCACTTAGTCTGCAGGCACGGGGGATAGTCACGTGACTCCAGCCAGATGAATGGTTTCATTACCGCCCTCACCTCCACCGTCATACTGCTTGTAGCCGCCCCTGACTTCATGGATTCTTCATCTCCAAGTACAAGCTCTCGGAGACTGGGTACAGCGGTACGGCAACTGATAGTACTTGATAATAGCATCATGTTCAGCACGTTCCATGAGGACAACGACTTAAGCAAGACTACCAACTGTGTAACACAATAATTGGTGTATAAGTATACAACTATACACTAAACACTGCAGTAAAGCTGTGATACTAGAATGTATAAAATCGGAAAAAAGTAGGAGCAGCTTTATTACTTAACGATTACAAAGTTGTGACGTTTCGGCGTGAGCCTTAATCATACAAAAACATACAGGACGAAGAAATAGAGAGAGGAGATAAAGTATAGATTCACATGAATAGTGTTTTAAAAAAAAATTTTTTTAAAGGAGTACTTAGCTGTAACTCGCAAGGTGTGGCTTGTCCGGCGGTGTGTGTCAGGAATGGATCTAGTGGGACGTGGAGACTGTTTAAATAGAGACCTGTGACATGTGGTCGGTGGGTTGTAACTGGGGGTGGTGGATGGGGAACCGGGGAGGGGAGAGAGAGTGACGCACTACTGGTCTAGCTAGGAGAAATTGAAACAGGTGATTGGGGAAGAGGGGTTGCAGAGAAGAGGGGTTGCAGAGAAAATAGCGGGGTTGCAGAGTGATGCTGTGAGGAAGTTTGAAAAGTAAGAAGGGGTGGATTTAGTGGAGAGGTACTATAATGATTGAAGAAGATGATGTTACGTGTAACTAAACAGCGAGTTTAACCCATGTGGTTCCAGCGTCCCATAATTTTGAATCCAGCAGTTCTCAAGTGCCAGGCGGCTTGTGACATCTGCGTGACATTGTTTAATGGCTGTTACCAGAAAATCAGATTTGCCTCTGTGGTTGGGGCCATTGAAATGATTTGGGACTGGTTTCGAAGCATGCTGGGTGATGTCGTACAGATGTTTCTGCATGCGGTCCCCTAATCTGAGGCCAGTCTCACCGATATATGTTATCCTGCATCTATACACGTCACAAATCGCCAGCTTTACCAGTTCTATGTCTCTGGCAAAGAACATAAACTTAACCGACTTCTACCACAGCCGGTCTCTTCTACTTCTAGAGGTGAACCACCTTCCAATCAGCCCCCCTCTTCTGCTACACCTGACAAACAGACTTCTATCTCACTTGACCATCGGACACTTGTAACACCCCCTGAACTACCTTCCCAGATTACACAGCATATTCAAGTACTCGCACCCCCATCCTCAGATGATACCCCATCTCCTTCTCATCCTCCTCTAGCCTCTAATGTAGTTTGTATTCCCCCCGACTTGCCCCTTTCTGATGATGAAAAACTAGTTCTGGCCAAGGGTCTTAAGTTTATTCCCACTCGGCCTCGTTGTGATCGCTATTTTTTACTCCGCGATGTTAAACAATTCCACCGTCGATTACGGCTTAAATATCACTTTGCGAACAAAGAGCCCAACCAACCCACACAAGACCCCGATAACCCATTTGCACGTTACGACCACCATAAATATAGCTGGACACCTTCCCCCGGGGCTTCCCAAGCTTTAGATCTTTATATTGATACACGTGGCGTGAGATTCTTAACCTCAAACCACCAAGAATTAGACATTTTAACCTAAATAAGGGAGAGTCCAGAGCATTGTCCAGCCTCAAACATCGAAACGATATCGTGATCAAACCAGCAGATAAGACCAGCAATCTCGTAGTTTGGAAAAAAATTTATATATTGCGGAAGGAATGTCCCAACTCAGCAATACAGAATTCTATGCCCCAGCAAAAAACAATACTACCCGTTCTAATAATGACATAGTGGAAGCAACCATTAAAGATCTAATCACAGAAGGTGGCCTCCCACCCCAAGCTATTTCTCTTCACATTAAGGACAGCTGTTTAGGCACACCCACTTTCTATCTTCTTCCTAAAATCCACAAACCAGGTAACCCTGGACACCCCATTGTATCAGCGTGTTCATGCCCCACTGAGCACATTTCTGATTTTTTAGATAGCATTTTCCAGCCTCTTGTACATAAACTACCCTCCTTTTTCAAAGACACCAACCACGCATTAACAATTTTTGATACAATCACACTCTCTCAACACCACACCTATCACATCTTTCTCCTTGATGTCTGCTCTCTTTACACTTCTATCCCCCATGAGGATGGACTCTTAGCACTCCGCCATTTTCTCGACAAAGACCCTCACCCCACAACTAACACTGACACCATAATCAGATTTACAGAGCTAGTACTAAACCAAAATTCTTTCGAATTCAACGGCGAATATTTCGAGCAAATCAGTGGTGTTGCCATGGGAACGAAAATGGGTCCCAGTTATGCATGTCTATTTATGGGCTTTCTGAAAGTCAAATTATGGGAAACCTACACTGGCAGATTTCCAGTATTCTATAAAAGGTACATCGATGATGGCATTGGAATTACAAGTATGCCACATGAAGACCTTAAAAAATTTATTGAATTCGCCAATACACTCAATAACAACATAAAATTCACTTATGAAATCTCTGACAAGTCTGCTAATTTTTTAGACATTAAAATTTCTATTGGCACAAACAGGCTTGTCACCTCTGTATTTTACAAGCCCACCGATAGCCACACCTATTTGCTTTACACCTCCTCCCATCCTGAGGTCTGTAAGAACTCCATCCCATACTCCCAACTCCTCCGTCTTCGCCGCATATGTCAGGATAATTTTTAGATCAGTCCAACAAGTTATTAGAATTTTTCCGTCATCGCCACTACCCAGAAAGGGTCCTTCGTAAAGCCTTCAACCGTATCCAACTAGTGAGCTGCAAAGAAGTATTCAGGAAAAAGCCTGTTACTCCATCTGACAGAGTTAAGTTAGTACTGCCTTTCCACCCACACGGTCAGATGGTTAAGAAAATCCTTTATCGTCATCTGCCGATAATCCAACTCGACTCCGACACTCGTAACATTTTCTCTGAAGCACCCCTATTGGCATACAAACGTGAGCCAAACCTTAAGGACATCCTCGTCCACAGCCACTTGAAGCAGAGCCTTACGTATGTTGGCACCAGAAAATGTAACCGCCCCCGCTGCGTTACCTGCCCTGTAGTCTGGGAAACGAAAACAATCACCTTTCCCAAAACTATCCTCACTCTTCATGAGGGATTCACATGCGAGTCCCGAAATGTGATATATGTCATCGTGTGCAAAAGATGCAGGATAACATATATCGGTGAGACTGGCCTCAGATTAGGGGATCGCATGCAAAAACATCTGTACGACATCACCCAGCATGCTTCGAAACCAGTCCCAAATCATTTCAATGGCCCCAACCACAGAGGCAAATCTGATTTTCTGGTAACAGCCATTAAACAATGTCACGCAGATGACACAAGCCGCTTGGCACTTGAGAACTGCTGGATTCAAAATTATGGGACGCTGGAACCACATGGGTTAAACTCGCTGTTTAGTTACACGTAACATCATCTTCTTCAACCATTATAGTACCTCTCCACTAAATCCACCCCTTCTTACTTTTCAAACTTCCTCACAGCATCACTCTGCAACCCCGCTATTTTCTCTGCAACCCCTCTTCTCTGCAACCCCTCTTCTCCAATCATCTGTTTCAATTTCTCCTAGCTAGGCCAGTAGTGCGTCACTCTTTTAAACAGTATTCATGTGAATCTATACTTTATCTCCTCTCTCTATTTCTTCGTCCTGTATGTTTATGTATGATTAAGGCTCACGCCGAAACGTCACAACTTTGTAATCGTTAAGTAATAAAGCTGCTCCTACTTTTTTCCGATTTTATACTACCAACTTTGTATATCTTTTAACTTTGTGTTGAGTCTAGACTTGACTCCTGCTGTAGGCCTTACAACTTTGTGTTGAGTCTAGACTTGACTCCTGCTGTAGGCCTTACAACTTTGTGTTGAGCCTAGACTTGACCCCCGATATTTACCTTACAAATCTCTGTTGAGCCTAGATTTGACCCCGATGTATACCTTATTAATGTGTGTTGAGCCTAAACTTGACCCGTGCTGTATACCTTGTAACTCTGTGATGAGTCTAGATTTTACCCTTGCTGTATACCTTATAACTTTGTGTTGAGCCTAGACTTGACCCTCGATGTGTACCTTATAAATGTTGAGCCTAGACTTGACCCCTTCTGTATACTTTATAACTCTGTGATGAGTCTAGATTTTCCCCTTGCTGTATACCTTATAAACTTGTGTTGAGCCTAGACTTGACCCTCGATGTATACCTTATAAATTTGTGCTGCACCTAGATTTGACCCTTGTTTTATACCTTATAACTTTGTGTTTCGTCTGGTGTGGTAATATTTTGTAGTCAAAGGGAACTAAACAAATAAAGTACGATTAGTCTTAGTTAGTCCCCTTGGAAGATCGTAGTCCATATCACTCTTGACATGTGACCAAATATTCGGTCAGTCAGGGTTAACAGATACTTCTCTGAGAATATTCCACACCTCGAGGAAAGTTGTGAGAACATTCGAGAAGACAGGGCAAGAAAGAGTGCACTCAAGAGAATCCCATGTTTTCTGAGCAGAGTCTGGGAGTTATAAAAACTGGAGGAGAAAAGAAAAAGTAGATATGTTGAGTTAGTTGAGGACTGTTTTAACATTTGTTGGCAGGAGGATGGCCTAAGTTAGTCTCAGATGATGTTTCGTTTATGATGATTTGTTGAGAACTTGATAGCAGCAAGATGGTCTAAGTTAGTCTCAGATGATGTTTCGATTATGATGATTTGTTTAGGATTTGTTGGCAGGAGGATGGTCTAAGTTAATCTCAGATGATGTTTCGATTATGATGATTTGTTTAGGATTTGTTGGCAGGAGGATGGTCTAAGTTAGTCTCAGATGATGTTTCGTTTATGATGATTTGTTTAGGATTTGTTGACAGGAGGATGGTCTAAGTTAGTCTCAGATGATGTTTCGTTTATGATGATTTGTTTAGGATTTGTTGACAGGAGGATGGTCTAAGTTAGTCTCAGATGATGTTTCGTTTATGATGATTTGTTTAGGATTTGTTGACAGGAGGATGGTCTAAGTTAGTCTCAGATGATGTTTCGTTTATGATGATTTGTTTAGGATTTAATTCACTTAAAGATTGCTTAGATTAGGTTGGAGATTAGTTGTCAGAAGTGTTTTGTTCTAATTCAGTTGTTATTTTCCCAATTGGAAAAGTGTATGTCAAATTTTGTATTTCTGTTGTAATGTTTTTTTTTAACTCCCGATGGCGATGAATATTTCTAGCCAGGAATTTTGTTTGTATTGTTGTTCTGGTCTGATGGTCCTCACATTCATCCTCATTTGATTCACCCTTCATTTTCCATTAATAAATGTTATCATTGAGTGTGTATCGTGTCAGAAGACTTGGTGATTCTCTCTTGGAATGTTAATTGTCAGTTATGTTGGATGACTGCAGGTTTCATCGTAGTTCAGTCTGTCACACTGGTGTCCTGCCGTTGAATTGTTAGAAAGCCTGGGCGGTTGTTGTTGAGTTGCTGTGTGAGTAGTGTGGCAGTTGATTTTGCAAACTGTTTCAACACCGAAGCAGTTGTTGAGTTGCTGTGTGAGTAGTGTGACAGCGGATTTTGCAAACTGTTTCAACACCGAAGCAGTTGTTGTTGAGTTGCTGTGTGAGTAGTGTGGCAGCGGATTTTGCAAACTGTTTCAACACCGAAGCAGTCGTGCAGCAACAACAAGAAGAGAAATAGATATAGGCGGCAGACACCTTAACCAATTCTTCTCTATAGTGATATCAATTGAGGGCAGCAAAAATCTGCTTTATAGACTTGACCTTTGCCATATACCTTATAAATTTGAGCTCAGTCTAGACTTGACTTTTCCTATACACCTTACAACTTTGTGTTGAGTCTAGACTTGACTCCTGCTGTATATCTTACAACTTTGTGTTGAGTCTAATTCTTATAACTGTGCTAAGTATAGACTTGACCCTTGCTGCATACCTTATAAATTTGAGCTCAGTCTAGATTTGACTCCTGCTGTATACCTTACAACTCTGTGTTGAGTCTAGACTTGATCCTTGCTGCATACCTTACAACTTTGTGTTGAGTCTAGACTTGATCCTTGCTGCATACCTTACAACTTTGTGTTGAGTCTAGACTTGACTCCTGCTGTATACCTTTGCACTGAGTCTAGACTTTACCCTTGATGCATACCTTATAACTTTGTGTTGGATCTAGACTTGACTCTTGATTCATATAACTTTCTGTTGGGTCTAGACTTGACTTTTGCTGTATATCTTACAACTTTGTGTTGAGTCTATATCTTATAACTGTGCTGAATCTAGACTTCACCCTTGCTGCATACCTCATAAACTTGAGCTCAGTCTAGACTTGATTCCTGCTGTATACCTTACAACTTTGTGTTGAGTCTAAACTTGATTACTGCTGTATACCATACAACTTTATGTTGAGTCTAAACTTGATTCCTGCTGTATACCTTACAACTTTGTGTTGAGTCTAGACTTGATTCCTGCTGTATACCTTACAACTTTGTGTTGAGTCTAGACTTGACCCTTGGTGCATACCTTATAACCTTCTGCTGAGTCTGGCATGTTTCCTTCTTCCTGTATGTTTTAGAATGACTAAAGACTAAAACTAAAACTAAAAACTTCTTCTTTGTATGCTAAAACTAAATACTAAATCTAACCACTAAAACTAAAAACTAAAACTAACCACTAAAACTAAACCACTATAACTAACCACTAAAACTAACCACTAAAACTAAACACTTCTTCGTACGCTAAAAATAAACACTAAATCTAAACCAGTAAAACTAACAATTAAAACTAAACACTAAAGCTAACCACTAAAACTAACCACTAAAACTAAACACTAACACTAAACTTAAACCACCAAAACTAAACACTAAAATTAAACTACTAAAAGTAGCCACTAAAACTAAACTTAACCATTAAATCAAAAGACTTTTTCTTCGTATGCTAAAACTAAACACTAAATCTAAAACACTAAAACTAAACATTAAAACTAACCACTAAAACTAAACATTAAAATAAACCACAAAAATTAAACACTTCTTCGTACACTAAAACCACTAACACAAAACTACTAAAACTAAACATTAAAACTAACCACTAAAAGTAATCACTAGAACTAAAAGTACTAATACTAAACACTAAAGCTAAACACTAAAAGTAAACACTAAGATTAAACACTAAAACTAAACCACTAAAACTAAAGCACTAAAATTCAACCACTGAAATTAAACCTTAAAACTAACCAATAAAAGTAAACCACTAAAACTAAAGCACTACAATTCAACCACTGAAATTAAACCTTAAAACTAAACAATAAAACTATATCACTAAAACTAACCAATAAAACTAAACCACTAAAACTAAACCCTAAAACAAAACTCTAAAACTAAACTACTAAAACTAAAATATGTGTTTCTTTAATAAATAAAGTTGTTATTACTATTCCAAAATAAATCTAATTATTTGTTATCAAAGCTTTCCTGTTCTGGTTATGTTTATACATTTTTTTTTTTTTTGTGAATGTACACAGAAAAACTGATTAAAAGTTGTCAGCTAACACCAGCTCACAGTCTAGAGATCACAGTTCCAGCAAAACAAAGTTTTAAAGTGACCAACATAGAACACCAGCTCACAGTCTAGAGATCACAGTTCCAGCAAAACAAAGTTTTAAAGTGACCAACATAGAACACCAGCTCACAGTCTAGAGATCACAGTTCCAGCAAAACAAAGTTTTAAAGTGACCAACATAGAACACCAGCTCACAGTCTAGAGATCACAGTTCCAGCAAAACAAAGTTTTAAAGTGACCAACATAGAACACCAGCTCACAGTCTAGAGATCACAGTTCCGGCAAAACAAAGTTTTAAAGTGACCAACATAGAACACCAGCTCACAGTCTAGAGATCACAGTTCCGGCAAAACAAAGTTTTAAAGTGACCAACATAGAACACCAGCTCACAGTCTAGAGATCACAGTTCCGGCAAAACAAAGTTTTAAAGTGACCAACATAGAACACCTGCTCACAGTCTAGAGATCACAGTTCCGGCAAAACAAAGTTTTAAAGTGACCAACATAGAACAACAGCTCACAGTCTAGAGATCACAGTTCCGGCAAAACAAAGTTTTAAAGTGACCAACATAGAACACCTGCTCACAGTCTAGAGATCACAGTTCCAGCAAAACAAAGTTTTAAAGTGACCAACATAGAACACCTGCTCACAGTCTAGAGATCACAGTTCCAGTGATTAATCTGAGGAGGGACCTAAGTACAAATCACACTGTTATAGCCATGCACATAATGTTATATGGTGTTTACATCTGTACTTTTATAGAGATGCACATGTTATATGGTGTTTACATCTGTACTGTTATAGCCATGCACATAATGTTATATGTTGTTTACATCTGTACTGTTAATACCATGCACATAATGTTATATGTTGTTTACATCTGGACTGTTATAGCCATGCACATAATGTTATATGGTGTTTACATCTGTACTTTTATAGAGATGCACATGTTATATGGTGTTTACATCTGTACTGTTATAGCCATGCACATAATGTTATATGTTGTTTACATCTGTACTGTTAATACCATGCACATAATGTTATATGTTGTTTACATCTGGACTGTTATAGCCATGCACATAATGTTATATGTTGTTTACATCTGTACTGTTATAGCCATGCACATAATGTTATATGTTGTTTACATCTGTACTGTTAATACCATGCACATAATGTTATATGTTGTTTACATCTGGACTGTTATAGGCATGCACATAATGTTATATGGTGTTTACATCTGTACTGTTAATACCATGCACATAATGTTATATGGTGTTTACATCTGTACTGTTATAGCCATGCACATAATGTTATATAGTGTTTACATCTGTACTGTTATGAATGTTATATTTTGTTATTGTTATAAACACTGTTACTATCAAAAACATACTGGTTATCAGTAAAACAGAAAAGAGAACTACACAAATCTTTGTATTCATCTTGCAGGGATTTGCCAAGATACTGAAATACGAGACCACTTGTATGTTACAGCATTTCTTACTGATAGATTTTAGCTACAAGTACTGCGTATATAAAACTAAATATACAAACATAGACAATGCCACCAAAGTAAAGCTGTGATAACAAAATGTTTAAACTATTTAAGACAAAAGTAGGAAGGTTTTTTTTTAAATAACCATCACACAGTTTACACTTTAATCATACAGAAACATACAGGACAAAGAAACAGGGAAAAAAGTCAAACTAAAAACTGACATGAATGATATACAACAAATGAAAATGGAAAAGTAGAAAAAAGGGAGCATTTTGTTGTATCTTGTAGGAAGTTGTGTCTGGGAGTGCATGTGGTGGAGTACTGTGAATGTTTACATGCAGATTTGTGAGGTGTGATGCCAGTCTGGCTGATTGGAAGTGAAGATGGGGTTGGAAAGGAAAAAGGGAGAGAGAGATAAAATGGTTGTCAAGCTGAGAAAAAGTTGGGTGGAACATAAGAATATAGTTGGGGTAGAAGGTCCCAGAATATCAACTACAGGTGAGGAAAGAGCAGATGAGAACTTGGTAAAGAGGGAACATGATTGTGGAGAAAGGAAAGGTTAACTGTGGCTGAATTTCAAACTATGTGTTTCCTATTTTCCATATTCCTATATGCAGTGGTTCCTATTTTCCATATTCCTATATGCAGTGGTTCATATTTTTCATATTCCTATATGCAATGGTTCCTATTTTCCATATTCCTATATGCAGTGGTTCCTATTTTCCATATTCCTATATGCAGTGGTTCCTATTTTCCATATTCCTATATGCAGTGGTTCCTATTTTCCATATTCCTATATGCAGTGGTTCCTATTTTCCATATTCCTATATGCAGTGGTTCTTATTTTCCATATTCCTATATGCAGTGGTTCTTATTTTCCATATTCCTATATGCAGTGGTTCTTATTTTTCCATATTCCTATATGCAGTGGTTCTTATTTTTCCATATTCCTATATGCAGTGGTTCATATTTTCCATATTCCTGTATGCAGTGGTTCCTATTTTCCATATTCCTATATGCAGTGGTTCCTATTTTCCATATTCCTATATGCAGTGGTTCATATTTTCCATATTCCTACATGCAGTGGTTCCTATTTTCCACATTCCTATATGCAGTGGTTGTTTATTTTCCATATTCCTATATGCAGTGGTTCCTATTTTCCATATTCCTATATGCAGTGGTTATTATTTTCCATATTCCTATATGCAGTGGTTCATATTTTCCATATTCCTATATGCAGTGGTTCTTATTTTCCATATTCCTATATGCAGTGGTTCCTATTTTCCATATTCCTATATGCAGTGGTTCTTATTTTCCATATTCCTATATGCAGTGGTTCTTATTTTCCATATTCCTATATGCAGTGGTTCTTATTTTCCATATTCTTATATGCAGTGGTTCCTATTTTCCATATTCCTATATGCAGTGGTTCTTATTTTCCATATTCCTATATGCAGTGGTTCCTATTTTCCATATTCCTATATGCAGTGGTTCCTATTTTCCATATTCCTATATGCAGTGGTTCCTATTTTCCATATTCCTGTATGCAGTGGTTCTTATTTTCCATATTCCTATATGCAGTGGTTCTTCGGCCACTACAAGTAAGGCTTCTTTGATGACAGTGACACTGTTTGATGGCTGTTACTAGAATGCCAGGCTTGACTCTGTGGTTGTGGTCACTGAAAAGTAATATCAGAGGCTGGTCTAGAAACATGCTGGGGGATGTGACAAAACTGCATGCAATACTTGATCTAAGACCTGCTCCTTTTGCATGCAGTGGCATATATCACATTGCAGAACTCAAGTTTTCTATTTTAAAAAGTGTAACTTATTGCTTGCATGAACATGAGTCAAACTGTGTCCCAAAAATTTGGTCAGTTTAGTCACATTTGTGCTGTCCTGTTCTTAAAAATACCAAATATCAGTTTATGAACACAACTCAGGTTAACCAAAATATGCTTGTGTTACCATCAGCTTACACAAAGGAAGAGAACACAGTTTTGTAGGGTTAGACCTCGAAAAAATCGTAGACAAAGCACTTTAGTGAGACGTGAGAGAAAGAAAAATCACAAGAGAATTACCTGGGACATGAACACGGACTCCAGCAGGACAAGCAGCCGTCTAACCACAAGAGAACAGCGTACTAATAAACTGCACTATTCTCACCTCCAAAAAAAAGGTGTTTGTAAGCATAATAATTAGCAACTGTTCAGTAGGCACCAGGGATTGTGACATCCGGAAGGTCATGACACAGAAATTCCGTAGCTGAGATTCAGTATCTCTAGCAGATACCAACATTTAGACAAACATACACGCGGTCTCCTGCCATGTCTGGTGCATACTTGAACAACAACAAACGAACAAAGACATGGCAGGAGACCACGTGTATGTTTGTCTAATCCTACAAAACAGTTCTCTTACTTTACCATACAAAAGCCTCAGTTTCCTATTTATAAAAAATTGTTCCTACTACACACAGTACTGGGATATGATAGCTTACATTTCTCAATAGAAATCTTGGCAACTCTGTCTGTGTATGGTGACCAAAGCTGCTATAATAACTGAACTTATCTCAACATTTCTACCAAGATCAAACTCTACAATCTATTTCTCCACTGGAATATGTCTTCACTGTACATCTACACAAGTATACTTCATAATTTCACTGATACTGACATACAAACTATGCTTTATTCTTATACAATAAACAAACATAAAACAAAGACAAACAAATAAACATACATACAGACAAACACACAGCACAAATCAAGTCTTAGACCAGTGGGTGTGCAGGAGAAGAGGTTCTGGAGATCCATGAACCAACATGGACGGACTCGATTACAAAAATCTTAGCATCATTTCTCTTCTATTTATTGCTTTACTTCCCACTGATAATGCTAAGCCAAATAATTACATGTAAAGAAAGAATGCCCCCTCCACAATCATACATACATACACATACAAATAAATACCTGATTCATGAAAGCTGTTCTTGATAAACAAGGAGATTACCTGATTAAACATAAAAAAAATTGATCTCATCTAATCTTTTTGACTTAGAAAAGACTTCTGCCACATTTTGTTCATGTCAAAATAACTTGACTTTTTTGCTTTCATCTCCTCCAAGTCACCAGGTCTGATGAATATTTACAAGATCACTGACAGCGCCACATGTCTTATACTACATACAAGATCACTGACAGCGCCACATGTCTTATACTACATACAAGATCACTGACAGCGCCACATGTCTTATACTACATACAAGTCAAATGTTCTTGTTCTATGTTGTACATCATTTTATATACTTTCCCAGTCTATGCATAAAAATATAAGTTCAATTTCATCTTAATGAATAATTTCAAAGCAATGTAATATTTGTCACACAGCATACTGGACTCCTGAGTAGCAAAGAGGTGAATGCACTAGTTTCTCATGGCAAAGGTTGGTGGTTTGAATCCAGTCGGAGGTGCCCCAGTCACCCAGCTGCAGAAATAGGTACCTGACTTCTTCTGGAGTTGGGGAAGGAAAGGTGGCCAGGCGTGATACTGACCATATCACCCTCTAGTGTGCTGACAGGTCAAGGAAAATATGGGCACTAACACCATATCCTTATATGCCTCTAAGACACGACAGGATTACCTTTAACTTTTACTTTCTGAGAGCTTTAAGCTGGCAAACATGGAAACTGAGTGTTTTATGTAAGTTTGTTACATTTTCCTTCTTGTATGTGCTGTTTAATTATTGCTGTTAACACTCTGCACAGAGACTAATCAGTCACTACTCATAACTAACAATATGATTTTATACTAGGATCATTACAGTTGGGATCAAGCACTTGACTGCTATGCTGTTAACTATAGTATGGTTTCCAAAGGAAAGTTTGTTTTTTTTTTCCATTTCTTTTACCTGTTTTTATATTCCTCAATTATTCCTCATTTCCTTCCTTGTCCATCTTCTTTTAAGATATCATTTTTCTGTACCAGTCTACCTCCTGAAGTTATCTAGCAAGTTTTCTGTTGAGAAAATGGCTATTTTGGGGCGGATAACTCTCTTCTGCATGCGGGGTCGGTGACACATAAAAACACAGAGAACCCTCTCCTACACTGGCACTTGCAACTCCAGGAATTTCAGAGAAAGCAAACTGATAAATATATCTTCTACTAGCACAGGTAACATTATCATGCAGGAGTTATGCTAGGTACTTGCAGCAAATCTAACCAGGCAATGCCTGTTAGTGACATCTAAGATCTTCCTTGCATTTCTTTCATTATTACTGTAGATGAGTTGTGTTTTGATTTCTCTGCTTGCTTTTGTGACCTGGATTTGAAACCAGTTCATGATCTTTTACTCGCACGTATTTCTTGATTCTCAAACCTTCTCTGTCACTTTATGGGCTGTATAATTTATGCTTTCAGTCACTGATATTTCTTACATGCTGGCAGTTTTTTTCCTTGTACCCTGTCTCACTGGCCAGTGCTGGATACTCCTGCTGCTGACATATAAATGTGAAGCACTTTAGAGGAATGCTCAGAGAGATGATAACAGTTTACGAGAAAGTGTTAAATGAGATGAGATGAGATCTGTAGAAAGATATGATTGCACATACCTTAAAGTCTGGCACAAGATGATGATGACAGAATAACAGAAGAAATTACCTTCACCACAGATAAAAACATTGACATTACAGTATCATCTTCATCACTACATAATAATGACAAATAAGGCTCTGTAATGATAAATATAGCTCTAAAACATCTACTCATCTTCATGATGGGTGCAGTCTTAATTTCAGCTGCTACTCAGTTTTATATTCAACAACTCATAATTTCAGACAAAACTGTAGTGATTATTTTACATCCATATTTATGCACAGCTATGGTGAAATTATGCATACATCTATCCTCAACTTGTGTGACTACACTCACTTCTGGTAACTTTACACTCTTACACTGTCACATTAAATACATATACTCTATTCACAAAGCTCTCATGTGTTAATGTTGAGGACTGAACATAAATATCATGTTAATGTTGAGGACTGAACATAAATATCATGTTAATGTTGAGGACTGAACATAAATATCATGTTAAAACTTCACATATTCTATATTATCTCTGAACTCTGATCATGACTAAAAAAAGCAGGATCAGAAATGTGCCTTTTACTTAACATATCCATCTTTTCTTAGAATACATCTTTCTCATCTTACAACATACACATCTTATCTTAGAACATGTCTTTCTCATCTTACAACATACACATCTTATCTTAGAACATGTCTTTCTCATCTTACAACATACACATCTTATCTTAGAACATGTCTTTCTTATCTCAGAACATGCATATCTTATCTTAGAACAAAAGTAGACCTATTTGAGCAAAATCTCTTATTTTCACTGACTGAGCAAAGGCTAACTTCTCAACAATGAATATTTTATCTACTTTCTTCTCATGAAGAGCAGAGGCGTCAACTCTGACATCAGGAACAAGGTTATCAACTCTGACTATCAAGACCTGCCGAAAACCCTGCTTCAACAGGCTGATCTATGCCACAGCTGCCTAGTGCTGCAGGTGGCTGACAAGGAATCGTCCCACTGTTCTGTGTAAACCTCAGGACATTATAAATGTCTGCTTTCATTTATCAGCTCTATCTACCATCCCTAGGAGAAAAGTCAACCTCAGGACAATGACAAAAAAACTGTATCAACAAAAACAAATTCTTCTCTTACTACTCTCAAATCTTCAAATTTTTCTTAAAACATGATAACGAGGATTTAAATCATTTATAAACCAGCACCAGTTTTCTACGTTTGTTTAGTTTTACTCTTCATGCGCACGCACGCACGCACGCATTCCACTGCTCCTGAATGCATAAAAGTCCCAAATCTTGACACAACTCAGACTCCAATGATCATCCAAATTCTTGACACAACTCAGACTCCAGTGATCATCCAAATTCTTGACACAACTCAGACTCCAGTGATCATCCAAATTCTTGACACAACTCAGACTCCAATGATCATCCAAATTCTTGACACAACTCAGACTCCAATGATCATCCAAATTCTTGACACAACTCAGACTCCAATGATCATCCAAATTCTTGACACAACTCAGACTCAAAAACTCTTCATAAATCCAAATAAACACCTGAAATTTGTCAGTACACAGAAGCCACATCTGGAGCATAACATTACACCATAGAGCTGGACTCCCCTACCTTGTCTGCAATCTGGAGAAATACAACAATCAGATGCATCTGTCAGTTGTTATCACAGAGACAACAATTAGACATAACTGTCAGTTGTTATCACAGAGACAACAATCAAATACATCTCTCAGTTGTTATCACAGAGACAACAATCAAATACATCTCTCAGTTATTATCACAGAGACAACAATTAGACACATCTGTCAGTTATTATCACAGAGACAACATTTAGACACATCTCTCAGTTGTTATCACAGAGACAACAATCAAACACATCTCTCGGTTGTTATCACAGAGACAACAATCAAATACATCTCTCAGTTGTTATCACAGAGACAACAATTAGACACATCTCTTACTTATTATCACAGAGACAACAATTAGACACATCTGTCAGTTGTTATCACAGAGACAACAGTGAGACACATCTCTCAGTTGTTATCACAGAGACAATAATCAAATACATCTCTCAGTTGTTATCACAGAGACAACAATCAGACACATTTGTCAGTTGTTATCACAGAGACAACAATCAGATACTTCTGTCAGTTATTATCAGCAATAATACAATATATTAACAGTCATGTTAATCTGGAATGTGAAGTTTGCTCTCCTACATGCAGAGAGTATGGGGCTGAGATAGAATCTATGGGGCTGACACCAGAATCTATGGGGCTGACACCAGAATCTATGAGGCTGAGACAGAATCTATGGGGCTGAGACAGAATCTATGGGGCTGACACCAGAATCTATGGGGATGACACCAGAATCTATAGGGCTGACACCAGAATCTATAGGGCTGACACTAGAATCTATAGGGCTGAGACAGAATCTATGAGGCTGAGACAGAATCTATGGGGCTGACACCAGAATCTATGGGGCTGACACCAGAATCTATGGTGCTGAGATAGAATCTATGGGGCTGAGACAGAATCTATGGGGATGACACCAGAATCTATGGGGATGACACCAGAATCTATGGGGCTTACACCAGAATCTATAGGGCTGACACCAGAATCTATGGGGCTGAGACAGAATCTATGAGGCTGAGACAGAATCTATAGGGCTGACACCAGAATCTATGAGGCTGAGACAGAATCTATGGGGCTGAGACAGAATCTATAGGGCTGACACCAGAATCTATGAGGCTGAGACAGAATCTATGGGGCTGAGACAGAATCTATGGGGCTGAGACAGAATCTATAGGGCTGACACCAGAATCTATGGGGCTGAGATAGAATCTATGGGGCTGACACCAGAATCTATGGGGCTGAGATAGAATCTATAGGGCTGACACCAGAATCTATGGGGCTGAGATAGAATCTATGGGGCTGACACCAGAATCTATGGGGCTGAGATAGAATCTATAGGGCTGACACCAGAATCTATGGGGCTGAGACAGAATCTATGGGGCTGACACCAGAATCTATGGGGATGACACCAGAATCTATAGGGCTGACACCAGAATCTATAGGGCTGACACTAGAATCTATAGGGCTGAGACAGAATCTATGAGGCTGAGACAGAATCTATAGGGCTGAGACAGAACCTATGGGGCTGAGACAGAATCTATGGTGCTGAGACAGAATCTGTTGGGCTGACACCAGAATCTATGGGGATGACACTAGAATCTATGGGGATGAGACAGAATCTATGGGGCTGACACCAGAATCTATGGGACTGACACCAGAATCTATGGGGCTGACACCAGAATTTATGGGGCTGACACCAGAATCTATGAGGCTGACATCAGAATCTATGGGGCTCACACCAGAATCTATGAGGCTGAGACAGAATCTATGGGGCTGACACCAGAAAATATGGGGCTGACACCAGAATCTATGGGGCTGACACCAGAATCTATGGTGCTGAGATAGAATCTATGGGGCTGACACCAGAATCTATGGGGCTGAGACAGAATCTATGGGGATGACACCAGAATCTATGGGGCTGACACCAGAATCTATGGGGATGACACCAGAATCTATAGGGCTGACACCAGAATCTATAGGGCTGACACCAGAATCTATGGGGCTGAGACAGAATCTACGGGGCTGAGACAGAATCTATGGGGCTGAGACAGAATCTATAGGGCTGACACCAGAATCTATGGGGCTGAGACAGAATCTATGGGGCTGAGACAGAATCTATGGGGCTTACACCAGAATCTATGGGGCTCAGACAGAATCTATGAGGCAGACACCAGAAATCTGTGGACTTCATTCTGGTACCTGGCCTCTCAGCTTTCCATGAAATAACAATGTTCAAATACTGAAACTGTGTTATTTCATGCACACAAGCTTGGTGACATCTAGAGGCCAGTCTTGGTGAACCAACCAAACTCTGCTACTCACATCAAGCAACATCATCAAACAGCACAGCAGATGGTGCAGATGATCATCTTTCTATACAGGTCTTGCTCTTTGATGATTTCCTGTCCTGGCTAATCTACTGTATATCACCTTCAAACTCTCCTGGTATTATGATACTGTCAAACTGTTACATCAGCTGCGATAGTTGTTTTCTGGTAGCTTTCAGTAGATAATACTTTCTTTTTGTTGTTGTTGTTGACTTTTCTCAATCATTCTCAGTTTGTCACATGAACGTTCTGTGATACTTTCTTTGAACATCCTTGTAAGAAAACTCATCTCTGTCAGCTCCTACCATAATTTCTGTGGTCTGTGTGAAAACTCATCTCTGTTAGCTCCTACCATAGTTTCTGTGGTCTTTGTGAAAACTCATCTCTGTTAGCTCCTACCATAGTTTCTGTGGTCTTTGTGAAAGCTCATCTCTGTCAGCTCCTACCATAATTTCTGTGGTCTGTGTGAAAACTCATCTCTGTTAGCTCCTACCATAGTTTCTGTGGTCTTTGTGAAAACTCATCTCTGTTAGCTCCTACCATAGTTTCTGTGGTCTTTGTGAAAGCTCATCTCTGTCAGCTCCTGCCATAGTTTCTGTGGTCTGTGTGAAAACTCATCTCTGTTAGCTCCTACCATAGTTTCTCTGGTCTTGTGAAAACTCATCTTTGTTAGCTCCTGTCATAGCTTCTGTGGTCTGTGTGAAAGCTCATCTCTGTTAGCTCCTACCATAGTTTCTGTGGTCTGTGTGAAAACTCATCTCTGTTAGCTCCTGCCATAGTTTCTGTGGTCTTGTGAAAACTCATCTCTGTTAGCTCCTACCATAGTTTCTGTGGTCTTTGTGAAAACTCATCTCTGTTAGCTCCTACCATAGTTTCTGTGGTCTTTGTGAAAGCTCATCTCTGTCAGCTCCTACCATAATTTCTGTGGTCTGTGTGAAAACTCATCTCTGTTAGCTCCTACCATAGTTTCTGTGGTCTTTGTGAAAACTCATCTCTGTTAGCTCCTACCATAGTTTCTGTGGTCTTTGTGAAAGCTCATCTCTGTCAGCTCCTGCCATAGTTTCTGTGGTCTGTGTGAAAACTCATCTCTGTTAGCTCCTACCATAGTTTCTCTGGTCTTGTGAAAACTCATCTTTGTTAGCTCCTGTCATAGCTTCTGTGGTCTGTGTGAAAGCTCATCTCTGTTAGCTCCTACCATAGTTTCTGTGGTCTGTGTGAAAACTCATCTCTGTTAGCTCCTGCCATAGTTTCTGTGGTCTTGTGAAAACTCATCTTTGTTAGCTCCTGTCATAGTTTCTCTGGTCTGTGTGAAAGCTCATCTCTGTTAGCTCCTACCATAGTTTCTGTGGTCTGTGTGAAAGCTCATCTCTGTTAGTTCCTACCATAGTTTCTCTGGTCTGTGTACTGCTAGCAAAGAAAGTCCTAAGACCAGAACATTACAGTCAATGTTGACAAATAAGATCACCAGGTAACTTACTGAAACTTAGAATGTCAGTCTCACACAATAAGACACAGACATTTAATAATCATCCTCTGTTAAGTCTCAGCAAAATATTTATCAATATCCATCACAGTATTCAACAACTATAACTGAGATGAATATATCTAGATTAAGTATGACTGAGATGAATATATCTAGATCAAGTATGACTAAAATGAATATATCTAGATCAAGTATGACTAAAATGAATATGTCTAGATCATGTGCGACTAAGATGGATATATCTAGATCATATATGACTGGTATCTGGTTATGAGATATTTTGTACAATTTTTTACTGAAAATCAGATCCTGATAAATTTACAATCATTATCTTCTGCAGCAATGAGAAGTTTATGAGACAACAAGACTGTCTCACTGATCTTATACCTGGAAGGTTGAGTATTGTTCCTACAACTGGCAATATTAAACTACAACAAGTAGTAAACACACTTAAGAATCATCTCACTGATCTTATACCTGGAAGGTTGAGTATTGTTCCTACAACTGTCAATATTAAACTATAACAAGTAGTAAACACACTTAAGAATCATCTCACTGATCTTATGCCTGGAAGGTTGAGTATTGTTCCTACAACTGTCAATATTAAACTACAACAAGTAGTAAACACACTTAAGAATCATCTCACTGATCTTATACCTGGAAGGTTGAGTATTGTTCCTACAACTGTCAATATTAAACTACAACAAGTAGTAAACACACTTAAGAATCATCTCACTGATCTTATACCTGGAAGGTTGAGTATTGTTCCTACAACTGTCAATATTAAACTACAACAAGTAGTAAACACACTTAAGAATCATCTCACTGATCTTATACCTGGAAGGTTGAGTATTGTTCCTACAACTGTCAATATTAAACTACAACAAGTAGTAAACACACTTAAGAATCATCTCACTGATCTTATGCCTGGAAGGTTGAGTATTGTTCCTACAACTGTCAATATTAAACTACAACAAGTAGTAAACACACTTAAGAATCATCTCACTGATCTTATGCCTGGAAGGTTGAGTATTGTTCCTACAACTGTCAATATTAAACTACAACAAGTAGTAAACACACTTAAGAATCATCTCACTGATCTTATGCCTGGAAGGTTGAGTATTGTTCCTACAACTGTCAATATTAAACTACAACAAGTAGTAAACACACTTAAGAATCATCTCACTGATCTTATACCTGGAAGGTTGAGTATTGTTCCTACAACTGTCAATATTAAACTACAACAAGTAGTAAACACACTTAAGAATCATCTCACCGATCTTATACCTGGAAGGTTGAGTATTGTTCCTACAACTGTCAATATTAAACTACAACAAGTAGTAAACACACTTAAGAATCATCTCACTGATCTTATACCTGGAAGGTTGAGTATTGTTCCTACAACTGTCAATATTAAACTACAACAAGTAGTAAACACACTTAAGAATCATCTCACTGATCTTATACCTGGAAGGTTGAGTATTGTTCCTACAACTGGCAATATTAAACTACAACAAGTAGTAAACACACTTAAGAATCATCTCACTGATCTTATACCTGGAAGGTTGAGTATTGTTCCTACAACTGTCAATATTAAACTACAACAAGTAGTAAACACACTTAAGAATCATCTCACTGATCTTATGCCTGGAAGGTTGAGTATTGTTCCTACAACTGTCAATATTAAACTACAACAAGTAGTAAACACACTTAAGAATCATCTCACTGATCTTATACCTGGAAGGTTGAGTATTGTTCCTACAACTGGCAATATTAAACTACAACAAGTAGTAAACACACTTAAGAATCATCTCACTGATCTTATACCTGGAAGGTTGAGTATTGTTCCTACAACTGTCAATATTAAACTATAACAAGTAGTAAACACACTTAAGAATCATCTCACTGATCTTATGCCTGGAAGGTTGAGTATTGTTCCTACAACTGTCAATATTAAACTACAACAAGTAGTAAACACACTTAAGAATCATCTCACTGATCTTATACCTGGAAGGTTGAGTATTGTTCCTACAACTGTCAATATTAAACTACAACAAGTAGTAAACACACTTAAGAATCATCTCACTGATCTTATACCTGGAAGGTTGAGTATTGTTCCTACAACTGTCAATATTAAACTACAACAAGTAGTAAACACACTTAAGAATCATCTCACTGATCTTATACCTGGAAGGTTGAGTATTGTTCCTACAACTGTCAATATTAAACTACAACAAGTAGTAAACACACTTAAGAATCATCTCACTGATCTTATACCTGGAAGGTTGAGTATTGTTCCTACAACTGGCAATATTAAACTACAACAAGTAGTAAACACACTTAAGAATCATCTCACTGATCTTATACCTGGAAGGTTGAGTATTGTTCCTACAACTGTCAATATTAAACTACAACAAGTAGTAAACACACTTAAGAATCATCTCACTGATCTTATACCTGGAAGGTTGAGTATTGTTCCTACAACTGTCAATATTAAACTACAACAAGTAGTAAACACACTTAAGAATCATCTCACTGATCTTATGCCTGGAAGGTTGAGTATTGTTCCTACAACTGTCAATATTAAACTACAACAAGTAGTAAACACACTTAAGAATCATCTCACTGATCTTATACCTGGAAGGTTGAGTATTGTTCCTACAACTGTCAATATTAAACTACAACAAGTAGTAAACACACTTAAGAATCATCTCACTGATCTTATACCTGGAAGGTTGAGTATTGTTCCTACAACTGTCAATATTAAACTACAACAAGTAGTAAACACACTTAAGAATCATCTCACTGATCTTATGCCTGGAAGGTTGAGTATTGTTCCTACAACTGTCAATATTAAACTACAACAAGTAGTAAACACACTTAAGAATCATCTCACTGATCTTATACCTGGAAGGTTGAGTATTGTTCCTACAACTGTCAATATTAAACTACAACAAGTAGTAAACACACTTAAGAATCATCTCACTGATCTTATACCTGGAAGGTTGAGTATTGTTCCTACAACTGTCAATATTAAACTACAACAAGTAGTAAACACACTTAAGAATCATCTCACTGATCTTATGCCTGGAAGGTTGAGTATTGTTCCTACAACTGTCAATATTAAACTACAACAAGTAGTAAACACACTTAAGAATCATCTCACTGATCTTATACCTGGAAGGTTGAGTATTGTTCCTACAACTGTCAATATTAAACTACAACAAACAGCAAACACACTTAAGAATCATCTCACTGATCTTATACCTGGAAGGTTGAGTATTGTTCCTACAACTGTCAATATTAAACTACAACAAGTAGTAAACACACTTAAGAATCATCTCACTGATCTTATGCCTGGAAGGTTGAGTATTGTTCCTACAACTGTCAATATTAAACTACAACAAGTAGTAAACACACTTAAGAATCATCTCACTGATCTTATACCTGGAAGGTTGAGTATTGTTCCTACAACTGGCAATATTAAACTACAACAAGTAGTAAACACACTTAAGAATCATCTCACCGATCTTATGCCTGGAAGGTTGAGTATTGTTCCTACAACTGGCACTCGTCTCAGAAAGTTGACAGCCACTGGGAAAAATCCACTGAGGATAAAACACAAAAGTTCAATGTATCTACACAAACACAACTCAAATGTTAGATACTCAATAATTAGTGTATAAGTATATAACTATACACCAAGCACTGCAGTAAAGCTGTGATACTAGAATGTATAAACTAGGAAAAATGTAGGAACAGCTTTATTACTTAACGATTACAAAGTTATGACATTTCGGTGTGAGCCTTAATCATACAAAAATATACAGGACAAAGAAATAGAGAGAGGAGATAAAGTATAGATTCACATGAATACTAGTAAAATAAAAATTAAAAAATTAAATAGTGTACTTAGCTGTAAATTGTAAGATGTGGCTTGTCCGGCGGTGTGTGTCAAGAATGGATTTAGTAGAAGGTGGAGACTGTTTAAATAGAGACCTGTGACATGTGGTCGGTGGGTTGTAACAGGGGGTGGTGGATGGGGAACCGGGGAGGGGAGAGAGAGTGATACACATGATTAGAGAAGAGGGGTTGCAGAGTGATGCTGTGAGGAGGTTTGACAAGTAAGAAGGGGTGTGTGGTCGGTGGGTTGTAACAGGGGGTGGTGGATGGGGAACCGGGGAGGGGAGAGAGAGTGATACACATGATTAGAGAAGAGGGGTTGCAGAGTGATGCTGTGAGGAGGTTTGACAAGTAAGAAGGGGTGGAGCTTAGTGGAAAGGTACTATAATGATAGAAAAGAATGTGTAGCTGAACACTGAGTTTAACCCATGTGGCTCTAGCATCCCATAATTTTGAATGCAGAGGTTCTCAAGCGCCAGGCGGCTTGTCTCATCTGCATGATACTGTTTAATGGCTGTTACCAGAAAATCAGATTTTGCCTCTGCGGTTGGGGCCACTGAAATGATTTGGAACTGGTTTCGAACCATGCTGGGTGATGTCGTACAGATGTTTTTGCAAGCAGTCCCCTAATTTGAAGCCAGTCTCACCAATATACATTATCCTACATCTTTTGAAAAATATGACATATATCACATTATGGGACTCATATGTGAATCCCTCATGAAGAGTGAGGATAGTTTTGGGAAAGGTGATCGTTTATCGTTTCCCAGAATACTGAGCAGCTAACGCAGCAGGGGTGGTTATATTTTCTGGTGCCAATATATGTAAGGGTCTGCTTCAAGCGGCTGTGGACGAGGAAGTTCTTAAGTTGTGGCTCACTTTTTTATGCCATCAGGGGTGAATCAGAGAAAATGTCGCAAGTGTCGGGGTCGAGTTGGATTAGCGGCAGATGACGATAAAGAATTATCTTAACCATCTGACCGTGCGGGTGGAAAGGCAATACTAACTTAACTCTGTCAGACAGAGTAACATGTAAGATGTAGTCGTTAAGTAATAAAGCTGTTCCTACATTTTTCCTAGTTTATACATTCAAATGTTCGATATACATTAGCAGTTACAGTGTGTTGAACTGACATTAAAATATGCTGTATGTACTAATGATATTAACAAGCGCTTATGTGTTAGTGCCAGTAACAAATATAGCATACCGTACTGACATTATGTAATGTATGCCATACTTTTGTTAATAAATAACACATATTTTACTGACATTAGGTAATGTATGCCATACTTTTGTTAATAAATAACACATATTTTACTGACATTATGTAATGTATGCCATACTTTTGTTAATAAATAACACATATTTTACTGACATTATGTAATGTATGCCATACTTTTGTTAATAAATAACACATATTTTACTGACATTATGTAATGTATGCCATACTTTTGTTAATAAATAACACATATTTTACTGACATTAGGTATATATGCCATACTTTTGTTAACAAATAACACTTATATTACTTATACAAGCATTGAAATGAATGTTATACGCTCATTAACAAACAACATATATTTTACTGACATTAAAAAATGAATGTCAGACTTTCATTAGCAAGTGTGCTATGCTGTACAACACTAACAATGCAAAAACAATGGAAAAACAAATGCCTATTACTTCAAATTGTTGCCATAAAAAAAAAAAACAGTGACAAGATGGCTGAAATAAAAGATGGACTCCAGCAAACTCTGACAACTCATTCCATGAACACATCAACTTCTGAAAATCCTGACACCTCAGTTAACTTCTTTAATGTAATCAACTGTCTGGTATTATATGGGACAGTTCCATATTTTAAGGATATGTCCAGACATTTTCATTACTTTGGTTGGGAGGTCTAAATTTCCCCTATTTTAAACCATGTGTCCCATATTGTCCTGTACTCTCATCTTTGATCAGCACAGCTCAGAAATAAAAGAAATGTCAGTGTCTGTGTGGACAGACAAGAAAGAACTTTTGTCTTACAGTTACCAGAGTGTGTCTACTGTCTGACATTCAAAGTGGACCGCAGCTGTGTGATCTTGTCTGTGACTTGTTCCAGCGGAGGCCTGCACTGAAGCTGGGTGTAGATAGTCTAGTTATGTAATGTATGCCATACTTTTGTTAATAAATAACACATATTTTACTGACATTAGGTAATGTATGCCATACTTTTGTTAATAAATAACACATATTTTACTGACATTATGTAATGTATGCCATACTTTTGTTAATAAATAACACATATTTTACTGACATTATGTAATGTATGCCATACTTTTGTTAATAAATAACACATATTTTACTGACATTATGTAATGTATGCCATACTTTTGTTAATAAATAACACATATTTTACTGACATTAGGTATATATGCCATACTTTTGTTAACAAATAACACTTATATTACTTATACAAGCATTGAAATGAATGTTATACGCTCATTAACAAACAACATATATTTTACTGACATTAAAAAATGAATGTCAGACTTTCATTAGCAAGTGTGCTATGCTGTACAACACTAACAATGCAAAAACAATGGAAAAACAAATGCCTATTACTTCAAATTGTTGCCATAAAAAAAAAAAACAGTGACAAGATGGCTGAAATAAAAGATGGACTCCAGCAAACTCTGACAACTCATTCCATGAACACATCAACTTCTGAAAATCCTGACACCTCAGTTAACTTCTTTAATGTAATCAACTGTCTGGTATTATATGGGACAGTTCCATATTTTAAGGATATGTCCAGACATTTTCATTACTTTGGTTGGGAGGTCTAAATTTCCCCTATTTTAAACCATGTGTCCCATATTGTCCTGTACTCTCATCTTTGATCAGCACAGCTCAGAAATAAAAGAAATGTCAGTGTCTGTGTGGACAGACAAGAAAGAACTTTTGTCTTACAGTTACCAGAGTGTGTCTACTGTCTGACATTCAAAGTGGACCGCAGCTGTGTGATCTTGTCTGTGACTTGTTCCAGCGGAGGCCTGCACTGAAGCTGGGTGTAGATAGTCTAGTTGTGTCATGTTTTATTTTAAATGATAACAAAATCAATGCTCTGTCAACAGATGTACTGTATGTGACCATTCTTGTAATATGTGACTGCAGCAACAACTGTAACATCAAACAACCACAGCAATAATATCAGTAGCAACAACAAAAATAATAACAATAGCAGAAGCAACAACAAAAATAATAACAATAGCAGAAGCAACAACAAAAATAATAACAATAGCAGAAGCAACAACAAAAATATTAACACTAGCAGAAGCAACAACAAAAATAATAACAATAGCAGAAGCAATAACAACAACAAACTAACAATAACAAATGTGGTTCACAAAAAAAAAAATTCAGTTGTCCAAATTCATGTAAGAGAGAACCCCCCCCCACTTTACAAAAAGAAAAACAAAACACAGAAACAAAACAAATAAACAGACATGCACGTACATACAGAGAGAGAGAGAGAGAAAATTGTACAAATTAGACTTACCTAAATAACAAAAAGAATCCATACAGCTCTACACACATTCCAATGACTGGCCACCCAAGCAAGACAACAACTATCCCACCAATGAAGAAGCCTGTAGCCTTCAACTTGTGACGCTGGAAGAAGAATCTGAAAGTTCTCTCCAAGCCAATCACAAAAGCCAGACCACTGATGAACAGAATCTAACACAGAGAAGGAAAGACAACTTGTAAATATCAGCATGTTAGAACAAAGATAACAGTGTCTCAGAGATGCAGTATAACAAATGATCACAGAAGTTGTGTGTGAAACATTTGCTTGATAACTCACTAGTTCAGTTTTGTCCTGTTTTTCTAGACCTGATGGGAACTGGTCCTCCTTTAGGAATCTGATGATTATTTGTCACTGCTCACACAAACACATGTATCAGAGCACATACTGGGAGAAGTGTTAACACATCCTAGTCTAGAGGGTGGAGTTAGCTGGTCAAAGCCCTATCTTATCACCCAGCAATGTTCTAGGAGGTAGCTGGTCAAAGCACTATCTTATCACCCAGCAATGTTCTAGGAGGTAGCTGGTCAAAGCTCTATCTTATCACCCAGTAATGTTCTAGGAGGTAGCTGGTCAAAGCACTATCTTATCACCCAGCAGTGTTCTAGGAGGTAGCTGGTCAAAGCTCTATCTTATCACCCAGTAATGTTCTAGGAGGTAGCTAGTCAAAGCACTATCTTATCACCCAGCAATGCTCTAGGAGGTAGCTAGTCAAAGCTCTATCTTATCACCTAGCAATGCTCTAGGAGGAAGCTGGTCAAAGCCCTATCTTATCATCCAGCAATGCTCTAGGAAACCTGCTGGTTGTTGTAAAGAATACAGGGTGATTCACAAGACAGATGCTTGTTAAGATGACAGAGTTAACTTGTGAGGTCATCTCCATCAAGTGAAAAGCATAGTCAGCACAGCACCTGATGTCTCTCTTCATCATTCATCAACAAATCAGAAATTTGCATTTACAAATGTACATTAATCACAATCATCCTAATCTAACATAATGTAACAACTATTACTAGATCCTTAGAAATACAAGAAGAGAGTATTTAACAGAGCAACAGTTATATTCTCATATACTTAGCAGTACCTATATCCTCACATACTTAGCAGTATCTATATTCTCACATACTTAGCAGTATCTATATTCTCACATACTTAGCAGTATCTATATCCTCACATACTTAGCAGTATCTATATTCTCACATACTTAGCAGTATCTATATTCTCACATACTTAGCAGTATCTATATTCTCACATACTTAGCAGTATCTATATCCTCACATACTTAGCAGTATCTATATCCCCACATACTTAGCAGTATCTATATTCTCACATACTTAGCAGTATCTATATTCTCACATACTTAGCAGTATCTATATCCCCACATACTTAGCAGTATCTATATTCTCACATACTTAGCAGTATCATATACTTACATTTCCAATTGCCAGAAGTCCTTTATCAAACAACAAAACCATACCAAGAAACAAGAAACCTATCCCAAATCCTGCCAGACCCACACCAATCTCTGGAAATGAACGGACATGAAAACCTCAGCAACATTTCTTGTGAGAAGAGAATTAAATGTTTTAACAAAAACATGTGACAAGGGGAAGTTTACAGTTTGTTAATTTAAAATTAATTCAGATCTGATGAATGATTACCATATTTTATTCATATAATGCACACATTATACACTGCTTTTGCAAAATGTGTACCCCCCCACCCCCCGCACACTACACATGTATGTGTGTTATACATGAGCTTTTTACAGGCATTTGAGGTCTGCAGCATACTACACATGTATGTGTATTATACATGAGCTTTTTTACAGGCATTTGAGGTATGCACCACACTACACATATATGTGTGTTATACATGAGCTTTTTACAGGTGTTGAGGTTTCTGAGTAGAACATAAACAGTAGTTTGGTCTGTAGCTTTTCAATAAATGAAAGAGAAGAAAACCGACACAGAAATCAAGACTAAAGTAAGCAAAGATTTTTTAAACACTTGACTTATCTAATATAGAAAATAGAAATACAAATCAATAAAGAATGAAAATTTAAGTGCTGGCTATTAACCCTTTTTTGTCCACATGGACAATGGTCAGATTCTGTGGATGAACAAAACTATGGGGCCTCATGTTTTAGTAGGAATCACTATTAACAGCACACTTGTGTATTTCTGCCAAGAAAACAGTCACTATTAACAGCACACTTGTGTATTTCTGCCAAGAAACAGTCACTATTAACAGCACACTGGTGTATTTCTGCCAAGAAACAGTCACTATTAACAGCACACTGGTGTATTTCTGCCAAGAAAACAGTCACTATTAACAGCACACTTGTGTATTTCTGCCAAGAAACAGTCACTATTAACAGCACACTGGTGTATTTCTGCCAAGAAAACAGTCACTATTAACAGCACATTTGTGTATTTCTGCCAAGAAAACAGTCACTATTAACAGCACATTTGTGTATTTCTGCCAAGAAAACAGTCACTATTAACAGCACACTGGTGTATTTCTGCCAAGAAAACAGTCACTATTAACAGCACACTGGTGTATTTCTGCCAAGAAAACAGTCACTATTAACATCACACTGGTGTATTTCTGCCAAGAAAACAGTCACTATTAACATCACACTGGTGTATTTCTGCCAAGAAAACAGTCACTATTAACAGCACACTGGTGTATTTCTGCCAAGAAAACAGTCACTATTAACAGCACACTGGTGTATTTCTGCCAAGAAAACAGTCACTATTAACATCACACTGGTGTATTTCTGCCAAGAAAACAGTCACTATTAACATCACACTGGTGTATTTCTGCCAAGAAAACAGTCACTATTAACATCACACTGGTGTATTTCTGCCAAGAAAACAGTCACTATTAACATCACACTGGTGTATTTCTGCCAAGAAAACAGTAACTATTAACAGCACACTTGTGTATTTCTGCCAAGAAAGTAGTCACTATTAACAGTACACTTGTGTATTTCTGCCAAACACATGTGTCAGCAGTCTGTTTATGACAAGATGTTCGGGATGGGTATTCATGGTATGATCACATTGGGGGGGGGGGGGGGGGGGGGGTAACTGTGATTATGTATGTACAACAAACAGCACTGAGATGGAACAAATGCTGTGACAAAGGCACCGGTTAGCAACATAAGTTCCATGCTTGCTGTATTTGAAATCTTCTTCTTCTTCTTCGTTCGCTTCTACCACCAAGACCGCCCTGTGATCCTACTGAATAGTCTGTGGTCTTCCATAGGTCCGGTGGTACCTGTGTGGTCCCCATGTGGACCACATGAGATCCCCGAGAGGACCACAAGAGGTTCAGAGTACTGCACGGCTTGAGCCTGTATTCTTGGTGGGTCTCAGAAGCGGAATTGCGTGACACTGTGGTTTTCGTTGCACCAATTTATCTAGAGTTGGACTTTCTCACCGGAAAACCTCAGCGTGTTTTGGATATCAGTATATCCCTGCTGGGTGAGAGGTGGTAGCCCACCCAGGCCAGAGTTGGACTTTCTCACTGGAAAACCTCGATGTGTTTTGAGATACCCGTGTATCACCGCCGGGTGAGATGTGGTTGCCACTAGTGACTTCTACCCCTGGGTTGAGCCAGTTTAGGCATATTATTCCAGTATGGGTGTGTTTAGAACATGACCGACCTCTAGAGCAGAGGTACCGTGACATGTGTAGCCTTCAAGTTTCACCCCTGATGTAAGCCGGTTTAGGCATATTTCATCAGTGTGGGTGTATTTCGGACATGGCTGACCTCTCGAGCAGAGGCACCATGGTATGAGTAGCTCTCGCCGTGATACTAATGGACATACCGATTAAGCTACAGTTTATCCTTTCCATCACCTTTTCCCATCGGCGCCGCACAGCAACCCTTTTCCGCATTTTCTTCCTTGGCCAGGAGGAGCTTACTCCACGCGTGGCATCCGAAGAATCTTGCCTGAACCGTTCAACAGTTCAGGCATTTCACCCGATATGAGTGCACTCAGGATGTGGCCAACCCCCAGACCAGAGGTGCCATGATTTGACTACTGTTTATTTCGCTTATTCCTTTCTTTCACCTTTTCCACATGGCAACCACATTTGCACCTTTCTTCACTGGCCAGGAGGAGCCCCACTCCACGCACAGCAGCTGAAGAATCTCGCCAGCAGCAGTGTATTTGAAATAACTCAGTATATATGCCCAAACAGCCTAACTCAGTTCAGATGGAACAGCTAGTACCAATTCAGCATCCAACATTTGATACAATCTTTCAAGTTGGTCCCAGGACATGCAAGTGTTTATGGAAATGAAAATGTAGACCAGTTGGTTAGGTTACTAACACTTACAGTACCAGTAGGACAGACAGATAGTGGATTCAGCATACACTGCCAACAGCCACACAAAGCAGGCTTTAAACATGCAGCAGAATATCTTTGTTCATGAAGAAAGACTTGGGAGAAAAAAGCCAAGATGTACATCCAGCCAGTGCTACAGGAAGCACTGTACATCAACACAGTGGTACAGGAAGAACTGTACATCCTGCCAGTGGTACAAGATGCACTGTACATCCAGCCAGTGGTACAAGAAGCACTGTACATCCAGCCAGTGGTACAAGAAGCACTGTACATCCATCCAGTGGTACAAGATGCACTGTACATCCAGCCAGTTGTACAAGAACCACTGTACATCCAGCCAGTGGTACAAGATGCACTGTACATCCAGCCAGTGGTACAAGAAGCACTGTACATCCAGCCAGTGGTACAGTAAGCACTGTACATCAAGCCAGTGGTACAAGAAGCACTGTACATAAGAACTAATGTTACCAGTCTTTGCACAATGATGGATGTATCAAAGACACGGCTGGAGTGTATGGATGGTGGAAGGACAGTTACTAAACATGGAAGTTTTCTAGAGATTTATGACACGTGTCATTTGTAATGTGACATTTAGTCTGAGAAAATGGAATATTTACACCTTAGTTTATTGGAATGTCTATAATATTTGACAAACAGTGCCCAGTTATGAAGTAAAACTGAGGCTGATCATGTCAAGACAATGGAACATGGGGATGTGTTGTTAGATGTCACTAGAAGAAGCTATTAAATGTCGGATGTCTGTGGCAGCTTCCAAGCTCAATTTACCTGACCTGACAACTGGTATACAGAAAGTGCCTTGCCCATGTTGTACTCATAAGACCGCAGGCAAACTTGAATCAATCAGAGAATACTGTCACCATCTTGTGCTCTCTACCAAGGGGAGGTTGCCTGAAATGCTGCTCCAACTTACTCTGTCTTTTGTTTTCATGGTGCGCCCTGGCATGCTGAATCCAGTTCATTTTTTAAAATGTTGTCCATCTCTTGTACTCCTTCCTACTACTTGTTTCCTTTAGAACAGTTTTATTATTATATTCTGCCTCTTGCTATGACTGAAATATTTCAGTTGCCTGCTTCTCATGTTTTTCATTATTTCTCTTTTCTATTTCAGTAGATTTAGTACCTGTATCTTTGCTTTCTTTTCTGTCCACAAAATTCCCCCAATACATAAGTATATCCACATTTCAAGTGCCTTGATTTTCTTCTCCATTTTCTTGTTTAATGTCCATGCTTCTATATCATAGAGTAGTGTGGGGTGTATATAACATTTGATGACTCTCAGCTTCTACATCATAGACTAGTGTGGGGTGTATATAACAATTGTTGATTCTCAGCTTCTACATCATAGAGTAGTGTGGAGTATATATAACATCTGATGACTCTCAGCTTCTACATCATAGAGTAGTGTGGAGTATATATAACTTCTGTTAATTTCTATTTCACATTCCTCATCAATTGTTATCATGTGTCTGGCAAATATATGAATGTTGTCAATTGCTTTTGTGTGTCTCAACTTTGGATGTATATAATTAAGAGGATAACTCTATTGTACAAGATCTAAATGCTACATATACTCAATATTCCTTTATGTTGTAGAAGTCTTGACCTTGAATAAGACAACAGAAAAGAAAATCAAGGCCCTTTAAATGTGGATATACAGAAGAATAAGGCAAGCCCATGGAGAGAAAAGAAATGTGGATATATAGAAGAATAAGGCACATCCCATGGAGAGAAAAGAAATGTGGATATATAGAAGAATAAGGCACATCCCATGGACAGAAAAGAAATGTGGATATATAGAAGAATAAGGCACATCCCATGGAGAGAAAAGAAATGTGGATATATAGAAGAATAAGGCACATCCCATAGAGAGAAAAGAAATGTGGATATATAGAAGAATAAGGCACATCCCATGGACAGAAAAGAAATGTGGATATATAGAAGAATAAGGCACATCCCATAGAGAGAAAAGAAATGTGGATATATAGAAGAATAAGGCACATCTCATAGAGAGAAAAGAAATGTGGATATATAGAAGAATAAGGCACATCCCATAGAGAGAAAAGAAATATGGATATATAGAAGAATAAGGCACATCCCATGGAGAGAAAAGAAATGTGGATATACAGAAGAATAAGGCACATCCCATGGACAGAAAAGAAATGTGGATATATAAAAGAATAAGGCACATCCCATGGACAGAAAAGAAATGTGGATATATAAAAGAATAAGGCACATCCCATGGAAAGAAAAGAAATGTGGATATATAAAAGAATAAGGCACATCCCATAGAGAGAAAAGAAATGTGGATATATAGAAGAATAAGGCACATCCCATGGAGAGAAAAGAAATGTGGATATACAGAAGAATAAGGCACATCCCATGGAGAGAAAAGAAATGTGGATATACAGAAGAATAGGGTACATCCCATGGAGAGAAAAGAAATGTGGATATACAGAAGAATAGGGTACATCCCATGGAGAGAAAAGAAATGTGGATATATAGAAGAATAGGGTACATCCCATGGACAGAAAAGAACAACAAAGTGCTAAACCAGCCACAAGTGAAAAGAAAAAACTGAAAATTATAAAAACAAGACAACCAAGATACTTTTGGCAAAATCAATGGAAAAAGAACAAGAGGACGACAACGATACAGATGAGTGGACAACATCAAGGGATGGACAAGAACCAGGCTGGCAGAACTTACTAGGAAGACAAGAAGCAGAGCAGAGTGAAGATTCGCTGTCGCCAACCTTCCGTGCCAGGATATGATGGTGATGACAAACACACGAACATATACATGAAAGTGGACAAATGCGTGTTTAAGCGACACACTGTGAAGAATGTGTATGTTTAAAAGTTTGATATTTGAACACAAACGACAGAATTCGAAGGATTTGAGAACGTCCCTACTATCGCTTACATGGATTTTAACGTACAAGTGGCCAATTATCTTACTCTGAAAGTCTGTTATTTGTATCATTTTGACTGTTTTCGCTCTTTTCCCTGAGCTAAGAAAGTAGATCTACCAGTTCCTTATGTTTTTAATGAAATGTCAGCTCATGACAGCAGAAAACATGTCATCCATGTCACTGGAATAACTGACTGTTGGTACATCCACGTAGTTATGTTATGAGAGTAGCCGCCCTTACCGCACTTTTGGCGCGGTGTACAGTATGTCAAATATCCAGGAAACAAAATTACAATTCTTTTCTCTTTCTAAAACTTTCAGGTTGTTGTTGTTGTTGTTGTGTGCTGTTGAAGTCTTTACTTTGTATCCCAGTTTCGTCATGATAACTACATGATATCAGACTAAAAAGCCTACTACAATGCCCCGAGTAGTATACTATAAGATAGCTCAAAACCTAGGAAGGGATGCGGTGCCTGGATTGTTGATAACTTCCTTTAGGGCGAAGATCACGTCAGGCTGTTGTGACGCCTGTAGAAATCTTCTGTCCTGGTGCAATAGAGAATAATTATTAAAGAGAAGACCAGTATCGTCAGAATAATTAATGTAGAATTATGCACAACTAAGTAAATAACTAGACACGAAGACAGCGCAGTGAAGCTGTGATAACAAACTGTATAAACTAGGAAAAAGATCGGAACAGTTTTATGAATTAACGAGCACATAGTTGTGATTTTTTATGTGAACCTTAGTCATACAAAAAACACACAGGATGAGGAAATAGAGAAAGAAGATGAAATATGAATTCACATGAATGTCGTGTAAAAGGTAGGAATGAAAAAAAAAGAATAAATAAAATAAGTGGGAAACTTAGCTGTGGCTTGTAAGAGGCTGTGTTAAGAGATGCGCATGGTAGACTGTAGAGAATGTTTAAATTGAGATCGTAAAAAAGGCGGGGGGGGGGGGGTGTAGAGAGAGAACCGCAGAAAGGGAAGAGAATGATATAATGGTAGCCTAGCCGGGAGAAGGTGGAGTAGGTGATTGCAGCTGAGGGTAGGGGGTTGTAATCTGATGCCGTGAGGAAATTTTGAAATTTGTGTAGCAAGTGAGAAAGGAACTTAGTGAAGAAGGAATATGCTTATGTTAGAGGAGAATGTTAAGTGTAGCTGAATTGCGAATTCAAACCATATGGTTCAGTTGTCCCATATTCCTGAATGTAGCAGTTCTCAAGCGCTAAGCAACTTCTGTCACCAGTGTGACATTGTTGTGTGGCAGTTACCAGAAAATCAGACTTGCCTCTGTGTTTTGGGGCCACTGGATTGATTAGGAACTTTTTTAGAAGCATGCTGGGTGATATCATACAGATGTTTCTGCACGCAGTCACATAATCAGAGACCAGTTTCACCAATATAAGTTATCCTGCATCTTTTTGCATACGATGACATATATCACATTACAGGACTCGCAAGTGAATCTCTCATGGAGAATGAGTATAGCTTTGAGAAAGGTGATCGTTTTCGTTTCCCAGACTACAGGGCAGGTAACACAGCGAGGGCGGTTACATTTTCTAGTGCCAACTTATGCAAGATTCCCCTTCAGGTGGTGTAGGCGAGGATGTCCTTAAAGTTAAGGACAGTTTGTACGCTAATAGGGGTAGATCAGAGAAGATGTCGCGAATATCGGGGTAAAGCTGGAGTAGTGGCAGATGGCGATAAGGAATTTTCTTCACCATCTGACCATGCGGGTGAAATGGAAGTACTAATTTAACTCTGTCCGATGAAATAACCGGTTTGTTATTGTTGTTGTTGTTGTTTTTCTTCTCTGAATGCTTCTTCGCGGTTCACTAGCTGGGTAGGGTTAAATGCTTTCCGGGGGACATTTTCTGAGTAGTGGCGATAACGGAAAAATTCTAATAATTTGTTGGAGTGATCCATGAACGTAAGTGGGTCCCAGTTATGCATGTTTATTTATGGGATTTCTGGAGGTCCAATGATGGGAAGCCTGCACTGGCAGACTCTCAGAATTCTGTAAGAGGTGCATCGATGATGTCCAGATAACTTGGACTTTATGGATCAATCCAACAAATTATTAGAATTTTTTCGTTATAGTTCCGTCAGTGATTCGTCACAGTTTCGTCACAGTTTCGTCACTGGCTCGTCCCTTTTTACTGCTCGTTTTGACACGGGGTGGAAGGTTTGATTCTAGACATAAAATGATTGACCTTGAAAGTAAGCAAACGCCGGGAGGTCTATTGAAAGTAAACTAATAAAACAACAAGAAAGTGACAATAAACAGGTAACAATGATAAACTCAAGCAGCTGTCACCCAGACAAGGCCTAGCTTTGAGAAGTTTCCTGCTCGCTGCCTCCATTACACCAGAGTTTGTGATACATTTGTTGAAGGGGCAAGGATCATTTGTCTCCAGGATAAAGGTTTAAATCTGTCAAGGAAGATTTCATGAACTTTTTGAGAAAAGCTCAAACAGAAGTCCATTTATAAGTCACTCCTTCTCTCCCACGTCACGTGACTTGGACAAACCCATTTTAGATTGTGAACTTTCTCTCTTCATTTTCAACTTCTTGACGTCAAATGTCAAATGCCAAAGCCTTGTTCAGATGGCGACAGCGCGGTCGCCGGCCAATGGATATATATAACTAGTAGTAATAATAATAATAATAATACTGCTATTTTTATTTTTAAATGTGTGTGTGTGTGTTGCTCTATGCTATAACAAAATATGCTCTTTAACAAAAAATAGGAACAGCTTTAATGATCAGCGAGCGCAGAGTTGTGCCGCTTTAGTCTACACCTTACTGGTACACAAACATACAGGATGAAGACGAGGAAAGAAGAGAAAGTCTCCCTCCACCCGGACTCAACTCCTCAGTTCAGCTTCCATGATCTACCCTTTCCTCTGTCTGAGCTATACTATCTAAGCTTTGCTCTATCTGAGCTATACTATCTAAGCTTTGCTCTGTCTGAGCTATACTATCTAAGCTTTGCTCTGTCTGAGCTATACTATCTAAGCTTTGCTCTGTCTGAGCTATACTATCTAAGCTTTCCTCTGTCTGAGCTATACTATCTAAGCTTTCCTCTGTCTGAGCTATACTATCTAAGCTTTCCTCTGTCTGAGCTATACTATCTAAGCTTTGCTCTGTCTGAGCTATACTATCTAAGCTTTCCTCTGTCTGAGCTATACTATCTAAGCTTTGCTCTGTCTGAGCTACACTATCTAAGCTTTCCTCTGTCTGAGCTATACTATCTAAGCTTTCCTGTCCCTGTCCTTTTCCGTTCTTACATTTCTCTGACGCCATTCTTTTATCTCATCTGCTTCCCGGATGTATTTGCATGTCCATTCTTATTATTACATTCTAGTCCTTTACTTGAACGTCCATTCTTATTATTACATTCTAGTCCCTTACTTGCACGTCCGTCCTTATTATTACATTCTAGTCCTTTCTGGTTTTATTTCTCAGCCTCCCGGGGTATGCAGGCACAGAATTGCATCGCTTCAACTCCAGTTTCCTGTTCAAATACACTTTATTATACTTCAGGATCTCTTCTTTTACCTGCCTATACATTATCTTCTCACTCTTCCTCTCTGCTTGGCTATCAGTGTGGCCTCTAAGAAGTGGAGTGTTGTGAGAGAAAAATTCTACTTCGTGAGACACAAGAATTGCTAGCATTAAAGTTGCGCGTGAATCAGTAACACATTTTACAGTTATATCGCTGTTTTATCGCCATTATATCGCTGTTTTATCGCCGTTATATCGCTGTTTTATCGCCATTATATCGCCGTTATATCGCCGTTATATCGCTGTTATATCGCTGTTGTATCGCGGTTATATCGCCGTTATACCGCAGTTTTATCGCCGTTTTATCGCTGTTATACCGCCGTTATATCGCCGTTATATCGCTGTTTTATAGCTGTTATATCTCTGTTATATTGCAGTTATATCGCCGTTATATCGCTGTTTTATCGCGGTTATATCGCCGTTATATCGCTGTTTTATCGCGGTTTTATCGCTGTTATACCGCAGTTTTATCGCCGTTATATCGCCGTTATATCGCTGTTTTATAGCTGTTATATCGCATTTATATCGCTGTTTTATCGCTGTTTTATAGCTGTTATATCGCCGTTATATCGCCGTTATATCGCTGTTTTATAGCTGTTATATCGCCGTTATATCGCTGTTTTATCGCGGTTTTATCGCTGTTATACCGCAGTTTTATCGCCGTTATATCGCCGCTATATCGCAGTTTATATCGCTGTTATATCGCTGCATTATCGCCGTTATATTGCTTTATATCGCTGTTTTATCGCGGTTATATCGCTGTATTACCGCTGTTATATTGCTTTATATCGTTGTTTTATCGCGGCTATATCACTGTTTTATCGCCGTTATATTATAGTTATATCGTCGTTTTATCGCGGTTATATCGATGTTAAATCGTGGTTATTTCGACGTTATATCGCTGTTTTACCGCCGTTATATCGCTGTTTTATCGCGGTAATATTGGCATTATATCGACATTATATCGCTGTTTTATCGCTGTTATAGTGCAGGTATATCGCTGTTTTATCGCGGTTATAGTGCAGGTATATCGCTGTTTTATCGCGGTTATATTGCCGTTATATCGCTGTTGTATTGCGGTTATATTGCCGTTATATCGCTGGTATATCGCTGTTTTATCGCGGTTATATTGCCGTTATATCGTCGTTATACCGCGGTTATATCGTCGTTATATCGCGGTTATATCGCTGTATTATACTGGGAGGCAGAGAATTTAATGTGAATCTATATTTATCCTTTATAGACTACTCTTCTTCTTCTTCTTCGTTCACTTCTACCACCAAAAACCGCACTGTGAACCTACTGAATTCACCCCTGTGGCCCTCGTTAGGTCACGTGGTCCCCTGTGTGGTCCAAAATAGGCCACACGAGATCCACGAGAGGACCACAAGGGGTTCAGAGTATCACAGTGCTTTAGCCTGTATTCTTGGTGGGTCTCGGAAGCGGGATTGCGTGACACCGTGGTTTTCATTGCACTAGTTTAGCCTAGGGTTGGACTTTCTCACCGGAAGACCTCGACGTGTTTAGGATATCAGTGCATCCCCGCTGGGTGAGAGGCGGTAGCCCACCCAGGCCAGAGTTGGACTTTCTCACCGGAAAACCTCGACGCGTTTTGAGATACCCGTGTATCACCGCCGGGTGAGAGGTTGCCCATCCAGTCCAGGGTTGGACTTTCTCACCGGAAAACCTCAGCGTGATTAGGATACGCAAACATCCCCGCCGGGTGAGAGGTGGTTGCCTATCTAGACTTCCCTGGTCCAGTGTCTCCGACTTCAGCATTTTGCGGTCGTGGCCGCTACCCTTCCTAGTTGTGACCAGGATGGAGCTTTTGTCCAGGAGGACGAATCCTCGCCACTAGTGACTTCTACCCCTGGGTTGAGCCGGTTTAGGCATTATCCCAGTATGGGCGTGTTTGGGACGGGACCGACCTCTAGAGCAGAGGTACTGTGACATGCATAGCCTTCAAGATTCACCCCTGGTATGAGCCGGTTTAGGCAAAATTCACCAGTATGGGTGTTTATCAGGCGTTACCGACCTCTAGAGCGGAGGTGGCATGACATGTCTAGCCATCAAGTTCCACCCCTGGTGTGTGCCGGTTTAGGCATATTTCACCAGTGTAGGTGTATTTCGGACGTGGCCGGCCTCTAGAGCAGAGGTGCCGTGGTATAGCTCTCGTAGCGATACTACTGGACATACCGGTTAAACTTCACTTTCCACCACCTTTTCCCATCGGCTCCGCACAGCAACCTTTATTTCTTTTCCGCATTTACTTCCTTAACCGGGAGGAGCTTCACTCCACACGCGGCATTTGAAGAGTCTCATCAGCAGTGTCTTAACCTCTGGGACAAGCCGGTTCATGCATTTCACCCGATATGACTGCACTCAGGACGTGGCCGACCTCCAGACCAGAGGTGCCGTGATTTGACTGTTTGCTTCGCTTTATCCTTTCTACCACCTTTTCCGCAGTGATGCTGCGCGGCAACCTCATTTGCAAATTTCTTCATTGGCCGGGAGGAGCACCGCTCCACGCACGGCAGCTGAAGATCTCGCCAACAGCGATAGACTACTCAAAGGCATTTGATTGTGTACAACACCAGAAACTTTGGGAAATAATGGAAAAAAATGGGTTTCCAACACATTTGATACAATTAACATCACTGCTGTATCTAGACCAACAAGCAGCAGTAAGAATAAATGGTGAAACAACAACTTGGTTTGACATAAAACAAGGGGTCCGTCAGGGGTGCATATTGTCACCCTACTTATTTAACTTGTATACTGAAAATATAATGAGGAATGTTAGAGAAGATGTAGACAAAGAATATTACGATGCCATAACAGTTGGAGGTTATGAAATACCAGAGATTAGATATGCTGATGACACAGTATTGCTGTCCACAACACAAAAAGGAATGGAAAAACTAATTATGTCAGTCCGTAAAAACAGCGAAGAGCAGAACCTCTATCTTAATGCAAAGAAAACTAAAGTGATGACAACTGACAAAACAAACAAGGCAACTGAAATATGTATCAATGAGGAAAAACTGGAAGAAGTGGAGAGTTTTGAATATCTTAGATCACTACTAACTAATAATGGAGATGCAATGAGGGAAATTAAAAGGAGGACATCTATCGCTCTTTAGAAAGTAAAACAAATAAAGAATCTGTGGAGAGGAGCAGACAGAACCACAAAAATAAGATTTTTAAGGGCATGCATCTTTCACATCACAACATATGCCTGTGAGACCTGGACACTTAACAAAACAGCTGAGAAACACATACATGCCTTTGAACGCCATCTTGCTCACAACCGAGAGGCCTACAGGAGTGCTGTTTGGGAGGCAAAGTTCCTCAAGGGACATGCAAATGAATGAATATCGCCGTTATATTGCTTTATATCGCTGTTACATCGCTGTATTATCGCCGTTATATCGCGTTTATACCGCTGCTATATCGCTGACTCGGAAGTTGAAACTAAAATCTTTGCCTTAAGGGTTAAATATTTGTCTACCAGTGCACGTCAGCTCAGCTAAGTGGGAACATTGTTGGTCACTATCTATACCGTGTGGAAAGTGACATATTATATAACTGGCCGCTAGCTTAGCCCTTGGGTTTTTATTTCTATTCTCTTATTCTTCAACCAACATTTTTTTTTCTTTTTTCGTTCTTTCCTGACTTGGTCTAGAGGCAGCACTTGCTTGGCGTCCTAAAGAAGTCTAGCTAAGTGCCATTTTTGTTTTTACTGTAAGTTGTTTCAGTGCTCTTTGATAAAGGCATATCGCCGAAATACTGGTGTATTACTGTTTATTTTACATAACTGCATGGTCACCTCATTGCCAGTTTTGCCATTCCTTCTGATTTTTTTAAAAACTGCATCAAACACGTGTGACTACCTCAGCTCTGGTAGAACCAGGCAGTTCTCAACTCATCTGTCAGTCACGTGTTGTGTTTTAAATTATGGATAAATTAAATGTATTATACTTTTATGTGTGATTTATTTATAGATGTCCTATGAGTACAACTTCTGTGTAGTGAGTTGATTTTATATGAGTAGATATTCTGTATAAATAATGTTTTATATGTAGGTGACATGTTTTTAACTATTCAGAAGAAGAAAAATGTGAATGGCTAACATAAATAATTAAACAACATGCTCCATTATCTCATATTATTTCAATTTATTTTGACATATCATGACTAATTTTTGTCAGTTGTGATAACGTTGGTGTATCATACAAACAGTCCATAAATCTAAATGCACGTTCTATGGATCTTCTATTTCAGGAAAACAGCCAATCATATGTTCACATGACTTTGTCAGATTCTTTAAGAAAAGTTTTTTTTTTTAACCTGATATGTTCTTGTGTCAATAAAAGTGAAGTGAAAACACAGAACAATTTATCATACATTCTTCTTCAGCTGTGTGATGCGGGACTGAGGTACATTTCTGGCTTATCTTTTCTCTATAGTCCTGCGCAAGTGTCAAATTACTTAATACTTAAAGTCTGCATTTTCATAATTTTTTTTCCTTTTTACCATTATCAAACAATTCATCGCTTACTTATTTAAAATATTTACTACAAATTTATTCAGGGGACGATACTCAAAAATAATTTAGTTCCGTGTCTAAGGTTATAACAACCATGGCGTAACAGGAAGTGAATGGCGAGAAAAACTTTTATGGCAAGCAGCAAGGATCAGCATCTGGCGTATTGTCTGACGTACAGTGAAAATGTTGGACTCAGTGATGTCTCGCAGGTCACGCTGAACTTGTATGGGGTACAAAACTGGTTAGAATCATTGTACTGGAAACCGGTGCAGGATTTACTTTTGGAACAATTGCGAGCGCAGTGAATCTTTGACCTGCTCAAGTAGGCCGTCGTGGGACATCTGTTGGTAGAGGAAACTGTAATGTCCCTGTAGTACACATCCTCCAGCATGTCTGTGGAAGAATATATAGAACATCTTAATTAATGCATGTCTGTGGAAGAGGATACAGAATATCTAAAATCATGTCTGTGAAAGAGGATACAGAATATCTAAAATCATGTCTGTGGAAGAGTATACATAATATCTAAAATCATGTCTGTGGAAGAGTATACAGAATATCTTAATATATCGCTGCTCTCTGTACATGCTGGGGCCAGCAAAAGAAAGTTTCGAATATCATGGACACGTTCAACTCTCCTCATCTAAATCCCCTCATCTAACTCCCTTCATCTAACTCACATTATCTAACTTCACTTATCTAACTCACCTTATCTAACTCACCTTATCTAATTCTCCTCATTTAACTCCCTTCATCTAACTCACCTTATCTAACTCACCCTATCTAACTTCACTTATCTAACTCACCTTATCTAACTCCCCTTATCTAAATCCCCTCATCTAACTCCCCTCATCTAACTCACATTATCTAACTCACCTTATCTAACTCACTTTATCTAACTCACCTTAAGTAACTCACCTTATCTAATTCTCCTCATTTAACTCCCCTCATCTAACTCCCCTCACCTAACTCACCTTATCTAACTCCCCTAAATCCCCTTATCTAACTCCCTTCATCTAACTCACCTTATCTAACTCCCCTTATCTAACTCACCTTGTCTAACTCCCCTCATCTAACTCCCCTTATCTAACTCACCTTGTCTAACTCACCTTATCTAACTCCCCTCACCTAACTCCCCTTATCTAACTCCCCTCACCTAACTCACTTTATCTAACTCACCTTACCAGGGGAAGAGACAAAATGTAAGGTTAATGCTCCACAAATATCATATTGTTTGAGTCATAAACACTATATTGTTTAGTGTTGTTTGAATCATAAACACTATATTGTTTAGTGTTGTTTGAGTCATAAACACTATATTGTTTAGTGTTGTTTGAGTCATAAACACTATATTGTTTAGTGTTGTTTGAGTCATAAACACTATATTGCTTAGTGTTGTTTGAGTCATAAACACTATATTGTTTAGTGTTGTTTCAGTCATAAACACTATATTGTTTAATGTTGTTTGAGTCATAAACACTATATTGTTTAGTGTTGTTTGAGTCGTAAACACTATATTGTTTAATGTTGTTTGAGTCATAAACACTATATTGTTTAATGTTGTTTGAGTCATAAATGGTAATGCTTGTGTTAGTAAATATGTTATTATCAGTTGCTATCTGTGCTACTAAACACAGTATGGTCAAGTATTGTCTAATATACTTAAACGTTATTTACGCTAGTTTTAACGAGGGAGAACAACTACTCGAGTTTCCTGGTGTCTGAAGCAAATTTTAGATTTCATGAAAAAAGAAAATGAGAACAGACGCCATCTTGTAAAGCCTCTCATATCTACACGATTCTGTGGGACCTTCCTCAGTGTGAGTATGGTGCTCTGTAAGTATCAGAACAAGGAAACTGAAGTTTGCACGTCGTGGTTTTGTTCACGCATGTCTGGGGCATTATCATTGTTCAGCATTTTACTGATTTATCACTGCTCACACGTATAAAGAGTTCGTCATTGTTTGCATATATAAACTGTGCGTCACTGTTCACACATATAAAGATTGCGACACTGTTCACACATATAAAGAGTGCGACATTGTTCACACATATAAAGAGTGCGACACTGTACACACATATAAAGTGTGCGTCACTGTTCACATATATAAAGTGTGCGTCACTGTTCACACATATAAAGAGTGCATCACTGTTCACACATATAAAGAGCCCATCACTGTTCACACATATAAAGAGCCCATCACTGTTCACACATATAAAGAGCCCATCACTGTTCACACATATAAAGAGTGCATCACTGTTCACACATATAAAGAGCCCATCACTGTTCACACATATAAAGAGAGCATCACTGTTCACACATATAAAGAGTGCATCACTGTTCACACATATAAAGTATATTACCACACACTTGTATAAAGACGTGTATCATCACTCACATATATAAGGAGATATATCACTCATCTTAAATTTCATATTCAAGTGATTGTGGGATGACTTTGTGGGATGACTTTGTGGGATGACTTTGTGTGATGACTTTGTGTGATGACTTTGTGGGATGACTTTGTGTGATAACTTTGTGGGATGACTTTGTGGGATGACTTTGTGTTCTTTTCTGAAACACAGAATGATATGTTTCTGTTTTTTTTTTAAATTTAGCATGTAGAAGCCATCAGGGAGTGATGTGTGTTCTTCTTATATAAAGTGTTTTTATCAAATCATCAGAACCCTGCCATACTTAAGTACCGTAGTTGAGTACTCTTCCTGTCTAGGTTAAATACCATAGTTGAGTGCTGTCCTTTTCTAGGACAACTATCGTAGTTGACCACTGTCCTTGTCTAGGTTAACTACCGTAGTTGACTACTGTCCTTGTCTAGGTTAAGTACCATAGTTGAGTACTGTCCTTGTCTAGGTTATCATGTCACTCACTTCCTAGTGATCAACAGTAGCATGAATGTGCTTTATATCAATTCAACATTAGTTACAGACAACTTTATCACCTAACAAACAGTCAAAAAACAAATATTATAAAACATTACAAGCGTTTAATGTTTTTTAACAGTTAAAAACAAATATGATAAAACCTTACTAGTGTTTATTGTTCTTTAACAAACAGTTAACAACAAATATGATAAAACCTTACTAGTGTTTACTGTTCCCTAACAAACAGTTAAAAACAAATATTATAAAACCTTACCTGCGTCCTTCTCACAGATGACCCTGTTGGATGTGGAGCAGGACTGGTCACCAAGCAGAAATTCTGTTTCGTCTGAGATTCCCAACTGACTTTCAGTGGCAAGTCTGACGCAGTAACCAGAGTGGTTGGGTTCGCCTGAGAACCACAAGGAGGACATGGGTTCCTGGCCGTCCCTGTCCCAGTAGTAACCTGGCAGAGATAAGATGACTGAGTGTCAGTCATAGATAGTCATAATAACTACAGACATGTAACAGATGTAGATGTAATTTGACAGAGAAAAGATCACTGAATATCATGTAGCAGATACAGTAGTAACTTGACAGAGAAAAGATCACTGAATATCATGTAGCATATACAGTAGTAACTCGACAGAGAAAAGATCATTGAATATCATGTAGCATATACAGTAGTAACTTGACAGAGAAAAGATCACTGAATATCATGTAGCATATACAGTAGTAACTTGACAGAGAAAAGATCACTGAATATCATGTAGCATATACAGTAGTAACTTGACAGAGAAAAGATCACTGAATATCATGTAGCATATACAGTAGTAACTTGACAGAGAAAAGATCACTGAATATCATGTAGCAGATACAGTAGTAACTTGACAGAGAAAAGATCACTGAATATTATGTAGCAGATACGTTTTTTTGCTGCCATTAATGTTGCTGCTGCGGGTGTGCGATCTCTGTGTAAATGAAAGCTGGAGCCCTGTGCAGCAGATGCTGTGGTGAAAGTGTTGTAGCGCAAACATCGAGTAATCAGGAGTGTGTGTTGAAGTTACTTGGGTCATGCCTGCGAGTCACCTCCACAAGGAGTCTTCTTGGAATGTTTCATCACCTTTGGGGATATGTCGAGTCCACCGTGCCAGTCAGACTGAAGTAGACCAGAAGTTTGTCTCTAGGAGCACCAAGACGAGGAGGGATGGAGTTCTATGTTAGCTTTAATTGCATGACCTGGCCTGAATTATCAGGTCAAACATCGTGTCCCATTTCTCTGTGAATGAGGTATGATAGGTCATCAGACACAGCTTTCTTAGTAGAAGGACTAGCAGTGCTGACAGTGTTGGCAACCTCATGAATCACGTGCCTTAATTCTTAGGACTTCATTAGTCTCTCGAATTGTATTGGTCGCTGAGGTAAAAATGCATCAGTAATAAAATAAGGAAAATGTGCATAAAGATGACACAGACGATAACACAGATGAGCACTTACTTTCAGTTATGTTATTGTACTCCAGGCCCACCCAGTACTGATTACTGGACCCAGAAATCAAGGACTGCACAAACTGTAGTTCTGGTGTGGAGCTCAGCTCTAGCACGTAAGATCCTGTCAGAACACAGGACAAAACATGAAGGGTCAAGGACAATCCTTTAATTTCTTGCTGTGCCCCACACAAAACAGCTGTAAATCTGAACACAGCATAAAGAACAGAAGTCTGAACATAGCGTAAAGAACAGAAGTCTGAACACAGTGTAAAGAACAGAAGTCTGAACACAGCGTACAGAACAGAAGTCTGAACATAGCATAAAGAACATAAGTCTGAACATAGTGTAAAGAACAGAAGTCTGAACACAGCGTAAAGACAAGAAGTCTGAACATAGCATAAAGAACAGAAGTCTGAACACAGCATAAAGAACAGAAGTCTGAACACAGTGTAAAGAACAGAAGTCTGAACACAGCATAAAGAACAGAAGTCTGAAAATAGCGTAAGGAACAGCTGCGTATCTCACTACTTAGAGTAGTGCCCAAGAAACATCTGTTATGGCTTTCTCAGCGCGAAGCAATCAAACAGCTCCTCAAAAGTCAAAAAGGGATACTCCTTTCTAGAAAGTGTTTCCATTCAAACGTTCTAACTGGGATACGCCCACACCCTCTTCTTCCCCGAACCCCATCCTCTCCAGAACCATGTTCTCCCTAGCGTCTCCTACACATGAAGATATCATACCTGGATATTATACCTGGATATTATACCTGGATATTATATCTGGATATTATACCTGGATATTATACCTGGATATTATGCCTGGATATTATACATGAATATTACACAGAAAAGACACAACACTAAATCAGACCACGATTGTTTTACAAAATGTAGGGGATTTGTCTGATTCATCAAGTTTTATCTGTACGTTTTACCTGTCAGTACAAGATGGCTCAGATATCACAGATAGCAGAAACAATCAGTAGCTAAGATGATAGAATCAACCAGTAGCCAAGATGATGGAATCAGCCAGTAGATAAGAATCAATATAATCAACAGGTAGCCATGATGATAGAATCAACCAGTAGCTAAGATGACATAATCAACCAGTACCTAAGATAACAGAATCAACCAGTAGCCAAGATGATAGAATCAACCAGTAGCCAAGATGATAGAATCAACCAGTAGCCAAGATGATAGAATCAACCAGTAGCCAAGATGATAGAATCAACCAGTAGCCAAGATAACAGAATCAACCAGTAGCCAAGATAACAGAATCAACCAGTAGCCAAGATGATAGAATCAACCAGTAGCCAAGATAACAGAATCAACCAGTAGCCAAGATGATAGAATCAACCAGTAGCCAAGATAACAGAATCAACCAGTAGCCAAGATGATAGAATCAACCAGTAGCCAAGATGATATAATCAACCAGTAGCCAAGATGATATAATCAACCAGTAGCCAAGATGATATAATCAACCAGTAGCCAAGATGATATAATCAACCAGTAGCCAAGATGATATAATCAACCAGTAGCCAAGATGATATAATCAACCAGTAGCCAAGATGATATAATCAACCAGTAGCCAAGATGATATAATCAACCAGTAGCCAGGCACTTGGCACTTGGAGCTCACGTAAAAGAAGAACATCATGACAGAAGTCCATGACCACACTCTGTGCACTGACACCGACAATGCGTCCTTTGTTGAGAATGTGGACAGAAATCAAGCAATATAGACTTTAGAAAACACCAAGTTTTGAAGCAAGTAATTCTAATGTGACAAAATTAGACATCATAAAGTTTGGAATTCACAAAGTTAAGAGATCGGCACATTGTAAAGCAAAATGTTTAAGCATCAAAAATTTCTTTCAGTAAGTTTAAATCTATCTATCTATCTATCTATCTATCTATCTATCTATCTATCTATCTATCTATCTATCTATCTATCTATCTATCTATCTATCTATCTATCTATCTATCTATCTATCTATCTATCTATCTATCTATCTAAGAAAACAGGCATATACAAATACATACATATAAAATACAAAATCAAGCACAGATACACCAACGCACAAACATACAAGCACACACGTATACACACAAACACAGACAACCCCATATAAACACACATAAACAGACACAAACAAACACACATATACACAAACGCCCACACAAACATAAACATGCGAACATGCACACAAGTAACTGGTATATATAATATACAAGTGAGTTCTGATGATCACGTACACAACCAACAAAGCTGTTTATGAAAATGTTTATGTATTTTATGCCCTAGGATAAACCATTGTACATAGTTATCACATCAATTATCCATCTGCCGTTGCTATATTTCACACAGCAATCAGAACAGGCTAAGAGATAGAAAAACAAAACTAGAAAATGAAACTATAAATTAATTGAGCTTCGTTCTGGACTGCACTGCTTTACTACAGAATGCCAAAAAGTTAAAGATGATACTGATGATCCACCGTACTGCTTTACTACATGATATGAAAAAGTTAAACGTGATATTGGTGATCTACCGTACTGATAAGCAAATCAGTTAAGACCAGTTAAGAGATCTGCAAATTGTTTAGTATTTGTATATACTAAACAGTATGAAAAAGTTAAAGATGATATCAATGACCTACCGTATTGCAGGCAGGAGAACTTGCTGCTGGAGTAATTGTTCATGCCGTACAGGGTGGCGTAGCAGTGTCCTTCGTATTCGTGCCACGTGGTACCTAAGTGTGAAGGTGAAGGTTATAAGTGTTCCTTGTGGTTGCTGTTTTACTGGTATGTACTGGAACTGTCAGGTATGACAGCTTCAGCTACCACCACCACTTTTGTCAGTGTTAGACATGTGAACATATTTCATGTTTGTTTTGTTTGTTTGTTTGTTTGTTTGTTTGTTTTTTGCTTGTGTAATGATGATGTTGACGACGATAAAGGTGGTGATATCGACGTTTCGTTGATTTACACGATGATTGATTAACCAATAGTAGTCTGTGGTTATAATGATGATGATGATGATATTAACATTGGTATATTTCTCTTATAATGGCATATAGAAGTATTTGGTTCTCTGATTATACCACCTCGGGGTCTCACATTACCACATTCACTAGATCAGAGCAAGTCCGGTGAAATGTTCACTGCATCATTTAATTCTGACAAATAAGTACAAGATGTATTGTCGACAACATCACTTGGACTGAATCACTTAATCATTTGTTCACAATATCAAACTCTATCATATTCTACATGCAACATTTCGACAATGTTCTCAACTTCCAGATATTCTACATGTGATACTAGGACCATTCTAAACTCTGTTTTCTAATAGATCTGCATCACGTGATCTGCTAATTTCTCGTCTGAAATCTCTTTACTCGAAGTCTCATACTAACAAATCTTCCTAATCACTTGAAACACATCTTCAGTCTAAGACTACTTCTGATTCTATATCGCCTCGTTTTCTTTCTTGTTCTTCTGTGTTTCTGTCCCCTCTGCTCTACTGTTCTTCTGTTCTTTTTCTTATCTTTGTTCCCTTTCTTCTGTTTTTATCTGATTCTCCTCTTGCCTGTCTGATCCTCTCTGACAGTCTTCCTCTGCCGTCTCAATCGGCCTTCGGTTACTGATTCCCCACTCGATCGTCCCTTTCTGTCTGCTGTTCCTCTCTGATCGTCTTCTTGTCTGTCTGATCATCTCTGATCGTCCCTCTCTGTCTGCTGTTCCTCTCTGATCGCCCCTCTCTGTCTGCTGTTCCTCTCTGATTGCCCCTCTCTGTCTGCTTTTCTTCTCTGATCGTCCCTCTCTGTCTGCTGTTCTTCTCTGTTCGTCCCTCTCTATCTGTTGTTCCTCTCTGATCGTCCCTCTCTATCTGTTGTTCCTCTCTGATCGTCCCTCTCTGTCTGCTGTTCTTCTCTGATCGTCCCTCTCTATCTGTTGTTCTTCTCTGATCGTCCCTCTCTGTCTGCTGTTCCTCTCTGATCGTCCTTCTCTCCAAATGCCCCGCGACTTATATGTCGTAAGTCATTTGTCTAATAGGCCACGCCTCTAAATATTTAATTGGTCAGCTGTTCGAGTTGGTCACTCCTTTATTTAAAAATCGTGTACAATAGCATCCTAAGATTAGCAAGCTAATATGTGTCATGCGTGTCAGTATGCGTCAACTCCGTCTATACAATTGTCATTTACCTAGTCATTATCTTGCTTCTTCATGTCGGAGGTTTTATTGTGTCCTTGCTTTTCATTGTGTCTGTCTTTTCTATTCGTCTTTTCTATTCTATTTACTTGTATCAGCGTCCAGTCATACTAGTGTGAAGGAAGTTTTTTATCTACCTTTCTCTAATTTTCCTATTTACTTTTTCTGTTGCTATTAGATGTTACTATTTTGTATACAATATATTCTTATCATATTCATAATTACATTCATAATCATATTCACTGTCAAACTCATAATCGTATTCATAATCATATTCATAATCATATTCATTAATAATAATAATATAATCATTACTTACAAAGCCATGCTACATGATAATCATGATGATGATAAATATGACAGTAGTGGGAACAAAGTAGATGCGATATTACATAATGGATGAATCAGCAGCAGGGTATCTTGCTCACAACCGAGAGGCCTACAGGAATGCTGTTAGGGAGGCAAAGTTCCACAAGGGACATACAAATGAATGAATGAAATGCATTGTGAAGTAATACGTTAGTAAAACCGTGATTTATTATCATTTTTGCCCGTTTAGTTATGCCAGATCAATCATCTGCTAGCTCTCTTTTCTCTTTCTGTGCTATCTCTCTTTACTATTTCTGTGTTAGCTCTCTTTACGCTTTCTGTGCTAGCTTTTTACTCTTTCTGTGCTAGCTTTTTTACTCTTTCTGTGCTAGCTTTTTTACTCTTTCTTTGCTAGCTCTCTTTACTCTTTCTGTGCTAGCTCTCTTTACTCTTTCTGTGCTAGTTCTCTTTACTATTTCTGTGCTAGTCCTCTTTACTATTTCTGTGCTAGTTCTCTTTACTCTTTCTGTGCTAGCTCTTCTTACTCTTTCTGTGCTAGCTCTCTTTTCTCTGTCTATGCTAGCTCTCTTTTCTCTTTCTGTGCTAGCTCTCTTTACTCTTTCTATGCTAGATCTCTTTTCTCCATAGAATAACCAGCACTCTCTCAATCCATGACTCGCCAGCCATCAAGTGCTAAAGTGACATAGTTCGAAAAGCAACTTGTTGGATATTGTCAGAAATTATTTTAATGATTGTTAAAAAAATATATATTAGACGAGCTGTATTGAAATTATATTTTTGTTTATGTATACGTCTCTGTTTGTATGTGTGTGTGTGTAAGTGTGTGTGAGAGCTATTTCGTTAGGTTAATTACTTCTTCTCTTTTACTTTGAATGCAATAGTTTAATCTTACACTCTTGATTTTTTTCCTAATCTAATTTTTATACTTATATTAAATCGAGTGTGTGTAAAGAATGAAAGATGGAGTGACGAAGGGCAAAATGTGGGACGGGCCTGCGCCCAATTCTTTACCTTCTTAAAAATAAAGATCATTCATTTATTCATTCGTTCTCTTTCTGTGCTAGTTCTCTTTTCTCTTCCTATGCTAGCTACATATTTTCTTTTTGTTCTAGCTCTCTTTTCTCTTCCTATACTACATCTATATTCTATTTTTGTTCTAGCTCTCTTTTCTCTTCCTATGCTGGCTCTATATTCTATTTCTGTTCTAGATCTCTTTTC